>JAUMJL010001205.1:0-352752 GCA_033558185.1 Dromococcyx pavoninus | reverse complement strand
GGTGGCGTGCGTGCGTGCGTGCGAGCGCGGGCGGGCTGCGGCGGGAGGGGCGCGTGGCGCCTCCTGGGGGCGGGGCTTCTCCCCCTTCCGCCCTTTCTTCACTGAAAGGGTGATTGGCCATTGGAATGCGCTGCCCAGGGAGGGGGTGGAGTCGCCGACCCTGGACGTGTTTAAGGGGAGACTGGATGAGGCACTGAGTGCCATGGTTTAGATGATGGTTGGTGTTGGTGTTGGTGTTGGTGTTGGTGTTGGTGTTGGTGTTGGTGTTGGTGTTGGTGTTGGTGTTGGTGTTGGTGTTGGTGTTGGGTTATAGGTTGAACTTGATGATCTCAGAGGTCCTTTCCAACCTTATGATACTGTGATACTGTGGGTGTGCTGGGTGCACTGGGTGCTCGGTGTCAGTGTGACAACGAAAGTGCCGGCAAATAAACTGAGACTCATAGAATCATAGAATCATAGCATCTTCTGCTTGGAAAAGACCTTTGTGATCATCGAGTCCAACCGTACCCATCTTCTGCTCAACTCCCCTCGCTGTGGAGTTTCAGAAAGCAAGCACCCTTTAGAATGATAGAACCACACAGAAATGGAATTATAGATAGAATTGCAGATCATAGAATCATAGAATTATCTGGGTTGGAAGAGACCTTCAAGATCATCAAGTCCAACCCTCAATCCAACACTATCATGATTACTAGATCACGGCACTAAGTGCCACATCCAGTCTTATTTTAAAAACCTCCAGGGATAGTGAATCCACCCCCTCTCTGGGCAGGCCATTCCAATGCCTGATTACTCGCTCTATGAAGAACTTTTTTCTGATATCCAGCCTAAACCTTCCCTGGCAGAGTCTCAGCTCGTGCCCTCTTGTTCTGTTGCTGGTTGCCTGGGAGAAGAGACCAATCCCCACCTGTCTACAACCTCCTTCCAGATAGTTGTAGAGAGTGATGAGGGCACCTGTGAGCCTCCTCTTCTCCAGGCTAAACAACCCCAACTCCTTCAGCCTCTCTTCATAGGACTTGTACTCAAGTCCCTTCACCAGTTTTGTTGCTCTTCTGTAGACCCACTCCAGCACCCCAATATCTTTCTTGAACTGAGGGGCCCAGAACTGAACACAATATTCAAGGTGTGAATAAATGGAATCATAGATAGGATCATCCTCACCCACCTGCAAACCTAGAATCATAGAATCACAGAATCACTTGGTTGGAAAAGACCTTTGAGATCATCGAGTCCAACTGTACCTGTCCACTACTGAAACAGACCACTGAGCACCTCATCTGCCTGTCTTTGTAACACCTCCAGGGATGGGGACTGAACCCCCTCCCTGGGCAGCTGTTCCAGTGCCTCAGAACCCTTTTGGTGAAGAAAATTTTCTGGATGTCTGACCTGAACCTGCCCTGGTGCAACTTGAAGCCTTTTCCTCTTGTCGTATTGATACTGTAAAAGCCAGTCAAATAAAACTCTCAAAACCTGATTTTTGCAGTATCTGAAAGAAACATTCCTTTATGGCACCAGGTGAGCAGGGGAATTTCTCCTGCCAAACGCTCACCCCTGAGTTGGTGAAAGGTGCATATTTGTAGAACTAGGTTTATGTTTATTCAACATATTGCCATGAATCTATTTACATTTTCATATTGCTGCTCAGAACTCCTGCATATTATAATGTCGTTTGCACTTTTGTAGTTGCTCCTCCTGGTGGTCTCTGGTGGTCGGTACTTCATCCTTCTCTTCCTCAGGCCAGTCGTCAGTGAGGAGGAAGGCTCGTCTCTCTCCTCTTCATCACTTTTGTCTGAGTTTTTTTACTCTCCAAGTTGTCATTCTGGCACCAGTTTTTCTTGAATTTTCTTTTCAAGGTCCCTGCTATCTACTAGATACAAACAAGCATTATCACTTTTAGCAAACCAGCTCTTGTTATCCAGCACAATGTGCAGGCATAAGCCCTCCTCTCTAATGCAATGTGCAAGCACTACAATGCTATTACAAAAAACCCTGTAAGTCTGCTAAGTTAATATGTTTCAATTAAACTTAAATGATTCAACTATTTCAATGATTTTATGGTCTATCTTTAACATGCATCACTATCGCCTGTCGCTTGGGAGAAGAGACCAACCTCCACCTCACTACAACTTCCTTTCACATAGTTGCAGACAGTGATGAGGTCTTCCCTCAGTCTCCTCTTCTCTAGGCTAAACAACCCCAGTTCCCTCAGTCACTTCTCATAAGATGTGTTCTCCAGACCCTTCCCCAGCTCTGTTCCCTTCTCCAGTCCCTCAATGTCCTTCTTGTAGTGAGGGGCCCAGAACTGAACCCAGAATTCAAGGTGTGGCCTCACTGATGCTGAGTGCAGGGGCACAATCCCTGCCCTGCTCCTGTGGCCACACTGTTTCTGATACAGGCCAAGATGCCATTGGCCCTCTTGACCACTTTATTTAAGGGTGGTGGAGCACTGGAACAGCTCCCAGAGAAGCAGTCACAGCCTGAAAATATTCCAGAAGCGTTTGGCCAATGCCCTCAGACACACAGTGTGGGGGTTGTCCTGTGCAGGGATGGCAGTTTGCCTCGATGATCCTTTGAGTTCCTTCCTACTCAGGACATTCTTTGATTCTATGAATGTAACCGTATTGTTCATCAACTTTGTGCAGAGAATTCAAAAGCCTTTTCTTTAATCTGACCCAGAGGGGAACAGCATAAGATGTGTGATAACCTGACCTGAGCCTACTGAAATAAAAGTTCTCCTGGAAGAGCTGGGATGTGTCTCACACTCATGGCCTTCACCTTCCAGTTGTTCTGTTTAGAGAACAAGCTCTGAAGCACCAGTGCTTTCTCAGAAACAGGTAAGTGGGAAAAGTATTGCTATTTACTGCTAAAATGTAATTGTATCTCTGAACCTCTCTCATGGACAGCAATGCTGTATACACAGGACTAAGGGATGGCTCCTTCTACCACAAATTTACAGCATAAAATAAATCCAATCATTTTAGTCATTTTGCCTTCTTTAGGGTAACTGGGGGTTGTAGTGTCTGATCATAAAAGTCCTCTCCCCACTACAGCTATATTCTGTTATTTTCCAGTCCTGTTCTCATATGAGGATGATGATTCACTGGCCCAAATTTTGAAAACCTTGAATATGAGCATTCATCTGAAATTATCTGTGCTGGCACCTATGGAGTAGGAGAGCTGCACACTAAGACTTGCTGGAAACAAACCAATTTGATAGTTCTTGCTAAAACGTCCTGTGCTCAGCTGAAGATAGTGCATAAGCCTGTACTGAAGTTCAAGGATAAGGAAAGCTAAGCCTGCTTGTAAGGGCTTCCCTGCAAGTGAATGCTCTTCAGGATCAGAGCCTTAAATAACTGCCCCTCCGGAAAGATCTGCACTTCTGTACTTTTCTCACAGCTCATAAAACTGCTGTCTGGTAGGTGATGACACTCATTTCAACATCTCTGCCTCTTCCCCTTCCGACAGGGAAAAATAAATTCTTCATGACAGAAGTGCTGTCTAAGTTCTGAGATTTCAGTTGGTGTTCATGTCACTGCCTTTTCTCGAGAAAATATCATAGAAACAGAAGCATTAAGGTTGGAAAAGCCCTCTCAGCTCATCCAGTCCAACCATCAGTCCAACCCCCACCGTGCCTGCTAAACCCTGTCCCCAAGTGCCACAGCCATGTGTTCTTTTAACTCCTCCAGGGAAGACTCCCTCACTGCCCTGGGCAGCCGGTTTCAGTGCTTCACCACTCTGTCAATAAAGAATTTTTTCCTAATATCCAATCTAAACCTCCCTGAGCACAACATTTCCTCTTGTCCTATCCCATGTTAGTCAGAATCATAGAATGACTTGAGTTGGGAGGGACCCAAGAGGATCATCAAGTCCAACTTCTATCCCTGCATAGGATGATCCCAACATTCACATTGTACTTGGGAGAAGAGCCCAGCACCCACCTCCCCACAACCTCCTCTCCAGGAGCTGCAGAGAGCGATGAGGTCTCCCCTCAGCCTCCTCTTCTCCAGACTAAACAGCCCCAGGGCCCTCAGCCACTCCCAGAACCCCTGTTCTCCAGACCCTTCCCCAACTCTGTTCCATTCTCTGGACACACTTCAGCAGAAATGATAAGCCCAAAAGTGAACCCAGGATTTGAGGTGTGGCCTCACTGACACTGAGTACAGGGAAAAGGCCACTTCCCCACACAATGCCCTAGAAATGGATGAGAACCAGTCTGCTCAGCTAAGGGCCACATGGAGCTTGTGAGCACAGGCAGAGCCTGCACTTTCCAGCCTGTTTTTGTGCATGCAAAGAACTGAGCTTGGGCCCTGCCCATCCTGAGCACTGGAATGTCCAGCAGTGGCAAACAGGGACCCTGGGGTGAGGCACTGGGAGCCCTCCCACTTCTGCCCGTACCCCATATGCTTTTTAGAACTGTGCAGAGGATGTGACATCCCATGTTCCATAGGATACTGATACACCAGTGCTGGCTGGTGTGTCTTTCAGGCTTCCAAGGCCCTCATTATGTAAAGACCTGCTCAGGGAGGATATCTCAAGGCTTTTGGCAAGTGGCAACAGAGAGAGATTTGCTGAGGCCCTTTAGAAAATGAGGGAGGATTCACGTTAGGCTCTTGCAGATTTGTTTTTCTGTTCTTATACTCGAGAAGGGATGAAGGGTCTTTGTGGTTCTTCCTCACTGGCTGCCATGCTCCATGTGTCCTTCCAATGTGCCCTCAAGCCATTTGCAAGTCCTGAATTCCCACAGCCCTGCCCATTGTTCACTGTTTTCCCCCTGTAATTAATTATCTGTTTCTCCCACCTGGGGGGCTTGATGGCTGGGTTAGGACCAGCCTGGTGCCTAGATGCAGAATGGTAAAACCTCCCCCTATTCCATGGCCACTTAGGGACCTACCTGACCAGCCTTGGCTGTAAATAGAATGGCCTTAGCCCTGTGCTGTCTTATGCCTTCCCTTATGGTCCCTTGGTAACCCTTGAAGCCAAGAAGTGGCTGTAAAACCGTGACACAGTGACCAGAGATGAACGTCACATCTTACACAGTCCAGGCATGCTGGTGGGTGTTGTTTGAAGGGATGTAGATAGCATCCAATTATCTTCTTCATCCTTCTGGAACAGTGGTCCCAGGCCATTTCCCTGACCTCTCTCTGTTGTGTCCTATTATTCCTTGATTTCACAGTCCTATTCCTGGTGCACATGAGCACATGCAGCAGGAGGTTCAGCGTTTGAATCGATAGCCTTCCTCTCACACAGAGGGACCTGTATTCGTGACCCCTGGGAACCAGGATAAACATCTCAACTACATTAGTATTAGGACATCTACCAAATTAACTGACACTGCAGAACTGGAAATTGCAACTCTGGAGTTCAAACCTTTGATGCTTTTTCCTGGGCACTTAAGACAAAGAGAGAAATGGAGAAAGGTAAGTATCACAGTCTCTTTGTGCTGCTTCCACGGGGAAAGTTGGGAGGAGAATCATAAGAAGAAATTGTGATTCATCTTTTTTCCTCCTAATCTCTTGGTACAAAGGCTCAAAGTCTGTAATTAATCATAATCAGTGAGGTACGAAGCAGAGCTCTGGTAGCCTTTTGTGGGTCTTCTATTGTTAGTCCAATAAAAAGTATCACGTGTAATTTGTCTGTCTTGTTGAGGGCTAATATTTAGTTAGTGATTATTTCATATGATCTGTTCTCAGAGGAGGCCTCGGTGTGAAATTCATGTCCTTTCTCTGGTCTTGCCCACAGCAGGTACAACCATCTATGAGTGTCTCATGAGAACAGTATAAAATATGCATATCATGAATTTATTATGCACCAGCTGTTTGTTACAAGACTGCTGGCTCAGGATGCTGCTGTTGAGTGTTTCTGTTACACCTCCCTCTCCCATCACCCCATCCTCATCACATCCCTCTGATGGAGAACCAAGTTCTGAACACGGCTGCCGATCAAGAGGCAAAATGGGCACGTTGGCTGGTTTCCCCACATTTTCCCATAGCTCCTTTGTGTGAATCCCAAAGGCACAGACACTGGAGGACGAGTCTGGTTTCACACAGGCAAATTCAGCTCTGGTCTTTGGCAGGTGAATCTGTGATCCTGGGGTGTTTTGCTGCTGTGATAACAGCCATCATCACTAGGTATTTCGCTGTGGATGTACCTGCATCTTCTCTTTGTTCCTGGGGAAAGGAAACTTGGGAAGACCAGAGACAGTGAGGACCACCCATAACTGTCTGGCTGGCCCTGCCCACAAGGATCTCTTCTTGATCATTGAATCCTAGAACGGTTTGGGTTGGAAGGGACCTTAAAACCCATCTGGCTCCAACCCCCTGCCATGGGCAGGGACCCCTCCCACTGGATCAGGGGGCTCAAAGCCCCATCCAACCTGGCCTGGAACATCTCCAGGGATGGGACAGCCACCACTTCTCTGGGCAATCTGGGCCAGGGCCTCCCAACCCTCAAAGGAAAACCTTTCTCCCTAAGATCTCATCTCTTTCAGCTCAAAACCCTTCCCCCTCGTCCTAACTGCACTCCCTGATCAAGAGCCCCTCCCCAGCTTTCCTGAAACCCCTTTCAGTACTGGGAGGCTGCTCTAAGATCTCCCCAGAGGCTTCTCTTCTCCAGACTGAACAACCCCATCTCTCACACAGGACTCCTTCTCCCTGAATTCAGGGTCCAGGAGCCTTGCAGAGGATAAAGTTCTCTTCTATAGGGTGGGGGAAAGAAAGGAAACTGACAGAGAAGTGCTGTCTCAGAGACAGGCTGCTGCAAATCACTGTGCTTTAAATGGATGACTTCCTACGGATTTTCAGTCCTCCAGCTGCACCAACCTTTTAAAATATGAGAGCTCCGAAAGCTTTCATCATCTCATCAAAGCAC
This sequence comes from Dromococcyx pavoninus, assembly GCA_033558185.1. NCBI lineage: Eukaryota > Metazoa > Chordata > Aves > Cuculiformes > Neomorphidae > Dromococcyx > Dromococcyx pavoninus. Next base: position 345,885 of record JAUMJL010001205.1, on the reverse strand, counting down.
AAACTAAGAAAGATTGTAAGTGAGCAGAAGCACGGGATATTTTAACAACTCCCAGGAGCTGGTGTTGAAGCAGCTCATTCATCTGCTGCACTGTCACAGCTCCTTCAGAGTGGAGTCGCAAAGAGCATCAGTCTGGACAAAACCAGGGCCTCGTGATGGATACATAGAGGGCTTTGGAACTGACTGTGGCTTTCTCTGTGTGTTAGTGGCCAGGGTGTGACTGTTTTCTACATGAGCCAGCAGTGGCCCAGGTGGGCAAGAAGGCCAACAGCATCCTGGATTGGCTCAGCCATGGGGTGGCAGCAGGAGCAGGGAAGGGATCGTCCCCCTGCACTCGGCACTGCTGAGGCCGCACCTCGAATCCTGGGTTCAGTTTTGGGCCCCTCAGTCCAGGAAAACCTTGAGGGTCTGGAGAGCGTCTGGAGAAGGGAACAGAGCTGGGGAAGGGTCTGGGAACAGGGGTTCTGGGAGCAGCTGAGGGCCCTGGGGCTGTTTAGTCTGGAGAAGAGGAGGCTGAGGGGAGACCTCATCGCTCTCTGCAGCTCTTGGAGAGCAGGTTGGAGCAAGGTGGGTGCTGGGCTCTTCTCCCAAGTAACAAGTGATAGGATGAGAGGAAATAGCCTCAAGTTATGCCGGGGGAGATATCAATTGGATATCAAGAAAGTTTTCTTTACTGACAGAGTGTTGAAGCCCTGGCAGAGGCTGCCCAGGGCAGTGGTGGAATCTCTATCCCTGGAAGTGTTCAAAAACTGTGCAGATGTGGCAACTGAGGACCGAGTTCAGCAGGCACAGTGGGGTTGGGCTGACGGTTGGACTGGATAATCTTCAGAGATCTTTTCCAACCTCAATGATTCTATGATTCCATGATTCTATGAATGTCCTTACATGCCTTTTGAGTCCTCTCTGGGCACTGTCTTTGAAGAGCCTAGTTCAGGACAGCAGCCAAGCGCAGATGCACGTGGGCTTTAGTGGTTTTCAGTCTCTTGCTCTCTCTTCTGCAAATGAGTTTCCTTTCCCTATGGACCCTCCATGTGCAGGTGCGGCCAGCATGGGTCTGATGGGTGCTCACACAGCTAGGACTTACACATACAGGGAGAAATGGGTGTCCCTGGGCTGTGAAAGTGTGTGTTCTCCACAGTAGCACTGGCTGATCTTATGTGGACTATTGCATCTCCTACATAGTCAGAGACGCTAGCAAAAATTCCCTCTTCACTCCAGATGGAGATCCTGCCTGCCCCCGAGGAAGGTTGCTGAGGAGGAATGCCATCCATTTTGTGCCTGGACAAACCACTAATTACACTCTGAGCCCAAATTTCTTGTATTATTCATTTTGGGGACTGGATATAAATGCCTGTCATTTCATATTATCCTATGCATATACATATAAAATCAATCAATTTGTCTGTTCGAGGTGCCAGGTGTAGCTGGCACTGCTGGGTTCACAACCTGTTGTGCTGGTTTGGCTGGGACAGGGTTAATGTTCTTCGCCGTAGCCGGTGGGGGCTGTGTTTGGATTAGTGCTGAGCACAGGGCTGGAAACACAGCGATGTTTCGGTCACTGCAGCGCTCGCTCAGCACCGAGGCCTCTCCTGCTCCTCAGCCACCCCACCAGCGGGTGCTGGGGTGCACAGGGAGCTGGGAGGGGACACAGCTGGGACAGCTGATGCCAGTGACCCGAGGGATATCCCAGAACACAGGGGCTCAGCACGTGGAGCTGGGGAAGAAGGAGGAAGGGAGGTTGTTCAGAGTTACGGCGCTTGTATTCCCAAGTAACCATTATGTGTGCTGAGCCCGACTGTCCTGGGGATGGTGGAACTCCTACCTGCCATGGGAAGTGCTGAATGGATTCCTTGCTTTGCTTTGCTTGTGTGGGGATTTTGCTTTCCCTGCTACACTGTCTTTATCCCAACCTGTGAGTTTCCTCACTTTTGCCCTTCTGCACCTCTCCCCCATCCCAACGGGGACAGTGAGTGTGGGGCTCAACTGCTGGCTGGGTTAAACCTCAACAGTCTTTTTTGACACCCAGTGTGGGGCTTGAAGCTCGAGATAGCAACAGGTTTGACTGGAATGTGCTCAATGGAGTTTGTAGGTGTTGTTGCTGTTTAACTCTTAGTTCACAGGCTCCTGTGCTTGCCAGGGGTCTGCCTTACTGCAAATTGGGTGCTTGGAAGTGGCTGCTTTTTGCTGTCACTGCCTGCTGTGCTGCGGCCACCGCCTTGCCGTGCGTGCGGTGCCTGGGGACACTGATAACGGCCCTGGACGGGCCCCGGGGCTGGTGGCAGCCAGGGCATCGCTGCTCTGCCTGGGCTGTGGGCAGGCTGGAACTCCAGTGTGAACTCCAGTCACAGGGACTGGGACCTGTGGAAGAGTCGAGGCGGGAGAAGGACACTGTGAAGTGTCTGTGGCCGTGGATATGACTATGCAAGAGGAACATATTTTGAAGTGTCTGTGGCCATGGAGAAGCCCACAGCAGAGCAGGAATAACTTGAAGTGTCTGTGGCCATGGATAGGTCCACACCAGAGCAGGAATAACTTGAAGTGTCTGTGGCTGTGCTTTTGTCTGTGCCACAGAAGCTGTTCCTCTGAAGGGACTGTGGCTCACGCCTAAGTCCCTGCTGGAGAAGGTACACCTCAAAGTATCTGTGGCTGTGGATAAGCCCATGCTGCAGCAGGTACACTATGAAGCACCAGTAGCTGTGCGTGAGGCCGGGCTGGAGCACTTCGAAGTGTGTGGCCAGAGATAAGCCCTGGGGCAGCGAGCGAGCGGCTGTGCGGGGCTCAGCTACCGGCTGGGTTAAACCCTGACACGTGTATCATGGAATGTGTGCAAAACCTTTGCCTTGAGCTTGGACTAAAAAGCTCTCCTCTGGGGTGTCTGCAAGTCTGAATCCCCAACCTGTGCTGCCTTACAAGACATAAAACATGAGACTCTTTTTTTAAATATGTCTCCTATCCAGCTGTTTCCGATATCCAGATATTGAGAAAAAGAGAAAGGATTCCAAGCTTGTTTTCCTTTCAGTGATTCAATCTCTGCTTGATCCTGTCCCGGGGGATGTTAGCACAGATTGGCCAGTGGAGATCTTTCACACTGGGAAATTTTGACGGGGTTATTTTTCTTTCACTGGCATTTTAATTTAAAAAACACGTTGGGGTTTTGTTCTTTCCTACCCACCGCTGCCATTCCCTGCCACATTATTTAGCAGTTGTCCTGGCTGCCCGGCAGAGGGATGTAGAAACCAACAAACAGCCAGCAAACTCCCTCCCACATTCCTGTTTTCCCATCCTGCTCTCTAGCAACTCCTGCCCTCATTTCAGCATGTGTCAGGGCTGGTGACCACGGAGTCGCAGGAGCCTGGAGAACTTTTCCACTGAGCCATGGGGCTGGAGCAGCCATGGGGTGGCAGGGAAAGAGAGGAGACAAAGAAGGAGAATGATAGAATGATAGAATTATAGCATGGTTTGGGTTGGAAAGGACCTCAAAGCCATTTAGTTCCAACCCCCTGCCATGGGCAGGGACACCTCCCACTGGATCAGGGGCCTCAAAGCCCCATCCAACCTGGCCTGGAACACCTCCAGGGATGGGGCAGCCATCACTTCTCTGGGCAACCTGGGCCAGGACCTCCCCACCCTCATTGTGAAGAATTTCTTCCTAATGTCTAATCTAGATCTTCCCCCTTCCAATTTAAAGCAAATCCCCTTTGTCCTGTCGCTACAGACCCTTGTAAAAAGTCCTTCCCTAGCTTTGCTGGAATGCTTTTCAGCTACTGGAAGGCCACGGAGCCTTCTCTTCTCCAGGCTGAACAAGCCCAACTCTCTCAGCCTGTCGTCATAGCAGAGGTCCTCCAGCCCTCTGATCATCTTTGTGGCCTCCTCTGGACCCATGCCAACAGTTCCATATCCTTCTTATGTTGGGGATTCCAGAACTGGACATAGGACTCCAGGTGAAGGAGGAAACCACCCATGAGCTTGTGGTGCCGTGGCCCAGTACCACTGACCTGCTGCGGGCAGGACACCAGCCTGGCATCTACCAACATGAGCGTTCCTTGGCCAAGAGGGTGAGATGAAGGCAACTCCTGGGAGGACAAGGCAGGCTGGCTCAGGGACAGACAGGTCCCTGGCTTCCTTTGCTTAGAGTGGTGAAGGTGGGATTGCCCTCAGGAGCTGAGGAAAGCTGCCATCTCTGATCATAGAGATGAGGTGAGATGCAGGGCATCTCGGGAGTGCTGGCTGTCCCTCAGCCCCACTGGTGGCTGGAGCAGGTCGTGACTTGCTCGTGAGTGGTAGCAGTGCTTTATCTCCTCTTGGCCCCTCTCCTTTCCACCTTTGTATTCCTGGCTGGCTGCAGGCTAATCTGCCCCTCCAGCAGCTGCCCATGATGTGTATTTTCCTAACGAGACACTTCAGGACCTACCAATTACGTCCAAATTTCCTTCCCTCCATCTGCTTTCCACCCTCTGTCCATCTGCTCTCAGTTCATGTCAGGCTTGGCTGAAATGTGTCGCTGTGAGATGGCTGTTTCGGGGGCACAGTGCAAGGACCCTGCTGGGATGCCCAGAGAAGCGCTCGCCTGCCCGTGCCCAACCCTGCCGCGGCGCCTGGCAGATCCATTCCAGGGTGACTGTCACTGCCCGGCCCCCACCACGCAGGCAGGGTCTGTGTCCCTGGGCTTGGGACGTGGGCAGCACTGAGCCCCGTGAAGGGCTCGTGCCCTGCTCTCCCAGCCCTGCAGAGATAAGGATGCTGGCTGCTGGTTCAGAGGGATCGCGGGGCTGGGAAGAGCCTGGTCTAGGAGTAGCTTGGAGTCTAGGAGAAGGTTTGGGTTCCTCACTACAAGAAAGACATTGAGGGGCTGGAGCGTGGCCAGAGAAGGGCAATGAGGCTGGGGAAGGGGCTGGAGAACAAGTCTTACAAGGAGCCACTGAGGGAACTGGGATTGTTGAGCCTGGAGAAGAGGAGGCTGAGGGGAGACCTCATCACTGTCTACAACTGCCTGAGAGGAGGCTGTGGTGAGGTGGGTGCTGGGCTCTTCTCCCAAGTGTCAGGTGATAGAATGAGAGGAAATGGCCTCAAGTTGCACCAGGGCAGGTTCAGATTGCACATCAGGAAAAATTTCTTCTCTGAAAGGGTTCTGAGGCACTGGAACAGCTGCCCAGGGAGGGGGTTCAGTCCCCATCCCTGGAGGTGTTACAAAGACAGGCAGATGAGGTGCTCAGGGGTCTGTTTCAGTAGTGGACAGGTAGGGTTGGACTCGATGATCTCAAAGGTCTTTTCCAACCAAGTGATTCTATGATTCTAGGTTTACAGGTGGGTGGGTATGGAGTCCAAAACCTGAAGTCTGATATAAGAATGGTGATTTGCTGAGTCCCTCTGCCATTGTGGGGGCTTTGATCCTCCCTCCAGTGATTCTCCTTCTCTGGGGTTCAGCACTTTCTATTGTGAATGAAAAGCAGGAATCCTCCCAGCTCCCGGAGCTGAATGAGTAGAGAGACTTTGCAGCACTGTGGCAGAAGTGTTGACTCATTAAACTTACGTCACAGAAAATGCTCTTTGCATTAAGGAGATTAATCACAGCTCTTCTTTCTTTAAAAAAAAACCCTCTAACTTCCGTGAATCCTTCCTGTGAATCCTCCTCTCTGCTGCCCATGGTGCTTGGCCTCCTTGGCTTAGGCTGAAACTTATTTAGCATTAAAAATCCCACTCCCAATAGTATTAAGAAAACCTAAATCCTTGTGGGCTGGAAAGTTCAAAGAGATAATCTCCCTAAGAGAAGCAACCTATCAGAGCCCCTTCCAAACCACAGGGAAAGAGCAGGGTTTGTGACAAGAGGAGCATGAATAAAGATCTTTCTGGAAGGAGGTGGAGGGTTAAGGCTTGACAGCAAAATGCCTGCCCTGCTAGTGCAGTTGTCATGGAACTGGTGGGATGGGGGTTCTGCACATCACCTTCAGTTGCAGAACCGTGCTGACCTGGTGGGTGGGAAGCTCTCCTGGGGATGCCAGCAGGGATTTCAGCTGGAGCACCAAAATGAAGCCAAGCAGGAGAGTGAGACCTGCTGCCAGAGGCTCTGGAGAGGGGTGGAGCAGCCCCAGCTCCGGGAGATCCGGTGAGCAGAGCAGAAGTGTTGGGGAAGAGCAGGCAGGAGACACGATGGTGGTGGATGAGGTGACGCCAGGTGAATGGAGGCACCCTGGCACACAGGAGGGCTTGGCAACGGCTTTTAGGCAACGGCCTTTTACTGTCCAGGGAGGGGAAAAGATATTCCTTCTCTCTAGTAGGACCTCGGGGCATTTCCATTGAGTCAGGAGACCAGCAGCTAGTGTTCATCTGCTTATCCTGAAAGCCAAGCAGCTAATGAATGACACAAGACTTTCACACGTGTTGCAAGGATAAACATTATCAAATAATTTATTCTTATATCTTTATACATGAGCAGAGATAGAGATTTATTCTCAGCAGTGCAAGCCACTTTCCTTGAAGGTTATATCTTTGGGCTTGGAATTAAGATGTCTTGAGTTTATTTTTCTCTGCCACAGCATTACGTGATCAAAATTCTGAATTAACTGGGTGAATCCAGCAAAACATCTCTGGGTTATGCCTTGTGTGAGAGAGAGAGATCTGCTGGGGGCGTAACTAAAGGGAAGAACAGCTCTGGTGTGGGTAAGTGCTTGCTCAACTGGGCAGGCTTTTGTGTTGGGCTTCCAGAGCCCAGGATGGAAGGTGCTTCTGAAACAAGACCTGTTTTGTACCTGTTAAATGACACAGAGTACGAGATCACTGTGTTTGTGGATTTTTCAAGTAAGAGGAACCTCTGTAAAACTCGTTCATTAATTTGCCTCCCCTTAGATTTTGAGTGGATGGTTTTTTAGTTTCCTTCCATTTTGAAGGATTACAGATTTTCATATGAAAAAAATATGTTAATTCATGGCTTAATTTTACTCTTTTCCCACCACTCACTGACTTGCTGGCAAGAATGGTTTAGTTTTCACAGAGTACAAACCCAGGTAGAAGACTGTATAGAAGTCATTTAATAAGATAAACATTTTTTTTTTCATTTCAGTAAAACTTAAAATGCATCCATTGTTCCAGAAAAGTAAAAACTGGGTTATCAACCATGCCTGTAGCATTTGCCACCTGGTGTGAGGACATGAGAGCTGGCTGTGCTCCTGGCACTGTGCTGGTGCAGAGAGTTTGCCCACATCCTCGTGGCCATGGGCAGCAGATCTGGGGTTTCAGCTGAAATCAGGGGTGGATCTGGGATTTTCCATGTGCTGGCACAGAGGACCTTGAAAGGCTCTTGGTGTCACTGCAGTGACCTCCCCATACTGACCTCCCCATACGGTGGAGTGGGTGATGTGCAGGGATTTTCCCACTGCCTCCAGCATCCCATCCTGCTCCAACAAGGAGCTGCCATGAGCTGGGCTGAGCCCTGGGGCAAGATATCCTGCAGTCAATGGAGGCATTGCATGGGTGACCACCATGAGAGCCCTGGGAAAGACCTCATTGACCTGATTGAGAGGGACACAAACACAACCTTTTTAAAGAATCACAGCATCATGGAATGGTTTCAGTTGAAAAGGACCTTAAAGCCCATCCAGTTCCACCCCTTGCCTTGGGCAGGGACACCTCCCACTGGATCAGGGGGCTCAAAGGCCCCATCCAACCTGACCTGGAACACCTCCAGGGATGGGGCAGCCACCACTGCTCTGGGCAACCTGGGCCAGGGCCTCCCCACCCTCACAGCAAAACATTTCTTCCTAAGATCTCATCTCAATCTCCCCTTTTGCAGCTGAAACCCATTCCCCCTCATCCTCTCCCTGCACTCCCTGACCAAGAGCCCCTCCCCAGCTTTCCTGCAGCCCCTTTCAGTACTGGGAGGCTGCTCTAAGGTCTCCCCGGAGCCTTCTCTTCTCCAGGCTGAACAACCCCAACTCCCTCATCCTGTCCTGATATCGGAGGTACTCCAACTTAGGAAACTGGTATCTTTATCAGGGAATTGACCCACCAGCCACTTCAGAAAGCTTAAATGGCTTGTATTCCACCTCTGCGTGGGAGCAGCTCTGCCAGCTGACTCTGAGCTGTCAAGCCCTTTCAGCAATCCAACCTCCCTCCAGCTGCTGCAGCCCTGGCTTGGAATCCGTGTGTGAAACACAGCGCGGGAGGATGCAGCCAGGCAGATACAGGGCTGTGAGGAGAAAAAGGGTGTGCAGGGTGAGAAGTGATGGCATTAGAGCTGAAGGCACATTAAGCTGTCTGTAGGGATTGTGAGAGGGAAAGGCTGTTCAGGCAATAGAGTGGCTGGAGCAATTGGCTGCCTTTCAGCCTGGACAGGGAGAGCTGTGGGAAGGCAAGGCAGGAACTGGCCTGGCCCCCGTGTGTGATGTGCTCTCTCTGGGATAAGGTATCCCTGAGGGGTACCTAAGAGTAAAGATCAGCACAGAGGGTGATGCTTCACAAGCAAAACGCCTCACTTGGCAAGATGAAAAAGCCATCAGCCTGTCTCTCGTGTGATTACCACTGACCTCCCCTTGCTGCTCCTCTGCTCTTGTTTATCAATCTGGAGACAGCAGCACCTTCTAATAATGCTGGAGTTGCAAGGAGGGGATGGAAAATAGATTGTTTGACCTGACACTGCCCCATTTGCAAGCATTTAACCTCCTCTGAGTCCTCCTGCAGGCGCAAGGGAACTGGGCCATCAGTGCCTGCAATCCGTGGTGCTCGTGGTTCTTTGGGCTTCCTCCCAGGACCAGCCCACGGTGCAGGACTGGACTCCTCTGAGATATGCACTGCTGCAAAAGCATTCACACCTGCACATCTGTGCTCCTCAGGTTCCCTGGATGCTGGCAGTGTGCTGGAAGACCAGGCATGGGCTGGGACTTTGTAGTCCACAGTGCTAAACAACCACAGAACTAAAAGATGTTGCTGTGCAAGCTAAGCAGGAGAAACCTGACAGTCAGCAGACAAACACGAGTCCTCTCCTCCCAGGGATAATATAAAAGGGCTTTCTTCAGGCCCCTTTGCCAGCAAATCATTTCTTCTGTCTGTGACTTGGTCCTTCTTATTAGAGGGTTTGTGCTCTTCCTGAACTCTGGATCTCTTTGGAGTTCTTCTGTCCAAATAATTGTTGGCTGCCGAATCAGCTTCTGATTTAAGCAGCTGTCATGGTTTTTTCTCTTTCCATCCCCACTGCTCTCCCTTGCAATGGGCTTGGAGCAGCGGCCACAGCGTTATCTCTGCAGCAATTTGCATGTCTTGGATTCTCCAAGAGCATCTCCCCAGAGGCACTGTTTGCTGACAGTGAACAGCACTGATTTCCCTGGTGACTGAAAAAAGCAGCGATTCCAGAGCAGCTCCAGCACTCAGTACCAAGCAGACAGGACCTACTAGAGGAGCCTGTTGTCCCTCCAGCCATCAGCTGGCTGATGCTGACCCCAGAGCATCTCAAAGACATAGCAGCACATTAGATATCATGCTTCTTATGAGTAAAAAGAAAGCAAGACAGGGTAAAGGCCAGAAGAGTTGACAATCAAGGAGCTCTCCTATTCAAGATTCATGGATTACCAGGCTTGTGGCCTTCTGAGCATCTTTCCTACATCTCTGCTTCCTGAGGTGTGTACTGAGGAGAGGAGGAGACAATGCAGAGTCCACTGAGAAGCATAATGGGCATGGAAGGCCACCACCATGCAGAGCTTCCCACTGGAATGGGGACACTGTAGCATCCCAAAACCCTGCTGGGGTGGAGCACGTGGTGGGAAGGGATCAGCCAAGCACGCACTCCTGATCTCACCCCAGACACTCACTGCCGACTCCACTCCAGCAGATGCAGAAGGTCCTGTTGGGTCTGTGCTGGGGGCACTGAGATGGAGCCAGAGCGAGAGGGAAGTCCAGACACCCCAGCAAGACCCCAGGTTCTCATTTGGGTGTCAGCAAAGCCCAGTGCTAATGATCCCTTTGCCTTCCTGCAGCAGAGGTGTTGGCACTGAGTGCTGGACTGTGGACCAGAGAGCTCCCAGCACAGCACCCTGGGTCTTGTGCCTCCGTGCACACAGGGTGAGTGCTTTTCGTTCTAGTCTCAGCCTCCCTCTGTGGATGTCCTTGGGATGAGGTTTGAAGGTTGGTCGGATGGCAGGTGTGTGCAGAGCAGGATAGGGCTCAGATATCCTGCCCTCAGCTGCTGCTCAGCCATTGCTGGGGCCCTGCAGTCCCCTCTCTTCTCCTTTGCATTGCTCAAAACTTCTGTTCCCAGCAGTGCTCAGGGACTGGTTTGGGATGTGCAGTCCCTGCAGTGGGAAGCAGAGCTGTCCTCCTCTCCCAAGTGTCTCCATCCCAGCAGATGGAATGAAGGCCATGGTGTGCTCAGACACATCCACACTGGATGGCTCCAGAGGTCTCCATGTGCAAGTGAAGGATGGAGGCTCCCAGGCCATCCAGGGATGGAAATAAACCCAGCACACCGTGTACACTCTCAAGGGCTGTACGGTGTTTCCTATTCCCTAATCCTGCCTGAGCTGGCACTTGCCTTTACTCCCTGGACCAGTCACAAGCCTGAGTGCTCACAGCTCCTTGCCCAGGGATGAGCACCCACATAACGCCTCACAAGCTGCCCCTGCAGCTACCCTTGGCCCTTGGCAACCCTTGGCCCTTGGAGGTGCCCACCAAATCCCCACCATCTCACAAGCACTCTCTGGAACAGCCCCGTGGTGGCAGCCCAGATCCTGCAGGTATTTGCAGCCGAGGAGAGGGGTGCTGGGGCAGGAGGTGCTCCCAGAGAAGGTGTAGGTGTGTAGTGCTGCTCCTAACCTTCAAAGCTGTCACTATCAATTCCCTGCTGCTGTGACTGCCAAACAGGGAAAGCAGGAAGAATTAATTGCTGGGTTGGTGTTTGAAGTGCAGTAAATTTTCCCTGTGTGGAGACAAAGAAGAGCAATAAACCAACAGCTCAGTCTGTGCCATCCCATTGCCACGTCGGGTCGTCGCTGTCGCAGCCTGCAGATCCAGTCTCAGTGGCTGATCACCATCCAGGGGATTCCCCCGGCTTCATCCCCGTGGATGGATCACTGCAGATGTCAACTTCTTTGGGAGAGATTTGGGATTGTGTTACTTTTTCCAGTCTGCTTTTTGCTTGTTCCTTTCCACATCAAAGAGCTTGTCTGGTTGCTAATATTAGCTTGGCTCTGTATAATCAGCTCTTACCAGAGAGCCAGAAGTGCTCTCCTGGCATCTCACGTTCGGCAGCCCTTGAGAAGACAGCGAGGCTTGGAGCATCCTCAGATGAGCCACTGCTCATGGGGCAGCGCTACGAGGACATGCCCTGCTCAGCCTCCCCTTTGCCTCTGACCCCTGCATCCATCTAAGCTTGCTTCCACAAATCTGGCCAGCACTTGCTTCAAAGGCCCCTTTCCATGCTTGTACAAGGGCAGGACAACCCTTTTGCATGTTGTCCCGTGGCCCCGTGTCAGGGGGGTGATGCGGGGAGGGAGCAGGCAGGCAGCACCCAGCTGGCACCCAGACCCATGGGGTCAGCTGTGGGCACACCATCAGGCTTCTTGTGAGATCCTCATCTGGAAGGATAATCATCTCTCATTAACATAAAACTTCTGATAAACTTCGGTGTGTTGCAAACAATGGTTAATTTTTTGAAGACTGACTGCCCAGGGGTTGCTGAGGAGTAGGACATGGCTGATGTGGGATACAGCAGGGACACAGAATCCTGGAAATCCTGGGTTGGAAGTGCCCTTTGGAGCTCATCCAATCCAACCCCCTGCAAAAGCAGGGTCACTTCCAGCAGTTACAGAGGAGTGTGTCCGGGCAGGGCTGTATTTCTCCAGAGAAGGAGACTCCACTCCTGCTGGGCAGCCGGTTCCAGTGCTCCGGCACCCACACAGGGAGAAGTTTTTCCTCATGTTCAGGTGGAACTTCCCGTGCTCCAGTTTGTGCCTGGTGCAGCTTGTCCTGTCACTGGGCACCACTGAGAAGAGTCTGGCTCCATCCTCAAGCCTCCCACACTTCACATATTGATAAGCATTGATAAGGTCCTCTCTGAGTCTTCTCTTCTCCAGGCTAAACAGATCCAGGTCTCTCAGCCTAAGATAAGAGAGATCCAGTCCCCTCATCACAGTCTGGCCCAGCAGAGCCAGAGCTGTCATCACTGCAGACGGGAGCTGCTGGTTGTGATGCCCAGCAGAGCGGAGCCGCACGCTGCGTTTTCTCCCACATGAGGACCTCTTCTTTTAGCACGTAGCAAGGAGCAACATTTTCAGGAAAAAAAAAAGGAGTGTTTCCAGTATTGCTCAGCCTGGAGCATGTTGGCTCTGGGGGGTTCTCGTGGGGGTGTCCCCCACGGAGTCCCCGTGTCACTGCACTGGGATGCTGCCCCCTCCCAGGGCAGGTCAACCACGCTGGGGCTCTGCTGGGCTCAGCGGATCAGGCACTGATGCCACCAGTTCCTGGGTGCTTCCCACACCCAGCAGATGTCCTCTGGGGCAGGATGGGGGTGAGTGCTCCAGCATCTACCAGTTGGGTTTCTCCAATTCATGCAAAGTTAGCACAAAATGATCAAAGCAGCCAGACAAAACTCTTTGTTTCCCCCTACAGATGAGTGGTGGCAGAGATTTTGATCGCTTTCAAGAGAAGAGCTAATTAGCAACTCAATGAATTAAGTAGAAGGTGCAGCACATGAACTGACTTTTTGTGGCTGTCGTGAAGATTACTCATAGCAATGAAATAATTGTTTCCATAGCAACTGATGTGCTTCATAGGGGAAGAATTGGAGACACAAATAACAAAGACAAAGGCCAAATCTCAAACAGAATAAACCACCGTGCAGCGTGCTGGGGTGGCTTCAGCCACCTCTGACACTCTGTGGGATCGTGTAAGAATCCCACCAGCAGAGGAGGGTGGGGAAGGAGTTGGGGAGGGCAAAGGGCTGTGTGTCTTGGTGCAAGGACCATCATCCCTTCCAGTCACCTCAGGTGGTCGTTGCTGCAGGATTTCTTGCTCAGCAACTGCCACAGCTCTCCTGAAAAGCCTGGTGATTTTAAAGGTAAATGAGGAAGTGCAGAGCATTTGGAAGATGGGCAGGAATTAAATCTTCCTTTCACCTCCACCGTGCGATGAGACCTGATTTACCCAGGTGAGCAATCCACCGGTCTTTTGCCTTATTCTGGCTGCCAGTCCTTTTTTTATAGCCCTGAAATCCAGTGATGCCACACGCAAAAGCAAACAGCCTCCGCCTGCCAGCACCCCCTCCGTGCTGTTTACTAAATCATAGGGACTGCAGAGGAATGGCCCCAGCCCACAGCACCCAGCCCACAGCACCCAGCTCACAGCACCCAGCTCACAGCACCCAGCTCACAACCCCTGGGCTTCACCACACGTTCAAAATAGCTTTTACAGCTCAGCCTGCCCGTGGAGTCCATTAACTCCTCGGGTCTGAAGAACAGGTTGAACGAGCAGCCACCAAGGCTGGCCTAGATATATTTATCCTTTATCAGTGCAGGGAGGGATGCTCTGACCTCTACACTCCTGTAACAACCCATTAGGCAACCACTGCCTGCACTACATTTCTGCCTTTATCTTTGCACTGAGAGTAAATCTGGCCAGGGAAGAGGATTTACCTGTGCAGAAGTCCGGCACGAGGTCTTATTTAGTTGAAATGCACAAGCACAAGGTCTCAGCTCAGCAGGATCCCAGTTTGCTGTCGTGTTTTTTGTCCCAGTGCCAGAGCATCACCATGAGAAGGGATAAAGAAAACAAGAGCTAGGCAGATGTCTTTGCAAACCCTTGGTACAGATGCAGAACTGGGCACAGAGGGGTTGCAGGTCTGGTTTCCAAAGCTCCCGGCGTCACTCAGCACCTCCCTGTAAGAGTTCTGGGCCAGGCTGATGCCAAAATGGGTGAGATTCCTGCTGGTTTGGCTGCAATAAGGTCAGACAAGAGGCCTGCAGACATGAAACAGACTGATCCCAGGAGACCTAAGTGCTGGAACCTGTGAACATCCCATAACCAATACAACCAGTCCTATAACCACAAAACATTCCTGCTCCACCACCCCCAGATCTGAAGCCCTGGGACATACCTAGAGCTTCTTCCACAGTTTCTATACCAGAGTCAACTGAAACACAGCAAAGGTTTTATAGCAGTTGTTTAATAAGCCAGGGCAGGTGGCTGTTTGCTTGCAGTTCCCTCCCTGCACTTATGGAGAACACAAATGCCACAGGGTTCTTCCTGCTGGGAAGGTGCCTCTAACCCAGCAGCCACGCTGCTGCCTGGAACATGTAGGAAGTTTGGTGGCAGGGATGGCTTTGGAAAGGAATGAGGAAGGAGAAGCTGCGCTGAAGCAAAATGAGAGATTTAATACTGGTGATTCCCTTCAGGCTCTGGCCTCTAAGCACCACGAGCTGTGGACTAAAGGTCCTGTCAGGTATCAGACAGACCCTGCGGTTTCAAGGCTATGACAGCCCCCTGTGTTCTTCCTCCCAGGCCATCTGTTTAAGCACAAGGTGGCAAGGACAATGCCACCCCTTGTTCTTTGGTGTTTTCTCTGGGGAAAAGGACCTAAAAGCACCGTCACAGCTCTGGATTCACAGTGCTCACTCTCTCTTCGCAGCAGCCCCTTTCCTCCATCCCCAGCCTGCCTGCACGGGCGTACGCTCTGTTACAAAACACACCTCCTGCACGCTCAAATGCCTTTGCCTGTTGCAAATATCCCTGAGCTCTCTTGTATAAACCGGAGCCGGTTTGCTGAGGCAGAAGAACATTTGCAAGAAATACGAGAAACAGCATCGATATTTTTCTGAGGTGAACCCGAACTCCAGCTTTTTGGGCAGGAAGAAGAAGAGCTGGCCCATCCCTGTTCTCCCAGATACCTGCCTGCTCCCCTGACCCCCAGACTCTCCCCACACTCCTATTCCTGACTTCCCATGCTGGTCTCAGTGAGTCTGGATCTCCTGGGTCTGAGCCTCTTCTGTCCGGGAGACAGGACTGCAACTGCCCACAGCTGATTCAGACCAATGCAAGTTTTCAGATGACACCAAGCTGAGTGGTGCAGTTGTCAGACCAGAAGTTGTCAGACCATCTGCCATCCAGAGGACCTGGACAGGCTGGAGAGGTGGGGCTGTGTGAACCTCATGAGTTTCAACAAGTCCTGCATCTCGGTCGGGCCAACCCCTGCTATCAATACAGGATGGGGAACAGTGAGATTGGGAGCAGGCTGGAGGAGAAGGACTTGGGGTGCTGGGGGATGGGAAGCTCCACATAAGCTGCCAATGTGCACTCACAGCCCAAAAGGTAACCTTGTCCTGGGCTGCATCCAAAGAGTGGGACCAGCAGGGACAGGGAGGGAGTTCTACCCTTCTATCCCTCTGCTCTGCTCTGGTGAGATCCCGCCTCAAGTCCTGTGTCCATTTCTGGAATCCCCAACATAAGAAGGACAGGGATCTGTTGGAGCAAGTCCAGAGGAGGCCACAAAGATGATCCAAGAGCTGGAGCACCTCCTGGACGAGGACAGGCTGGGAGAGTTGGGGTTGTTCAACCTGGAGAAGAGAAGGCTTTGGGGAGACCTTAGAACAGCCTCCCAGTACTGAAAGGGGCTCCAGGAAAGCTGGGGAGGGGCTTTTTCCAAGGGCCTGGAGTGACAGGACAAGGGGGAATGGCTTTAAACTGAAAGGGGGAAGATATAGGTCAGACATTAGGAAGAAATTCTTCACAATGAGGGTGGGGAGGCCCTGGCCCAGGTTGCCCAGAGCAGTGGTGGCTGCCCCATCCCTGGAGGTGTTCCAGGCCAGGTTGGATGGGGCTTTGGGCCCCCTGATCCAGTGGGAGGTGTCCCTACCCATGGCAGGGGGGTGGAACTGGATGGGCTTTGAGGTCCCTTCCCACCCAAATGATGTTTTCAGCAGAATTCTCTGTCTGGTAGTTCTTGTTGAAGAACATCTCAGCAGAGATGCTGTGCCAAAGCAGCAAGGAAGATGCCTTTCTGTCAGCCATCCCCTGCATCAGAGCCACCAGCAACCCTCCGAGTAAGGTGCTGAGTTGTACCCAGAGTGTTAGAGGGACCCAGAGAGTGATGACCTGGCTGGCTGGTTGCTGTTATCCTCACTTTTTTTTTGACAGGATATATTATTTTCCTCTTTAGAAAAAGCCTCTTCAAGACAAAAATAACTACTCCTTCCCATGGGGACCCCTCCAGCATCTTTCACTTCACACAACCCCAGTGTAGGATTCTCTTGTGTCCAGAGCACACACCAAGCCTGGGGGGCGGGGCAAGAGGGAGATGTGAGCTGGAGCTCAATTACTTCGTTTTCTTATCTTGGTCATCCTTCTCCAGGCTGTTGTTCAGAGCATCTGTGGAGGACTGAAGGCAAAGACAGCACAGCGTGTGGTTCTGGGGAAGACAGATGGTTCAGACATAATTCCTCTCAAATCTCCCTGATCTTTGGCCACCTCAGAGGTATCCGGGCACAGTGAGGGTTTTCAAAAGCAGTCACTCATTCAAGGTAGCTGAGCATTTAAATCACCTTTGAAAATGTGTGGCACAATGGGATGTAGAGTGAGAGTGGGTGCTCCCAGGCTCTGAGCCAGGGTCCCTCAGCTGGTGCTGCTGGCTCCTCTGGCCCCTCTGTCAGGCATCGCTGCCCCAAAAGAGACTTGGATCTTTGTGGAATCAAGGGAAGCAGCACCTTCCTTCAGAATGTCAGAGCAATTTTGTGTTTGCAAATAATACAGGCGTTCATCGTGGCACAGTGGGCTGGTGGTGATGGCTGTAACATGCAGAGTGTATAGCTTATGGAACTGGCTGACTGGACAATTAGCAGTCAGGATTTACTGAACTTGATGGACTTTCCTAGAGGAGCAGAACATGGTGGGAGTTCTGCGTCCAGTTCTGGAGTCCTCAGCCCAGGAAGGACAGGGATCTGTTGGAGCACATTCAGAAGAGGCCACGGAGACGATCCGAGGGCTGGAGCACCTCTTGTGCAAGGACAGGCTGAAAGAGTTGGGGTTGTTCAGCCTGGAGAAGAGCGCAGGGACCTGCTGGATTTGGCTTCAAGCAGGTCCCCCATAAACAGTGGCCATGCCCAAGAGCCACGCGTGGTGCTGGGCAGAAGCTCCAGCTGTTCCTCTGCTGGGTGCAGAATGCCAAAACTGTGCCTTGGCTCCTGGGCTGAGTCTGTTCCTGATGGGTCGGTGGCTTCAGGTTGTGTCTTCAACACGGAGTCAAACCAGAGCTCCCACCCCCTTGGTCAACTGGAACACAAAGCTGTGCTAACAAAACCTGGTGACAAAAGGCTGTTGGCTTTCACATCTCCAAGCACCTCTGAATTTCATGTGGCAACCGCTCAGCACTCTTTGTGAAGCACGAGGAGTGAACGGCCCCCAGCTGGTATCGCGGGGCTCGCTCGGACAGCACCTTCTTGCTATATCATTTCCATTTTGAGTGATTTCCTCGTGTTCATGGTCTCTGCCTCTCCATTCCCCTCTGAGAGGAGAAAGAAATGAAGTATTGATTCACATGTGGCGCTCGGTGTTTCACAAGGGGAGTGCTCTCCTGCTCTTTACTGCAGCTGGGAACGGTCAGGATGAAGTGTTGTAGCTGACAACCCTTCTGGGGAGGAAAACACTAATTTTGCTGTTTGCATCCTTCCTGACCATCGTCTCCACGCAGCCCACAGGAGATTTGCTCTTCCAATGTGGACCCCGAGATTTTCAATGTAATCTACTTTCCTCCCCGTGTTTCCCCATCTTTCTCCCCTGTTTCCCCACTTTTCTCCCCCACTGATTATTCCAAGAACAGAATGGTTTGGACCCTTTTCCCTGGCAGTGCCCCAGGCCTGGTGCTTCTCTGAGAGAAGGGTGACTCAGCTCACGTCAGGTGAGCTGCAGGGCTTGGGTTCTCTTCTGGGCTCTGCATCCCCGGGGAGCCTTTGCCTAGAGAAGAACCTGATCTTTGTCCACAGAGTGCCTGTTGCACCCATCCGTGGGGAAGCTCTGCTCTCAGCATCCCTTGTGTGGTGTCTCACCCTGTGCCAGTTGGGCTTCAGACAGAAGGAGGAGGTGGGAGAAGAGCGTTTTGCCCTGAGCCGTGACTCATTCTGCTGCTGCTCAGCAATGCTTTTGCCAGAGACAGCCCACGATTTGACCTGGAGGACTGCTCTGGAGCATTGTGGAGCTTCACCTCCCCGGGGATGCACGGGGTGCTTCGAGAACCTGAGGAGGAAGATGCTTGAGGAGCAGCCAATTAGCTCAATATAATGGGTCTTAAATACCTCCCTTGTCATCGCCCTCTTGAGCTGCTGCCTGTGTCTTTGTGCTCGGGGTGCATTCAGGTTTCTGTAGGCATTCACTCCCATTTCTTTGCTTGTGTGATTACTTATAATTCCTGTTTAAATTCTTCTCGTTTTCACAGTGTAATTAGGCAGAGGAACGGCTTTTGTTCCGCAGTCAAAAAGCAATTAGGTGTGCTTTTTGCTTCATGGTTGTTTTTTCATTTGGACTTTGTTGATGGCTTTTGTCCTCAGCAGAAAATGAGGGCTGAGGGGTTTATGGGCTGCAAATGAGGGGGCTGCCCTGCCTGCCTGGGGGGTGGCAGCACCCGAGTCAATGGGCCAGAGATGCTCACTTTGCTCCCACTGTGTCCCTACCCCTTCCTGCTGCATCTCCAGCCCCTGCCCACTGTCCCCTCATCCTCTGTGCACCAGGTCCTCATCCTCTGCCCACGGTGTCCCCATCCTCTGCCCACCAGCTCCTCATCCTCTGCCCACTGTGTCCCCATCCTCTGCCCACCAGGTCCTCATCCTCTGCCCACTGTGTTTCCATCCTCTGCCCACTGTCTCCCCGTCCTCTGCCCACCAGTTCCTCATCCCCTGCCCACTGTATCCCCATCCACTGCCTACAGTGTCCCCATCCTCTGCTCACTGCATCCCCATCCTCTCCTCTGTGTGCCCATCCCCTTCCCACTGTGTCCCCATCCTCTGCCCTGTTGTGCCCATCCTCTTTCCACTGTCACCAGGGGCCTTTCAGCTGCCCTCAGGGTTGAGGTACCTTGTTAAAGTTTTACGCAGGTGGTGTTTCCCCCCTTTTCTTTCCTTCAGATGACTGTAAGTATTCCCTGGCACTTTCCTATGGGGCTGAGGCACCTGCACCATCACCAGCAGGCCCTGTTCCTCACTCCCAGCTGTTGTAGCCATGTGGCAGCTCTCGAGGGCCTGTCCCCAGGTGTTTGTGCACAGGTTGCAGTGAGTGGGTGGTGCCAGCACAGCCGAGGATGGAGACCTGTGCAGGAACTCCTGCTGGCAGTAGGCAGCTGCCTAGGGTTAAGATACACTGCGAAATCCAATTGCTTTCAAAGCTGCTTGTTATTCTGTGATAGCAACCTCCACGTGAGGCTGGGAAGGAAATGAGCACAGGTCGTAAATCCCCCTGACTAAGACATGTGGAGCTGCTCTGTCCTTTGCAGTTCAGGGAAAGCCAGGTCCCCTCCATCCTGCAAAGAGACAGCTTCGAGCAAAGGAATCATTTCAAATGAAGAGCAGTAAAAGGGTCTCCAGTCAGGGCTGGGATAACACAGCTGGGCTGATGCACTGGGGAGGAGAGCACCAACCCCACGCAGTGGGATCAGGCAGCAAGGGCTGTGGGCGAGGTGTGCGGAGAACCAGTCGGACTCTGTTCCTCTGTGGAGCTCCCAGAGAGGGATGGATCTGGAGAAGTGGGGCACAGAATCAGAGAATCCTAGAATAGGTTGGGTTGGAAGGGACCAACTTTCAACCAATATCCCCTCCTCTCCCTCTGCAGCCCTCATTTCTGTGACCTGCATCTCCTGACCATGGTTTCCATCCTTTACCCTCTGCAATGCGTTTAATGCAGATTGTTCAGCACAAGAAGGACCTTGAGGGGCTGAAGAACATCTGGAGAAGGGAACAGAGCTGGGGGAGGGTCTGGAGAATAGGGGTTCTGGGAGAAGCTGAGGGCCCTGGGGCTGTTTAGTCTGGAGAAGAGGAGGCTGAGGGGAGACCTCATCGCTCTCTGCAGCTCCTGGAGAGGAGGTTGTGGGGAGGTGGGTGCTGGGCTCTTCTCCCAAGTGACAAGGGATGGGATGAGAGGAAACGACCTCAGGTTGTGCCAGGGGAGGTTTAGACTGGATATTAGAGAATAATTACTGACAGAGTGGTGAAGCCCTGGCAGAGGCTGCTCAGGGCAGTGGTGGAGTTTCCATCCCTGGAGGGGTTCACAAACCATGTGGTCGTAGCACTTGGAGACAGAGTTCAGCAGGCACCGTGGGGTTGGGCTGATGGTTGGACTGGATGAGCTGAGAAGGTTGAAAACCTCACTGGTTCTATGATACTGCAATTATAGTATCAGCTTCTCTGAGCCTTCATCATCTTGGAGTCAGGATATTTACTCTGTGAGCCCTTCCAGCTGGTCGAGGTTTAAGCAGCCCTGCAGCTTTCCTTAGCTTGGAGGTGCTTCAAAAGAGAAGCCTGGTGCTGTCTCCAGTCCTGTCTCTGTTTCTGTGGAGCAGAGAGCCCCTTCTCCTGTCAGTGCTCAGAAGCCTGCTAGATGAGTGTGAGACAAAGACACTGCATCCTGTCTTCCCATGTCTTTTGGAACTGCATGTAAATCACAGCAAATATTCCTATGGACAGATCCCTCATCAGCAACCAGATGTATTTTTAACCGACCAATTAATGAAGTTAACTCACTGCTTTAGGCCATTTCTTCATTGCAACCTTCACCTTTCCTTAAACTCTACCTTCCTAATGGCACTTAGGACTGGCCCCATGTCCCCGTGCCCCATCCATCACTGCTGGATGCAGCCCTGTGCTCCAAGTGTTCAGACAGACCCTGAGGTGACCATATGACAGCCTGATGGATGGTGTGGGTCTGTGCAGCCCACGCCTTGCTGGCAGCTCTCTGGGGTTTTCCTCCTCGCAGGGTGCACCAGAGAGGAGCTCTGCACCGCTGCCCCACGCCCTCAGCTCCCCACAGTCCTGCAGAGAGCGGTGAAGAGCTGATGGAGAGGGCAGAGCTCCGTGGGCAGGTGGGCATCGGGCACGGTGGGCTGGCACAGCGGGGCACAGTGGGGATGGGGTCTCGGGGCTGCTGGCAGCCTTGTGCAGGGAAAAGGAGGTGGGTGACTGTGGCAGGGAATGCTGTGGAAGAGAGCAGGGAGCTCACTCTGCATCCCAGAGCGGGGTCCTGGGCTGTTCCCAGCACCTTGGGACTGCTTTCTTGGGACACCATGTGTCTCCTTCCACGGTCAGAGGCAGTGGGCTCCAGCCAGGAGGAGGGTGGCAGCAGGAGGTCCAGTTTGAGGGTCGGGTCCCAGGGCCGCCATCCCTGCCCCTGGGCAGAGCTGAGGCTGCCTCAGGGCGCATGGCAGCAGTAGCAGGTGTTTGCAGCATAACTGTGTGCACCTGTACAGTGTTCTAGAGTAGGATACAATAGAATTGTTGAGGTTGGAAAAGAACTTTAAGAACATCAAGTCCCACTGTAAACCTCGCAATACCAACTCCACCACTAAAAGTGTCCCTGTGTACCACATCCACTCGGCTTTTAAATCTTGGCAGGGATGGGGACTCCACCACTGCCTGGGGCAGCTGCTCCAGGGCTGGGCAACCCTTTCGGTGAAGATATTTTTCCCAATATCCAATGAAACCTCCTCTGACAAAACCTGAGGTCGTTTCCTCTCGTTCTGTCATTTGTCACTTGGGAGAAGAGCCCAGCACCCACGTCCCCACAACCTCCTCTCCAGGAGCTGCAGAGAGCAATGAGGTCTCCCCTCAGCCTCCTCTTCTCCAGACTAAACAGCCCCAGGGCCCTCAGCCACTCCCAGAACCCCTGTTCTCCAGACCCTTCCCCAGCTCCCTTCCCTTCTCCAGATGTGCTTCAGCAAGCATTTCTCTCTTACTTCAGCAAGTGCAGCCGTATCTCAATGTGTTTTGTGATAGGAAACAGAGGGTGCCCAGCAGCGTCCTCAGGACCCATGATGGGTGCTGGTGGTGGTCCTCAGGCAGCCCTGGCACACACCCCCTGCTCTGCTCACAGCTGCTCTCCCTTCCCCAGCGCGGCCGACAGTGAGGAACTGCCAAGATGAGTACAGCCCTCCTGCTAATCCTGCCCTCCCTGCGTGGTGCTGGGTTTTATGGAATATTTCCTCTTCAGGAGCACCGTCAGCGCTGTTAGGCAGGACAGAAAATGCGAGATGTCACGCTTGTATTGATTTGTTTACTGCACGCCGAATGCCAACTCAGGCACTTTTGGGGCCGGTGCTGTTGGAAGAGGAGACATAATTAGATGTTTAAAATCCTTTCAGGGGAGCTTGGGACGAGGCAGCTGTGGTGGCCATAGGGAAGGCAGAGCCAGCACGGCCAGCGTCCCGAGCTGTGGGCACAGAGTGCCGATGGAGCGCGGGGAGAAGGTGCTGGAAGGTGCTCTGTGGGCTGGGCTCGGGGGTCTCAGCTGACACCGATGTGACACTGCCAGGGAGGGTGACAGGGATGCTCCATGGCAAACCATCCTTGGGTGTTTTTTTTTTTTGTTTTCCTTCTTGTTAAGATTTCTCAGATAATGGAAGCGATGGGTAGTTGGTGTTGGATTCAACGTTACGAGCAGCAGGTACTTTCAGATGAGGATTATTTGCATGTAATAACAGAAAGATCCATCCGTAGCCCGGCTCTCCTGGAGGATAATGACATCTTCTGCTGTGCAGGGAGCCAGGACAAAGCCCACTCCCTGGCTCTAATCCCCTGGAAGCCACTAAACAGCACTCGAGCGGGTGTAAGCGGGGCAGGGCTGTGTGCCAGACCCCTCCCTGCAGCAGAGGATGTTATCCCAGATGCATTATTCAACAAAAGGTGTCAGTCCAGCTTTTTGCAGTAGCTGAAAGCAAAATCACAGCCATTTGAAGCAGGCTCTTGGAAACTAAAATTATCTTCACATCAGATTTCTTCTCCAGTAATGCCAGCATTAAATTTTCTCAAATTCTGAGTCAGACGTCAGGAAAAAGAGCAAAAACGTAATTGCCTCAAATATAAAACTGAGAGAAAGATCAGAGTGTCAGGCTGATTTTCTCCTTTATGCTCTCTCTAAGCTCTTAAGATACGCTGGTGTGGTTTCAGGGGTGGGGGTTTGCACGGAGCTATAGAAATTTCCTCTTCCTTTATGTTTTAAAAGGCCAGTGCTCACCTGCTTCAGCGCCTTCGGTCGTCGTCGGGCTCAGAGGATATTCGCTGACACCACGTACGGTGAGGCCAGGGGTGCAATGAACCCCTCCCTACCCCTTTTCTTAATGTATTCATAGAATCATGGAATGGTTTGGGTTGGAAGGGACCCGAATCATAGGGACACCTCCCACTGGATCAGGGGGCTCAGGGCCCCATCCAGCCTGGCCTGGAACACTTCCAGGGATGGGGCAGCCACCACTGCTCTGGACAACCTCGGCCAGGGCCTCCCCACCCTCACAGGAAAACATTTCTTCCTAAGATCTCATCTCAATCTCCCCTCTTTCAGGTCAAAACCATTCCCCCTCATCCCATTCCTGCACTCCCTGTTCAAGAGCCCCTCCCCACCTTTCTTGGAGCCCCTTTCAGTACTGGGAGGCTGCTCTAAGGTCTCCCCAGAGCCTTCTCTTCTCCAGGCTGAACAACCCCAACTCTCTCAGCCTGTCCCCAGATCATCTCAGTGGCCTCCTCTGGACTCGCTCTGACAGCTCCATGTCCTTCCTGTGCTGAGGATTCCAGAATTGAACACAGAGCTCCAGATGAGGTCTTAGAAAAGCAGAGTAGAGTTGAATGTGCCATCAACGTTGGAAGCTCGCGCAGGGCAGTCTCTCACCCCACATGTGCTGCGATACCAGGGAGGGTTTGCTGTTGGTAGAGCATACAAGAGATATTTATTTCATCAGCTCCAGCTGTTGTGGATGAAACCACGCCTGGCTCGACTTGCAAGTGATAAGTCATGTTGAGGTGTTTTGGGGGTTTTGGTTTTTCCCTGTTAAAAATGAAAAGGAAGATGATGTGATTGGAGATGTCAGGCTTTGTGTCGCGTGGGCGGGATGCCTGGAATTCCTCAGCCAGAGTAAAACTGTGTTATTGAGAAGCTCTCTAAAGGCAGACAAGCTGCAAACATATTTTTTTAAACAACACACACGAGGTTTACAATCTGTCATATGCATCTAATTGGCTTTTATTCTATGTGCATGCCGATAGCCTCCAAATCCGTGCCCCATCATTCACCCCACGTGGCTGTGCCTCGCGCGTCACCTCCCAGGCTGCGCTGCCCGGCGGCTGCTGCCGGCTCTGCCCCTTCTCATCACTCCCTTTAGGTGTGGAGACCCTTTGCACAGGGGTCTGACCTCTTGCAATAAGACTGGAAGGCTGTGCTGTGCAGAGAGAGCCTTGGTTCTGGAAGAACGTTGATATTAGGAAATATTAATGAATGGTGAGAGATATAATGAGAAGCCATGGGTGCTGATGGCAACGGCAGAGAGGGACTTGAGCCAGCAGCACTCGACACAATCCCCTCTGTGCCTCTTCTGCTCGCACACTTTTGGCCCCTGACTGCAAGAACATTGAGGGGCTGGAGTGCATTCGGAGAAGGGAACGGAGCTGGGAAGGATCTGGAGAACAGGGGTTCTGGGAGCAGCTGAGGGCCCTGGGGCTGTTTAGTCTGGAGAAGAGGAGGCTGAGGGGAGACCTCATCGCTCCCTGCAGCTCCCAGAAAGGAGGTTGTGGGGAGGTGGGTGCTGGGCTCTTCTCCCAGTAACAAATGACAGAACAAGAGGAAACAGCCTCAGGCTGTGTCAGTGGAGGTTCAGATTGGATAGTGGGAAAAATTTCTTCACAGAAAGGGTTCTCACGCACTGGAACAGCTGCCCAGGGAGGGGGTGGAGTCATCAACCCTGGAGGTGTTCAAAAGATGGGCAAATGAGGTGCTCAGGGGTGGTTCAGTAGTGGACAGGTACGGTTGAACTCAATGAGCTCAAAGGTCTTTTCCAACCAAATGATTCTGTGATTTTCATGCCAGAGCTGCAAAAGGCAAGGTGCAGACCCCCTCCCACTAAACTCTCACTTGGGGGCCAGGAGAGCTCCCCAGAAGCTACCTAATGGTCTGGGACAACCCAGCTCAGACAAGAGCTGGTGAATATTTTCCTCCAGGACATTTCTCTGGAAGCAGTTTCACTGAAATCAGACATTTTGTCTGAATTGTCAATGTCAGTGACTTCTGGCTTTGAAAAAACTTCTTAAAAAATCTTTCCTTCAAAGCACCTTTTATTCCAAGGGGGTATTTCAAATTGGGAATTATATTATAATGCGAAGTATTAAAATATCCGAAAGAAATGTACCGACTGTATTGAAATATAATGCTTCCATAGAAGATTTTTTGCATGCAAATATCAATGTGACTTTTTTCTCTTGCACCTGTCTGCCTCAGGAGGAATTTCAAAATGTCAGATTCCCCTAGAAAATGGTGATCCTGCTGCCCTCCCTCCTCTGGCTTCGTGTGGGAAGTCTCCGAGCCTGTGTGAGCTCCCCAGGTGTTGAAAGAGCTGCCACGCTTCAGCGGCCGATTGCGGTACCGGTCGCCCGTCATCGAGTTTGGCCTTCGGGGAGGATGTTAAGATCTCTGCCGCGGGTGACAATCCTCCTCCTTGGGGGGTTTCACAACAAGGCTCTCGGCAGAGGCTCCCTGCAGCTCTCGGCCCTCGGGGGCAGATGTGCATCAGGTGTCCTCTCCAACCTCTGTCGTTTCCAGATACGGGGACAGAGGCCGTGAGGGCTGAAGGAGCAAACCAGGGCTTTGCCCATCTGCTCCCTCCCCAGTGCTGCAGAAGAAACCAGGAGCTCTGATACTGATTTTCCAGCCCTTCCTGTGCCCGTCTGGTTTTCCTCAGCCCCTTTTACTCTGCGTTTGCATCTCTCAGAAGCGGTGAGATTATCACATCAAAGGGAGCCCCAGCTTCCCCCACACTCCTGGTGCCGCCTGGGGACTTTGCTTGAGAGAGCAGTGAGTGACGCCAGCTCTCCCTCCCTCACTAGACAAGGCAATTAAACCTTTCATTAGCCACTTCACATCCTCCAGGACAGAGAGGGTTTCTCCTTTGATATGAGACTTGGACGTAAAGAACTGTGTTTTCTTATCACAATCCCTGTTCACCTTGACAAGAGCCCAGATCAAAGAAGGATAGGGAAGGGGATCTGTGCTGCTCCTTGGAGAGAGGTCATCAGCCACCTGCCAACACAAAGAGGTGCTGGAAACTCTGGGAGCAACTCACCAATAGCACCAAGTCCTGAGCAGAAGTTCCCCTGATGAGGAGATGTCACAGGGTCCCTTTGCACACTTTGTGCTGCAGACTCAGGTTCTTGACTCAGGTTCCTAAATCAGACTTATTCACCCTGCTTTCACAGAATCACAGAATGGTTTGGGTTGGAAGGGACCTCAAAGCCCATCCAGTTCCAACCCCCTGCCATGGGCAGGGACACCTCCCACTGGATGAGGGGGCTCAAAGCCCCATCCAACCTGGCCTGGAACACCTCCAGGGATGGGGCAGCCACCACCCTCCCCACCCTCACAGGAAAATATTTCTCCCCAAGATCTCATCTTAATCTTCCCTCTGTCAGCTCAAAACCTTTCCCTCTCATCCTGTCCCTGCACTCCCTGATCAAGAGCCCCTCCCCAGCTTTCCTGGAGCCCCTTTCAGTACTGGGAGGCTGCTCTAAGGTCTCCCCAGAGCCTTCTCTTCTCCAGTCTGAACAACCCCAACTCTCTAAGCCTGTCCTTGTATAGGAGGTGCTCCAGCCTTGAATCATCTCTGTGTCCTCCTCTGGACTCGTTCCAACAGCTCCAGGTCCTTCCTGTGCTGAGGACTCGAGAACTGAACTCAGGGCTCCACGTGGGACCTCACCAGAGAGGAGCAGAGGGGCAGAATCCCCTCCCTGCCCTGCTGGTCCCTCTGCCTTGGATGCAGCCCAGGACACTGCTGGGTTTTTTTATGTGAAATTCAGCTTTTCCTTCCTGGGACAGAAAGCCTCCCCCGTACAAGCCGTTGCTGTGGGGGGTATTCATTCCACGTGAGTATATTCAGGTGTGAGTAACCATCCCACCCCACCCAACCTCCTCTCAGCAGGCATAAGGAGCGGACAGGCTGGCAGGGCTCACCCAGCCCCTGGGCACTCCGCGCCGCCGCCCACAGCGAACCCAAGCACCGCCGCGGGTGCGTCCAGCCATCCCCACCCGTCTGCTCAGGCAGCTTCTCCCACTGGGACTCACTTTTTAAAAGGCAATCTATCGATTTCTTTCCTGCCTGAGCTCTCTCCTTGGCCCTTTGGCAGCTGCTCCCTGCTGCTGCCGGGTTCTGAATGCCTGATTCCTGCGGCCGCGGTCGCTGTTCTGTTTGGCAGAGCACAAGTCCAGCTGGCCTGCACCAGGCTCGTGTCACCCTGAATAAGAGGTGCAGAGGGAGACTGCAGCCACGTATCCATCCTGTCCCAGTGCTGCCGGGTGCTCCAGGTGCACTGACCTGGGTGGGAGCGGGTCAGCTCCGTGGGAGATGCTATTGGTGACTTGTAGGGTTCCCTCTTGGGACAGCACATGCACTCATAGAATGGTTTAGGTTGGAAAGAACTTTCAAAGGTCATTTAGTCCAACCCCTATGCCATGGGCAGGGACATTCCACCACTCAGAGGGTGGTGGAGCACTGGAACAGTCCTGCAGGGACACAGTCAAGGCACCAAGGCTATCAATATTCAAGAAGCTTTTGGATAACTCCCTCAGCGCCACAGTGTGAATGTTGAGGGTGTCCTCTGCAAGGACAGGAGGTGGATTTGCTGATCCTTGTGGGTCCCTTCCAACTCAGGACATTCTATGATTCTATGATTTTTCAGATTGCTCAAATTCATATCCAACCTGACCTTGAACCCCTCCAGGGATAGAGCATCCAAACTTCCTCTGGGCAACCTGTGCCAGTGTCTCACCACCTATGATCATCATGAAAGATTCCTTCCTTTACAAGAAAGGACATCAAATGAGAGAGCAGAAGCAGAAAAGGAGTTACCCCGGACCCTTGGGGAAACAGAGAGCAATGTTCCCATTCTCTAAGTGGGGAAACTGAGGCAGAGAACATGAAGGAAAGCTATGTAAACTCAGGTGGAAAGATGGTCCCTCCAGGAGCTCCACATCTCACAGGCTTGTGAAGAGCTTGGCTTTCACACCAAGGCAGAACATTTCCCCCACTTGCTATGGCAGAGGCAGGGTGATGGGAGGGTAGGGCAGTGTCCCTGGGAAAAGAGCCCCCTTATTAACTGAGAACGAAGCGGGCCCGTTCTGAGAGACCAAACAGCACTTCCTCAGGGCTCACGGCTGCGTTTTGCTCCATCTCCACATCTGCACCCCGGGAGAGCACCCTGGGCCATCCTGCCCTGCGGGCCGTGGCACGCTGCGAGCCGGGATGCCCAGGGCAGGGACCACGCTGGGCTCCTCTCCGTGCTTGCTGAAAGCCTGGCACACTTTGAAGAGCTTTGTGTGACTATCAGCCCGCTGGCAGCGCTCCCAGGTGAGATGGGGACACGGCTGTCGGGGTCTGGCAGCGCTGCTGGTGGGAAGCCATTCTTCCTGCAAGAAAGGCTTCCAGAGCAGCTTCCTCTCTATCCCCTCCTCTTTTTTGGAGGGTGATGCAGAGAGGTGTCCACGCTTTCAGAAACCGCCTTGGCTGGGGAGTTAACGTGAGGCCAGGCTGAGCACAGCTGCTGGCAGAGCCTTGGCAGGGCTCATATCTGGCAGCTGCCAATCAGCTCTGGATTGAGAGGGGAGGAAAATCAAGCAAACCTCACATCTTCATAGAATCACGGAATGCTCTGGGTTGGAAAGGACCTCAAAGCCCAGCTAGTTCCATGTGCAGGGACACCTCCCATTGGATCAAAGCCCCATCCAACTTGGCCTGGAACACCTCCAGGGATGGGGCAGCCACCACTTCTCTGGGCAACCTGGGCCAGGGCCTCCCCACCCTTGCAGGAAAACATTTCTCCCTAAGATCTCATCTCAATCTCCCCTCTTTCAGCTGAAAACCGTTCCTAATGACCAGGATTTGCTTATGTTTTCTTCTTCCCAGGGTTCCCACAGATTTCTTTCCCTTTCCTCTCCCAGGGCAGACAGCTGTAAGGCAGTGCTGGAGCAGGCAGAGGGTGCCTCATGCCTGGACATCACGCTTCAAGGGAACTGTGCCAGAAAAGAAGAAAAAAAAATCAAATGGAAAACAAATCAAGATGTCTGAACACCCAGCTGCGTCCCTGGGGGTGGGCACTGCAGTGCTGGGATGATGAGGGGTGAGTTTGGAGCAGAGAGCAAGCCCTGCACCCTCACCCTGTGCTGGGCAGGAGCCCAGGCTGGGGGTCGCCCCTTGTTTCTCTCAGGGCGAGGTTTCGGTGCGCGGTGCCGGCGAGGCGGAGCAGTGCTCGCAGCTCTCTGCCTGTTAATGCACCTGTGGTGAAAATTGCCTGCCAGACACCCAGGCAGGGGGCTGGGAAATGGACTGGAGAGCAGCCTGTGCACACGGAAATGGAGCACTGTTTTAACCCCAATGTCTTTTGCAGAAGGCCCCTTTCAGCTGGGAATGCCAGCTCCTACCTGCTGGAGCCCACTGATCTCAGCCCAACGAGCAGACAAACCCCCTTCCTTCTGCCCAAGGAGCTTCTGGCACCAGTAACAGCCCAGTATCGTGATGCTGGTACTGGTCAGCAATGGGAGTTGCAGAAGAAGCTGTGGGCACCCCAAATTAGCTGATGGGGAAAATGTGGATCGGCCTTAGATCTCCCCTTGACCCATGAGCACCACAGGAACCGGTTACTGGAGGACAAGCACGAACACAACAGCAAATGGCAACCTCATTACCAGGGAAAGCAGAGGGAGGAAGAACAACGCTCTGCTGTTAAGAGCAATTAATCATGGAATCCTAGAACAGTTTGGGTCAGAAGGGACCTCAAAGCCCATCCAGTTCCACTCCCTGCCATGGGCAGGGACATCTCCCACTGGATCAGGGGGCTCAAAGCCCCATCCAGCCTGGCCTGGAACACCTCCAGGGATGGGGCAGCCATCACTGCTCTGGGCAACCTGGGCCAGGACCTCCCCACCCTCACGGGAAAACATTTCTCCCTAAGATCTCATCTCAGTCTCCCCTCTTTCAGCTGAAAACCCTTCCTCCTCATCCTATCCCTGCGCTCCCTGATCAAGAGCCCCTCCCCAGCTTTGCTGGAGCCCCTTTCAGTACTGGGAGGCTGCTCTAAGGTCTCCCCAGAGCCTTCTCTTCTCCAAGCTGAACAACCCCGACTCTCTCAGCCTGTCTTCATAGCAGAGGTGCTCCAGCCCTTGGATCTTCTTCATGTCCTCCTCTGGACTCACTCCAACAGATCCCTGTCCTTCCTGTGCTGAGGACTCGAGAACTGGACTCAGGGCTCCAGGTGGGGTCTCACCAGTGCAGAGCAGTGGGGCAAAATCCCCTCCCTGGCTCTGCTGATCCCACTGCTTTGGATACAGCCCGGGACATGCTTCGGGTTTCTCATTTTGATATTCTCATCCCCCAGCACCAGAAGTCCTTCTCCTCAGGGCTGCTCCTGAGCCATTCTCTGTCCTGCTTGGATTTGTGCTTGGGATTGCCCTGGCCCAGATGCAGGACCTTACCTTTAGCTTTGTTGAACTTCATGAGGTTCACACAACCCAACCTCTCCAGCCTGTCCAGGTCCTCTGGATGGCAGCCCTTCCCTCCAAACTGGTGTCATCAGCAAACTTGTGGAGGGTGCACTCAATTAATACTTTTTTTAACACTTTAACAGACCCCACCTCATTATCCAGCCCTCTCAATGAGCAGTTATATTCACTGTGATTTTTGTGCACTGCCTTCAACATTTCAGGATTTACCCAATTTCACTGCAAAATGAACATTTCAACCTTGTACTGTTTTACTCCATTTCTGATTTAGGATACAATTCAACCAAAAAAGGCAAAACTAATCAGGATCTTCCTTCCTCTTCAACATCCTACATATAGCAGAGGGCAGGTGGCGTTGGCAGCACCCAACACTGAGCACATCTGTCAAAACACAGCTGAAATGTCACAGAGTCACAGAATCACCTGAGCTGGAAGGGACCCGAAAGGATCATGGAGTCCAACTCCTGTCCCTACACAGGACTCTCCCAACCTTCACACCGTGTGACTGAGGGCATTGTCCAAATGCTTCTGGAATGCTGGCAGAGTGGGGGCTGTGACTGCTTCCCTGGGAGCTGTTCCAGGGTTCCAACACCTGCTGGGGGAAGAACCTCCTCCTGATATCCAATCTACCCCTCCCCTGGCACATCTTCCTGCCATTCCCTCCAGTCCTGTCACAGGTCATAAGAGAGAAGAGCTCAGCCCCTGTCTCCCCTCCCTCCCTTGTGAGAAGGCAGCAAACAGCTCTGAGAGCCCCTCTCAGTCCCAGTCTCCTCTTCTCCAGCTGAACAGAGCATCACCACCCTGTGCCTGCAGGGTCCCTGCCCTCCGTGTGGCACTGCCAGCCTCACCTTGCAGCATGGACAGCCCTTGGGGCCATTTGCTGACCTGGTGTTATGATGAAAGCTTTCCTGCACATGGATTATCGTTCCTAGTGCACGCTGAATTGTCCAGTGCTCCCTTCAATGAGGAGAGGGTTATCTGTATCCTCCTGAGCGTGAGAGCCCCAAGGGTGGGCTCGAGAGCCCTCGTTCCTACAGGGAACAGCTGAGGGAACTGGGGTTGTTCAGCTTGGAGAAGAGGAGGCTGAGGGGAGACCTCATCACTGTCTACAACTGCCTGAGAGGAGGCTGTGACAGAGCGAGTGTTGGTCTCTTCTCTCAAGTGACAGGGGATGGGACAAGGGGAAATGGCCATGAGTTGTGCCAGGGGAGGTTCAGACTGGATATTGGGGAGAATTTCTTTACCAAAAGGGTTCTCAGGCCCTGGCACAGCTGCCCAGGGAGGGGGTTGAGTCACCATCCCTGGAGGGGTTTAAAAAATGATTAGATGAGTTTTTGAGGGACATGGTTTAGCAGATGATGGGAGCGGTTGGACTCGATGATCTCAAAGGTCTTTTCCAACTGGAAGGTTCTATGGTTCTGTGATGCAAAGCCTTCCAATTTGATGCTGTTGGTTGCTGACTGATATTGGAGCCATTTCTATGCACAACACAGGCTCCACTTCCACCTGGTAACCCTCAGTGCCACTGGCTGAGTGACTCACAATGGTCCCTAATGGAAGCAATTAGCAAGCAAACTGTGATCTGTTATTTGGATTGATGGGATGCTGTCAAAAGGAGTCAGGCTTCCAGCTTGACCTGCTTGACTGCTTCCAGCAGCTCTCCTCTCTCAGGGTGCAGCTGCGCAGGGCTCTCGGTGGCACCCGCTCAGCTCCTGGTGGCCTTGTGCAGGAGAGGTTGGTTTATCGCTGCGTCACCGCTCAAAACCAGGGCTGGGCGAAGCAGCTTTGGCTGTGAAGGCAGATGAACCTCCAGGCAAAGTGTAAACCAAGAGCCATGTTTCCAGCTGATGATGGCTGTTGGGTTTTTGTGTTGCTGGGATGGAGAACACAACCTCTCCTTGAGGGCTTTTCCTTAGAAAAAGCCACTCCAGTGCTTGTGGGCTTGAACTTTCAAGGTGACTGAAAACTGAAGGCTTGGAAATGAAAAGAGTAATAAAAATGTTCTCAAACTGCTCAGTTCAAACTAACTCACGTTTCAGAGGGCCTGGACCCTGACCTGGGAACCCTTGAAACCTGGAAGCACCACGAGCAGCCTTGGCCACCTGAAAAAGTGGTTGGTTTTGCCAGAACCAGCTGGAGGTTCAGCACAAGCTCAGATGAACAGAAACGCGCTCTCCTCGGGGTGCTGGGAGGTGATCCCCACCTTTACCTTGGCCAGTCCTGGTGGGTGGCAGCTGCTGGGGTGCCCCTAGCTGGGACCAGCCCTGCTGGCTGCTGGGGGACTTTGCTCTGGATGTCTCTGAAGGCCAATTGGGATGGAGAGGTGCCAGAACTTTGCAAACATCACCTGAGGGCACAACCCCCAAGCCCCAGAGTGCTGTGGAAGGTCCAGCAGCAGCTTGGGCTGGGTCCAGGATGTCACAGGGGAGGCTGCTGGCCCTGGGGGCTGTCACAAATATTTTCCTACCCTGTCACAGCTGAGGGACCCTGAAAGCCAACCCAAGTGAGGGCACTTGGGTGCAAGGAAGACATGGTTGTCCTGGCATCAAATTGGGACTAAGGCCTTGCCTTTTGCATGCTTGGTACTGTGCAAGCCCACAGCCATGCAGTGTCCCTCCCAAAGGAGGTGGCTGGAAGAGCAACAGTCTGGTAAGGTTAAAAATATGAATGTATGTTCTGATTCTGTGTGCTCTGGTGCCACAGCTGAACACTGGTTTAATTCCTGTCTCCAAATCATCCTGCCCGGGCCAGTAAGAGCATGGGGTCTACCCAGTTTTTCCAAGGGCAAGTAGTTCTAGGATGAGGGGGAACAGCTTTGAATTGGAAGGGGGAAGATGTTTTTTGGACATTAGGAAGGAATTCTTCACAGTGAGGGTGGGGAGGCCCTGGCCCAGGTTGGGAGAGTTGGGGTTGTTCAGACTGGAGAAGAGAAAGTTCTGGGGAGATCTTAGAGCAGCCTCCCAGTACTGAAAGGGGCTCCAGGAAAGGTGGGGAGGGGCTCTTGATCAGGGAGTGCAGGGACAGGATGAGGGGGAAGAGTTTTGAGCTGAAAGAGGGGAGACTGAGATGAGATCTGAGGAAGAAATGTTTTGCTGTGAGGGTGGGGAGGCCCTGGCCCAGGTTGTCCAGAGCAGTGGTGGCTGCCCCATCCCTGGAGGTGTTCCAGGCCAGGTTGGATGGGGCTTTGAGCCCCCTGATCCAGTGGGAGATGTCCCTGCCCATGGTAGGGGGGTTGGAACTGGCTGGGCTTTGAGGTCCATTCCAGCCCAACCCATTCTGTGATTCCATGCTATTCCTACTGAAGCCCTGAGCACTACAACCTTGCAGCCACCACTGCAGAGCGCACAGCCTCGCGCTGCGCCTCGGTGTCCCTGTGTGTAAAGCAGGTTGCTGTGTCACTGCCCTGGTGCTGGTGCACATTGCCATGGTGCTCAGGGGAGGGTAAACACATCCCATTTACACATCATGATTAAAACTCCTCTATTGGCAGAAGTGAGATCAAAACAGGCCAAAGTTCCCTGGTCTTCTCATCAGTATTCCCATTAATGACCGCAGTTAACCCCCTCTGCCCCCTCTCAAGACAGATCTGGCTTTTTGGATGTTCTTTTATAGGCCTTAATTACCTGTACAATTACCTGTACATTTCCTCTTCTCCCAGCTGGCAGGTCTAGCACATCTGAGCAGGCTTGACTCCTGTTTACCTTCATGTCCATCCTCACTGTCTCTGCTGTGTCAGCCCGAGCAGCCAACCCAGCTCCCTGCTGAGGGCCAGGGCTGCTCCCTGAGCCTCTCCGTGCAGTGCAGAGCAGTTCCCCAGGGCTGACCTCTGCTTCAGCCCGGCAGTCAGGCCATCACAGAATCATGGAATCATAAAATTCTAGAACCATGGAACCATTGAGGTTGGAAAAGCCCTCTCAGCTCACCCAGCCCAGCCCCACGGTGCCTGCTGAACCCTGCCCCCAGGTGCCACGGCCACACGGGTTTTGAACCCCTCCAGGGACAGAGACTCCACCACTGCCCTGGGCAGCCTCTGACAGGGCTTTGCCACTCTTGGTAATTATTCCCTAATATCCAATCTAAACCTCCCCTGGCACAACTTGAGGCCATTTCCTCTCATCCCATCCCTTGGTACTTGGGAGAAGAGCCCAGCACCCACCTCACCACAACCTCCTTTCCAGAAGCTGCAGAGAACAATGAGGTCTCCCCTCGGCCTCAGCCCCAGGGCACTCAGCCACTCCCAGAACTCCTGTTCTCCACTGGACACCCTGAAGGACCAGAGTCTGCAGCTGAAAACACCATTTGGGTGGGAAGGGACTTCAAAGTCCATCCAGTTCCAAACCCCTGCCATGGGCAGGGACATCTCCCATTGAATCAGGGAGCTCAAGGCCCCATCCAACCTGGCCTTGAACACCTCCAGGGATGGGGCAGCCACCACTTTTCTGGGCAACCTGAGCCAGGGCCTCCCCACCCTCACAGCAAAACGTTTCTTCCTCGTCTCCTGTTGCTACAGTTCTTGATAAAGAGCCCCTCCCTATCTTTCCTGTAGGCCCCCTTTCAGTACTGGAAGTCTGCTGTAAGGTCTTCCCACACTACAGAGGATCTGATCACCCTTTCTTTCTGCATCTGGTGATATTAAACAAATTACTTGACTCAACAAAGATCCACAGAATTGCTGAGGTTGGAAGGCATTGCTGGAGGGGTCTCATTCAACTCCCTGCTCAAAGCATGGTCAAGGAGATCAGGTTGGTCAGGGCCACGTCCAGTTGAGCTTCCAGTAGCTCCAGTGATGGAGGCTCTACAGCCTCTCTGGGCAACCTATTGCTATGTTCAACCACTGCCACAGTAAAGCAGCTTTTCCTTATGTTGAAGTAGACTTTTCTGTATTTCAGTTTGTGTCTGTTGCCTTTTGCCCTGGCACTGGGCACCGCTGAAGGATCCTGGCTCTGGCTTCTTTGCTCCCAACTTCAGTTATTTATATACATCAATAAGGTCCCCCAAGAGCCTTCTCTTCTCCAGGCTGAACAGCCCCAGCACTCAGCCTTTCCTCCTAGGAGAGATGCTCCAGTCCCTTTATTGCCTCTGGGGTACCTGTAGAAGCCTTTCTTGTCTCCTATGTGTCCCTTGCCAGACTCTAGGTGGAATTTGGCTTTCCTGATCCCATCCCAGCATACCTAGATAGTGTCTTTGCACCCCCCTGTGTTGTCCTCTGTGCTTTAATCTCTTATAGAGAACCTTTTCATGCCTGGGTTTTGTCGGGAGTGCCATGTTCAAGCCTTTGCTTGATTCCGTTTGTCAGGGTGAAC
This sequence comes from Dromococcyx pavoninus, assembly GCA_033558185.1. NCBI lineage: Eukaryota > Metazoa > Chordata > Aves > Cuculiformes > Neomorphidae > Dromococcyx > Dromococcyx pavoninus. The sequence continues at coordinate 309,892 of JAUMJL010001205.1, read as the reverse complement.
AGGAGGAGCTGATCCTTGAAAATGAATCGAGTTTCCTGGACACTTTTCTCCCCAGGACTGCATCCCATAGGACTCTTGTTTGGCCAAGAGGCCAAAGCCTGCTCTCCGGAGTCCAGGTTTGTGATCGCGGTTGTTGCTCCGCTCCCTGCTCTCAGGACTCTGAACTCTACCGTGTCATACCAGCCAAGCCCTCGTCCTTCACATGCCTGACCAGTTCTTCTGTGTTCACAGGTGTCAGATCCATCAGAGTGTTTTCAGTCCTTGGCTCCTTGATCCCCTGTGTTAGGAAGGTGCTACCAGAGCACTCCAGGAACCTCCTTAGATTGCTTGTGCCCTGCTGTGCTGTCCCTTCATCAGAGGGGTTTGAGGCTCCCATGAGTACCACAGACCTGAGGCTTCTTCCAGTTGCCTGAAAAAGGCCTCGTCTGCTTCTTGATCAGGTGGTCCACGGCAGACACCCACAACTATGTCACCCACAGCTGCCTTCCAACCCAGGTACTCCCAACTGGCTCATTATCCATCCTAGGGCAGAGCTCCCTGCATCCCTCACACAAAGGGCAACATCCTCTTCTTGGTTTCTTCTAGGTGAGAAAACACCAGGGAAGTCCTTTCCATCCGTGGAATGCAGCAGGGATTTATGTAAAAGGTTATTGAGTATCCCTGAAACCATTGCAAAGTGCCAAGGGACCAAGTGGCGAGAGCTGACCCTCAGCCTGGCACATCCTGGCTCTGGCACTGCCCCTTCCCACCTGGCTGCATCTGGACCTGCAACTGCATTTCACATTGCAAAGGAATCAACCGTGGCAGCAGGCGCCTGGCTCAGTTTCTCTTGCATCTCTTTCTGTTTTCTCTCTTTCTCTGGCCTCTCATTCATGGCTGATATTTAACTCTTCCCTTGTTTTCTGACAGTTTCGATAGCTGCTCCAGTCCGGACGGATTCCAAATGCTGTGTCTGCTCGCGTGAGGCCTGGATTTTCCTGCCAGATTTTGCCTTCTCTCAGTGGGATGCAGCTCCACGCAGGGAGTGACGATCCATGCAGGGGGTGCAGAACCATGCAGAGGGGGCAGCTCCATGCAGGGGATGCAGCTCCACACAGAGGATGCAGCTCCACGCAGGGGATGCAGCTCCACGCAGGGGATGCAGCTCCATGCAGGGGGGTGCAGCTAGATGCAGAGGGTGCAGCTCCCTGCAGGGGATGCAGCTCCATGCAGGGGGTGCAGATCCATGCAGGGGGTGCAGCTAGATGCAGAGGGTGCAGCTCCCTGCAGGGGATGCAGCTCCATGCAGGGGGTGCAGATCCATGCAGGGGGTGCAGCTAGATGCAGAGGGTGCAGCTCCACGCAGAGGGTGCAGCTCCACACAGAGGGTGCAGCTCCACGCAGAGGGTGCCTCCAGCACCACAGCTGGGGTTGGGGCACTGCCCGGGCCGGGCTCCTCCGGGGCACACAGAGCCCCTGCTTTGGGGTAACTGCTTCGGGAAGAGAAAAGTCCACGTGTTTTGTGCCCTCAGGCTGTGGCCTGTGAACATGCCATGTTTACACAGCTCAGAGAAGGTGTTTTCCCTTGTTTCTTTTAAAAGGAAGGCAGCATTCTGACTGCTGCTTTGTTCTACTGGTGGAGAGAGCAATGCACAGACTGGGGGAGCTTCCAGCCCCCCGTTATAACCTCATTTTTGCAATCAGCAGAAGCTACAGCATCCTGGCTGTAACACAGCAACCTTCACCCAGCCAGAGCAGCCAGGGATCTAAGAATAAATGTAATAAAGGTGCTCTGGGGCCACAGACCCTTCCCCTCTTACCCACCCAGACACAGCTGGTGGCAGGGACCTGCTCGCCCGGCTCTGCTCTGCTCTGCTCTGCTCTCCCAAGGGTTCTGTTTCCTATCAGCTTTCCAGGGCCAGATTGTGTGGTTTGCTGTTTTCCTCGTGCCATCTGCGCTGCTCTCACTTCCCTCTCTGTTCGTGGCACACACTGTGGTGAACCAGGGGTGCCTGGGCAGGCTCTGGGCAGGCACCCCGGTTTTCAAAGCTGGAGGGAGGGCCACGGGTCCGTGGGGCATGGACACATGGACACACATGGACAATGGATACCGTGGCTTTGCACACCTCTTGGCAGTGATGGAAGGGGAGAAGAAATCATGCTGAGACGCCTTAGGCTGCACAGAGGAGTTTGGGAAGGCACCCCAACAGGGACCCCTACAGCACCTGGGACCCTGGAGCTGCCGAGTCCTGCCTGTGTCTGGGAAATGCACACGTGTTTATTTGCCAAGGACTCTGCAGCTCTGCGGGCGTTTATAAACTCACCAACGCCCATCCCTGCTGCTCCAAGTGGCTGTAGGAGCCGGGGCTCTCGCCTGGGCTTTGGGAAGTGTTGGAAGGTAGCAGCCAAGTTCCTAAAACTGGGAATGTGATGCAGTAGCTATTTAAAGGTCATAGACAAAGTCACACCTTTGAAAGGCTCTGCAGAGCAGCAGGGGTATGGAATACCTGAGGCAGAGCAGCACTGTCTAGAGCTCAGGAGTCAGGATCTGTCCCTGCCTGTGCTGCTGATGCTTGAGGTGATTCTGGGCTTCCTGTTCCAGATCCTTCTGGCAGATCCCAGTTGTGATGTCCCACCTGTGATGGCACGACCGTGCCCTGCTCAGGCTGTAGGATCTGCTGGGCTGCATAACAGTTACAGGCTGTAAGTTATTTCAAGCTCATTCTGCTGCTGGTGTGAGGGGCAGATGGAGAGAGCAGGGTGGCTGGGGGGGCTGTGGCTCCTCTCCATCCTTGCCATTAGCCAGGGACACCCATGGAAAGTTTTGTGCATTGAGGTGACAGTGTAGGGTGAGAAATTAGCCCTGGAGATGCAACCAGAACCATCTTCTGCTGTGGGCTGTGAAGGGGAAAACTGGAACCAGGCCCTGGGCAGGGAGAGTGTGAGCCATGCTGAGGATCCAGCCCTCCCAGGAGCTGCCCATTAGCACAAAGGTCAGCAGCTGCCAAACTGAGGGACCCTTGACCACCTTGTCCCTGTTAATGGGCACCCTCCAGGGACAAGGCCACGTTCAGATGATTCATCTCCCAGCCCTGTGCTGCTGGGACCACAGACCACGGCCTTTCGGCGATGCCATCCAGGCTGCAGGCTGGGCACCCCCCTCCCTGGGTGGCATTGGCTCACCCTGCCTCTCTCCCTGCCCGCTGGGAATGTCTCTGCTCACAGGAGATGGATGCAGCTCAATGAGTGCTAATGAGGTGTTCAGGGTGCCCGGCTGGCACCGCTCTGCGTGTGGGACTGGTGATGCAGATTGGGCACCACTGAACCTACAAGAAAGACATCTCAGAACAAGAAAGACCAAGGAGGAACAGAGCTGGGGAAGGGAGTGGAGAACAACTCTTAAGAGGAGCGGCTGAGGGACCTGAGGTTGTTGAGGCTGGAGAAGAGGAGGCTGAGGGGAGACCTCCTCACTGTCTACAACTGCCTGGAAAGGAGGCTGTGGTGAGGTGGGTGTTGGTCTCTTCTCCCAAGTGACAGGTGATGGGATGAGAGGAAATGGCCTCAAGCTGTGCCAGGGCCGGGTCAGATTGGACATCAGGAAAAAGATCTTCACAGAAAGGGTTCTGAGGCACTGGAACAGCTGCCCAGGGAGGGGGTTGACTCTCCATCCCTGGAGGTGTTTAAAAGACAGGCAGATGAGGTGCTCAGGGATGGTTTAGCAGTGCACAGATACGGTTGGACTCAATGATCTCAAAGGTCTTTTCCAACCAAGCAATTCCACGATGCTATGAACCACTGCTGGAGCTGGGGATGGTCACAGCCTGCAGCTCCCATCGCACGGTGAAGGGGCCATGGGACACAGCCTGGAGCTTGAATGGGGCCTCTTCAGTCCTCCTTTCCTCCTTCATCAGATGCAATAGAGCATCGTGATGGCCAGGCTCCTGGGTTTCTGCACAAGCTGTGGTTTTCCTTAGCCCCACAGAGATGTCCCCCAGCCTTAGCTGCTGTCTTTCTCCTCTCTCAGTCTGGTGCTGAGGGTGGAGGGTCCATCCAAAGCACAACAGAGCGAGGTCCAACCCAGGAGAAAGAACTGTATTTCCCATGAAATCTGTCAGGGCATGTCAAGATGAACTGGGTTTGAGTATTTCTCATCTGTCACCATCCCAATATGTTTCTTGCTCTTTCTTACTGGTCAAGGTACCTCAAAAAAGTTCTTGAGCATGCCAGAGCCATCACACCTTGCAGAACCTCCATGGGTGTGATAGGCATTAACCCAGCTTTTGCTGGACTTCACAAAAGGTTCCTGGACATTTCTGCCCTCACATACCACGACCTGTGTGACTCAGGAAACCTTTAATTTCCTAAAACCAGGCTCCACCAGAGCTGCTGTAGGGTCAAGGGCAAGTAGAGAAGGTAAAAATCAGAAGGAGGAGGTGGTTCCTCCTTCTACAGGAGGAACTGTGGGAAGAAGCTCCTCCACCTGGGTCTGACAACAGACCTGCAGGAGGGAGAGCGACATGGACAGTGTGAGGCAGAGGGCCCTCAGGATGCTGGTATTTCCAAATGCCTGCAGTTCCTAGTCAGTGTGGCCCAGAAAGGCCTCAGCACCTGCAGATCCTTGGTCTCACAGTGCTCACAGGTGCTGAGCTCAACCCTGGCAGCTGAGATTCCCTGGGTCTGGGGGAGCTGCTGGCTGCAGCAGTGGGAACAGGGGGACCTTGGTGGCTGTGGAAGGACACGAGTAGCCAGGAGGAAATCCAGCGAGGAGGAAGGATCCAGATTTCTAAGGAAATTGCTTTTGGTTGCTCCCAGAGTTTTAGAAGTGCATGCTTTGCTTCTAGAACAAGGCTGATACTTACCTTCTTTTTCCTCTGCTCTCAGCAATCACCAAAACTGGTAACATGAAAACCAGAAATCCAGGGAGGAAAGGGATGAGCAGGAGCCTGAGGCAGGAACAAGAGAGCAGGCAATGGAGAGAGAGGTGCTGGAGGATGGTAAAGGAGGAAAGCAGAATAGGAACCGAGAGTGGAGGCCTCCAGCCAAGCCACCCAGCGCTCCTCTCAGCCTGTCTTTCACGTATCGAGGTGTTTGTGTTTCTCTAAACCAAGAAAATTCTCACATAAAGAATGTTTTATCTTATCTCCAAGACTGTGAAGTACAACCCAAGCTAAGAGACACTACACAAGAACAAATGCTTAAACATTAAACCCACAGAAATCACAAGCAAATGCTGCATTTGTTATTTCTACATCAACCCCAGGAGCTCCAGTGACAACTGGAGGCAGCACTGGGAGAGGAACCAGCAGAAATCAAGAACAACCTGGTAAATTTGGGAGGAAGCCAAGGAGGAGTGTGCTGTGTGGGTACAGGACTCAAAAGAGAAGCAGAGTCAGGTTCCCATCAGTAGCATCCCACATCACCAGAGACATGGGCTTGCCAGCACTCACATAGCCTGGATTCTGACACTGCATCCCAATTACAGATTTCCATTTCAATTACAGGTTCTACTTCAATCCAGGAACACCCTTCTCTTTTTTTCTAGCCTTAAAGTTCAGTGTTGTTCCCCAGTATTTCCTACCCTGCTCCACCTGGAGCTCTGCCTTTCCTCATGAACTGCGCTTCAATACAGGCAGCATCTGGGTTTGTGCCGTGGATTTCTCTTGCCAAGTGGGAAGCAGTGCTATTTGAAAGATATCTGGGCCACTCTCATCCTGCAGGTTTAGAAACCTGTCTGACAGGTGAGGGCACCGGCTCCTGGGCTGGGCTTTGCAGGGGCTGTAAACGCTGCCTTTCCAGTCTCAGCCTGGGGGGAGCGGTGCAGTCTGGAAAATCTGGTCTCTACTGAGCCCTCAGTCATGACCTTTTAGAAAGTTTGCCCCAAGCATTTGAATTTTGCAGCAGAAGATCTTCTGGCCTGATTCTGCCTTCTTTATCCATTTTCATGGAATCACAGAACAGTTACAGTTGGAAAAGACCTTTAAGATCATTGAGTCCAACCATCAATCCAGCCCTAAGTCCACCACCAGACCATGTCCCCAGGTACAACATTTACTTGTCTTTTAAACACCTCCGGGGATGGTGACTCAACCACCTCCCTGAGCAGCCTTTTCCAGTGCTTGACAACCCTTTCAGTAAAGAAATTTCCCCCAATATCCAACCTAGATCTCCCCTGGTGCACCTTGAGACCACTTTCCCTGATCCTGTCACTGGCTGCCAGGGAGAAGAGACCAACCCCCACCTCGCTGTAACCTCCTTTCAGGCAGTTGAGGAGAGTGATGAGGTCTCCCCTCAGTCTCCTCCAGACTAAACAGCCCCAGCTCCCTCAGCTGCTCCTCATAAAGCTTGTGCTCTAAACCCTTCCCCAGCTCTGTTCCCTTCTCTGGATGCACTCCAGGCCCTCAATGTCCTTGGAGCGAGGGGCCCAAAACTGAACCCAGGATTGGAGGTGTGGCCTCACCAGCACTGAGTGCAGAGGAAGGATCCCTTCCCTGCTCCTGCTGCCCACACTATTCCTTTCATAACGCTTCTCAGCCCAGTGGCTGGCACAGCTCCCTGGCACGGCTCTGCTGTGCCCTATCTCCTGCTCCACATCCTGCTGAGCCAGATGTGATGCAGAGCAGATAATGGATCACCAGCCTGGCCAGGCAGTCACATCGACCCACGGGAGGGGGCTGCAGCTTCAGTCTGGGGTCAGAGACTCTGTGCCACTGGAGCTGGTGGCAAAGTGGGGAGAGGAAGGGTGAGGGATGAGAGCAGAGGGGTGAGCTGGGGAGGGGTGACACGTCCCCTAACGTCTGTCAGCCTGGCCGTACCTGTACCACCACCTCCTTCCGAATGTCTCAGCTGTGCTGGCGCCCGTCCCTGCTCCCTGAGCCCTGGCTGTCACAGCTGCCTGCGGTGGATCTGGAGGGGAGCCTGCAGCGGGAATGACTCATCAGACAGCCAACTGCAGAGCTAATTGCTTCCTCTCCTGACTCACACGGTGGCCGGGAAGCAGGCTGGAGGTGCACAGCTCAGGTGCAAACACAGCCTCGAGCCTCCTCAAAACTCGAGAGCCAAGATCTGAGGGTGCACAGCCCAGGCTGGACCAGTGAGTGGCTTCCTGGCATCAGCAGCCTGGTGCAGCCCTGCTGGGGGCATGATGGGGTCAGTGAGATCTTCCCTCTCCCCCTCTGTCAGTAGCTCTACAGCAATCAGCCATCCACAGTACACAGAAAAGCCCAGTCCTCCAGAGAGCAGCCAGAGATGGGACCCCCATTTTGCAGCCAGCAGGACCCCAGCTGATGAGTGGGAATGGGATTGCTGTTGTCTTATATCCCCCCCCCATTCATTTAATGGGGAGCAGAAAATATATCCCACTCCACGCAGGCAGCATCCCCTGCTGTGCCCAGGTGCCAGAAGGTTTGGCTGTGGGAGATCAGTCTTCAGTGCTGCATTGCTGGGCTGGTGCCATGGGCAGAGCAGCCTTTGCTCGCCTGCCTGACAAACAGCAAGGCTGCCCTGGGGCCTCACAGCCACCCTTCTCCCCAGCTGCTGGACCTCATGTGTGTTGTGGTGCATCATGGAATGGTTTGGGCTGGAAGGGACCACCAAGTCCATCCAGTTCCAACCCCCTGCCATGGGCAGGGACACCTCCCACTGGATCAGGGGGCTCAAAGCCCCATCCAACCTGGCCTTGAACACCTCCAGGGATGGGGCAGCCACCACTGTTCTGGGCAACCTGTGCCAGGGCCTTCCCACCCTCACAGCAAAACATTTCTTCCTAAGATCTCATCTCAATCTCCCCTCTTTCAGTTCAAAACCATTCCCCCTCATCCTATCCCTGATCAAGAGCCCCTCCCCAGCTTTCCTGGAGCCTCTTTCAGTACTGGGAGGCTGCTCTAAGGTCTCCCCAGAGTCTTCTCTTCTCCAGGCTGAACAATCCCAACTCTCTCAATCTGTCCTCACAGGGGAGGTACTTTAACCCTTGGATCATCTCTGTGGCCACCTCTGCACTCTCTCCAACAGCTCCATCTACTTCCTGTCCTCAGGACTCCAGAACTGAATGCAAGGCTCCAGGTGATTGAGGGGCCTCGATGGAACAGGTAACCTCTGGGTATCCTGACAGCAAGTTTAACACCACTGGGAATCTCCTCAGTGCTGGATTATTTCAGCACAACCAGGTAAGTGGACCAGGACTAGGACCTGAAGCCATCTTCGCATGCAGATATGGCAGTGCCAGCCAGCACCAGGACCTGGGCTGGGCAGCACTGGAGCAGCAAAAGGAAGAGACAGGGACCAGGAGCTGAAAGAGTTTGGAGTAAATATATAGTCATTGCTTTGGGTGTTGAGGGCAAAAGGATTTGTAGAAACCTCAGCTGTGCCCTTGTGCTGGGAGCAGGGAGGCCGTGTGGCTCAGCAAGGGCAGTCAGTGCAGGGCTGGGGCTGGCGGGCAGAGCGCAGCGGCTCCAGGGATCCCTCCCAAGCATTTTGCTCATCTCCGTGCAGTCTAAACCCATCTGCAGTGAGGGGGTGGAGAGCCATAAGCAAAAGCAGGAAGCACTGTCAAAAAAAAGCCTCTTTAGTGTTGTTGTGCTGGTGCAATTGTGTCAAAGAAACCCCCAAAAAGGCATCACCACCTGCAAAAGAGCAGGCGCTGACAGCCTTGGCAGTGCCACCCGCACCGCCAGCCCTCCAGGAGATGAGCTGCTTCCTCAGGTCCCTGCTCGCCGTCTGGACCCACCTCAGGGGGTGGGTCCTCCTCCACCCACCCACCCTGCAGCGCTGCAGCAGCTCGCCAGGACCATCAGCATCCCAGAGCCACCAGTGCATGGTCCCAGCAGGGACTCATTCCCGGTGCTGCCAGAGGGACAGCCAGGGAGAAGCTCCTGCTCCATCGGCTGAGCTGTGGTGGGACCAGGCACTGCCTCAGGCTCCAGTGCTTTCCCCTAAGGCCTCCTTGTAGCTTCAAACCAGGTGGAGATCTGTAGCCCATGGGCAGGATTTCTGGATGTGCCACCTGCATCTGAAGAACATTGCTGCTTGATGCCACCAGCTCTCTCCTTCCCTGCCTGTTTATCCATAGAGGCACCTTTGGGGAAAGGAAGGGCACACTGAGCAGTCCCATCCTGAGGCCTGGACGGTCTGGAGGAAGACAAACTCGCTCCCTGATGCTGCCTTTTCCCCTAGACCTGCCCAGAGACCCAAGCAGGCTGCGGGCAGCACATTGGCATATGAGGGCTCCAGGTCCTTGAACAATCATGGAACCATAGAAAGGTTTGGGTTGAAAGGGACCATGAAGGTCATCCAGTTCCCCATCAGTACTCCTTCATCATCCTGCTGGCAAAGCACTGCCTACCAGGCTGAGCCACTGCCCAGCCACCCAAACTCTCCTCGTGGTGGGTCTCCCAACACCACCAGCATCCTGGAGGTCCTGGGGGACCCCGGGAGTACAAAGGGTATCTCCCTTCCTCTCTGCCAGCCAGGCTTCAGAGCACCTGTACAACATCACTTCAAACCTAGCCTGGCAGCAACAGGCACAATATGTGCTCCATGCACAAATCCAAAGGGATAACACTCCCTGAGGGAGAGCAAAACCCTGATGACAGCTGGCATGGCCTGCAGGAGCAATTCCTGCCAAGCTGCTCATCTCCCCAGAGAGGGTTTTCACTGGTGTTTTCTGGCATCCCTGACCTCGGTGTTACCTGCCATGGGCTGGCGAGCTGCCCGCAGGGCCCGTGTCCTCGTTTCTCCATCTCCCACAGCAGTCGTCGCCTCATTCCTGGTGGCCACGGCTAAGCTCTCTGCCTGGCATCCCTGGCACGTCCTCTCTGCACCACCCACTGGACCCAGGAGATGGGGTCCAGAAGATGACTTCAGGAGTGAGCTGAGGATGCCCGGCTGCTGCACCCCAGCATCACGGAGGCAGCACAGCCCCAGAGAGAAGCAGAAGGGTCCTTTTGAACTGATCCAGTTTTGGATCTGCTCATCAAACGACAACAGTTCTTTCCATGTTGCCAATAGTTAGAATCATGGAATCATTTAGGTTGGAGAAGACCTTTAAGACCATGAAGTTCAACCATTAACCCAGCCGTTCCAACACCACCACTAAACCACGGCTCTAAGCACCACATCCACACCTCTTTTAGATACCACCAGGGATGGGGACTCCAGCACTTCCCTGGGCAGCCGGTTCCTTGCTGACTACACAACAATAAAACCCCACATGCTTTCCTTTTCCAGAAGTGACATTTTCTGTTTTGTTCTTTGCAGCGTTCCACTTAATGACAAAATCTGAGGTTTCTCTTTTTGAAATGTGATTAAATTGGGTAGAGGAAGTTTTTTGCAGGAAGGATAAGGTGGCTGCTGCTAAGCTCAAGCCTTTGATGGCCTCAGCTGCCCTCATTCCCCTGCTCCATGCAAGGTGGTAACTGCAGTACTCCAAAAGGATTTGTGCCCATCCTCTGAGCTCAAGGCACATCCCTGCTGGGGAAAGTCATCAGTTTTGGCAAGTGGTGCAGAAAGGGAGACTTGGTTCCCTTTACAGCACAGCTGGCCAGAGGTAGACCCTGCTTGGTGAAGAATGAGGGAGCATCCAAGGACCCTGTTGGATCTGTTCAGTGAGGAGAGATTGATCTCCTTTTTGAAAGGATTAATGACAAAAAACAAAGGGAAGAGACAAGAAAGCTGGATAAAAGCCTCCAAGAAGAGTAGGAAGGTGCCAGTGGAGATGGAAGTGGGCTGAAGGAGGGGGCACAGAGCAGACTCTGCACAGAGCAGACACAAACACCAGCAGCAAGGGGAACAGAATAGGAGAGCTGGGAACATCCCCTGGGAGCTGAACATCACAGGGACGTGGTGGGACAGCAGAGGCTGGGTATGTAAGCACAGAGGGCAGAATCTGGGCAAAGGGAATAAGGCTGCTTTCCTGTACATCAGAGATGTATAAAGATGGATACAGAGGAGAACACAAACATAGGGAGATGAAATCAAGCAGAGTAAGGCAGAAAATGAGTTCTGCCCAGATGTGTGAGCCTAGGAAAAAAATAAATCTGTATATCCAGGTTGTCCAGAGCAGTGGTGGCTGCCCCATCCCTGGAGGTGTTCCAGGCCAGGCTGGATGGGGCTTTGATCCCCCTGATCCAGTGGGAGGTGTCCCTGCCCATGGCAGGGGGGTGGAACTGGGTGGGCTTTGAGATCCCTTCCAGCCGAAACCAGTCTGTGGTTCTATGATCAGAATTTAAAATATAACTCACTCACTTAGAAATTACTTGCAATTGATTCAACACATTTTAGCGAAGATGAAAGCAAGGCAGACAACTCGAAATGCAGAAACCCCACGTGGAGGCTCTCGGGCTGGAGAGCAGTACTGCTGCTGGGGAGTTGTGGTGGGTACGTGCTGCTGGGGCTGAGCAATGCCTGCTGCTGGGCCAAGGGAAGAGCATGCTGGGCATTGCCACCACCAGCAAGGTGGCCATGGTCAGGCAGGGACAGCCCCAGAGCTGCTCTGCTTGGTCTGGGGGAAATTTCAGCCTGAGATTTGGGCTGCTCGTCGTAAGGGGGAGGTAGCAAACAGAAGAAAGTCCAGAGGAGATGCTTACAAGATTGGTTAGAAGTTGGACAAACCCAAGCTGCAAGAAGAGGAAGAGTAAACTGAATCTGTCTGTGTCTGGCAGGGTGAAGCCTGAGCAGGGATATGAAAATACATTTCTATAATGCTAAAAATCACTAGAAAGAGATTAGGGATCATTTATTTTTGGTCTACCAGGGATATTTTATGCAGTAATTGGCTTAATTTGCATCTGGAGAGATTTGGGGTATTAGGATTGCAAGGAGATTTTCCTTGGGCTGTATGACGGTGTATGGAAGGCTGGATGGGATCCAGCTCCTCTGGAACAGCTCCTCGCCTCCCGTTTGCCCTTTGGGGCTCCAAGGCACCCTGGAGCGACCTCCTGTGCCTGGTAAATGAGTGCTGGGCAGGGAAAGGCTGGGCAGAGCCATCTCTGAGCACCCAGCGCTGGCGCTGAGGGAGCAGGGGACAGGGAGTGAAGCTCCCATTCCTCCTTGCAGTGGGACCAGGAGGTCTGTGTCCTGTGGCAGAGGGTGGAAACTGTCTTGGTGCCACGGAATAGGGAAAGCAGCTCCATAACTGTACCTCCCGTTCTCTCCTCTCTGATCTGTCCTCTGCCGCACCGCCCTCTCCTCTCCCGTCTCTCTGAGCCTCTGTTTTGCATCTCCTCCATCACCTCTCTCCTGTTGTCCCCCTCCTCCTCTCCATCTTTCCCAGCTCTCCAGCTGCGCTCCTCCTCCTTTTACTCTCTCCCCCTTCATTCTCGCTCCTTTCTCACACCAGCTTTTCCATTCAGCAGCCCGACATTTCCATTTGAATTGCTTTCCCGACTCCATCCAGGGCAGGAGCTGAGCCAGGGCGCTGCGTCCTGTCCTGGCCCCGCGTTCCTCAGCCTCCTGTGGCGGAGCTGCCTGTGCACGACAGCCCCGCTCCCTGTGCGTGGCAGCGTGTCCCGCACCCCCCTCAGTCTCCCGCACCGCACCGCAGCAGAGCGCCCCTCGGTGCGTGCGGAGGGAGCGACGGTGACACCTGGGGACCGAGCGCTCCCCGTTGGCATCCCCAGAGGAGAAGAGGGCATCTGCAGCCACCCATTGCCAGGGTGACTCTGACCTCCCCAGTCCATCCCAGGGCCTCCCGGTCCCTCCCAGTAGGTCTAGCACCTCCTTTCACCGACCCAGGAAGGCCACTCTGATCTCCCCAGTCCCTCCCAGTACGCCCAGTACCTCCTTGCTCCTCCCAGGAAGGTCACTCATCTCCCCAGTCCTTCCCAGTCCATCCCAGTATCCCAAGGACCTCCTTGCACTGCCCCAGGAAGGCTGCTCTGATCTCCCCGGTCCCTCCCAGTCCATCCCAGAATGCCCAGTACCTCTTTGGACCGCTCCAGGAAGGCCACTCTGATCTCCCTCGCTGTCGCCCCTGGCCACACCCCCAGAAATGAGTGGGTGTCTGGGGTCCCCGCCGTGGGGAAAAGGGGGTGGGGGGTGTCCCAGACTGGGGGGTTGGCCTTCCGGGGCTGCTTTGCTGAGGACACCACGCCCGCAGGTCTGCACCATCTCTGCCCACCAGTCCTGGAGGGGCATCCAGGGAGCCCGTGCACCAAATCAGGCACCACCATGGCAAAGGCAAGACACGAGTGGGGTGAAAAGGATCAGCTGGTGGATGACTGTAGGATCTCCAGGCTGGGGGCAGCCAGCTGATGGTCTTCCTAACAGAGCCTGCATTGCCAGGAGCAAAGGTCTGGTCTCACTGGGATGGTGCCCGCTTGGGTGTTTGGTGCTCAGCACCTCTGAAACAGCCTCAGTGCAGGGACCATCCCAGCTCTACACAAAACCTTGGATTAGCCATGGGGTCTGGCAAAGTCCGGTCCTTCCCAACAACCATCTCCATGTGTTCCTGTTCTTTAAGCTGAAAGAGGGGAGACTGAGGTGAGATTTTAGGAGGAAATGTTTTAGAGCAGTGGTGGCTGCCCCATCCCTGGAGGTGTTCCAGGCCAGGTTGGATGGGGCTTTGATCCCCCCTGATCCAGTGGGAGGTGTCCCTGCCCATGGCGGGGGCTTGAAACTGGATGGGCTTTAAGATCCCTTCCAACTCAAACCATTCTGTGATTCTAGGATTCGTCTGGATGCTGAGAGTGGTGATTTGGAGCAAACTGGTTCTTTTCTGCATTTCTCAGCCCCCACCTGTGAGCACGATGCTGTGGTCTATGCAAAGTGTCTGAACTCCTCCTGTTTTTCACAGCCACTGCCTTGTCCAGGTTGAAGCAGACGGTGTGTGTGTGTTCCTCAAGGAGCAGGTCCCCCATCACAGAAGTTCTTGTTCCTCCCAGAGGCAGCAGCACAGCACAAGGGCTTTGGTGGGGCCATCCTTGCACAAGCACCCGACGGTCCCCATGGCACACCCAGGCTGTGACAGCCACATGGGCTGGGGTTGCTCTGCCTCACTCAGCTGTGTGCTGAGCCTCACCAGGACCCCAAAGCAGGGGCAAACTGTGCCTTGTCTCTGCCTCCTCTAGTCTTCCCTGAGTCAGGCTCTTAGGCTGAGAGGTGCCCTCCTGGTTCTCAGCTGGCTGTGTGTGTACCTCCAGATCACGGAACCACAGAATCATTAAGGTTGGAAAAGCCCTCTCAGCTCATCAGCCCAGCCCCACGGTGCCTGCTGAACCCTGTCCCCAAGTGCCACGGCCACACAGTCTTTGAACCCCTCCAGGGATAGAGATTCCAACACTGCCCAGGCAGCCTCTGCCAGGGCTTCACCACTCTGTCAGTGAAGATATTTTTCCTAATATCCACTCTAAACCTCTCCTGGCACAACGCTCACACACACGTGAATTCCCTTCTTGTACATCAGCACACACAAACATCCACCAGTGACCAGCCCACACCATGCAGGGGCCACTGAACTAGGCTTGGGTCCCACTGTCACAGGTCCTCAGCCTCCCCTGTCCTCCTGGGGCTGCTGGCTGAGGTTCTCTGGCTCTTTTACCTACAGGACAGAGAGCCAGAATCCTGCAGAATCCTGTCATCTGGGCCACCTCTCCATGGCTGTGAAAGGTCCTGCTGTGAAAGTCCCCAAGACTAGGATATACTTCTATCCCCAGGTGCATATCCCCTGGGATCACTTGGTCTGGAAGGCAGGGTTGGGGTCTTTGGGGCTGCCCACCCTCCTCACCTCCTTCTCTCTTCTCTTGAGGCTCATTTGAGTGCTCAGCCTTGCAGAGCTCTGTCTCCCTCCCTTGTAATCTTGCAGTCTGCCCAGGATAAGATTTATTACCTCCCCAGCAGCAGGCGAACACACGGACAAACAGCTTCCAGCCTCTCTGGGTGTTTCTTTCCTTCTCTATCAAGTACCAGTTAATGGTTAACTTTCCAGAGTTTTCCTCCTGGCAAACAGGGAGCTCTTCGACACTTTCTGTAACCTCTTGGTTAAAGAAAAACCAAGAGCATGTTGGTATCTAGTGAACTTCTCTCCATGCCAGGTGGAACTGGTGCCCACTTTGCAGATGCCTCTGTGTGGGTGCAGCAGCAGAAAGGCAGGACAATGCTTCCTGGCCAGCTTGGGCCGTGGCACGAGACAGGAGAGGGACTGGGGAGGGCTCTGTTTCACTCAGAGGGTGTAGAAGCCTGGTCTGATGGAGGGCTACAGGTGCAGCTGAGCATGGGGAGGGCCTGCAGCAACCTTGTCACTTGCCATTGGGAAAATGGCTACGGTGCCTATGAGACTGCAAGTCAAAATCCCAACCATCTCCTTCTCCAGGGGCAGAGCAGGTGGGAAAAGGGCTGGTGCTTGATATCCTCAGGGCAGCCTCAAGCCCTTCACCACCAAAAGCACAAGGCACCCTCAGCGTGTGGGTGGTTGGTGCTAAGGCAGCAGGTGCTGGGAGCTCCCCGAGGGCCGTGGCCATCGGCTCCTCACCATGGAAGGGAAACGGGGCGCAGGCTGGTGCTTGCTGTCTCTAAAGCAGAGCTGCCACCCAGAAGCTCATCTATTTGGAAGCAGGTCAGGTGCTGCAGGTACCAGTGCAGAATGGAATATTTGGCAGTCTTATTTGCATTCCCCTGATGGCCATTCATGAGCCACCAACACGAGGTGACCTTCAGACCTTGGGGGTGGCAGCACGACACAGCTCCTTGGCCCTTTGCTTTTGGACTGGTGTGATAAAACAGCCCTGGGTTTCCATTCTCTCTGCCATGGTGGAAGAAAAGCAAACAGGCAAAGAGGTTTTGCACTTGGGTTGTTAAATGTTCATGGCAATTTAGCAGGGCTGGTCGAGAGTCATTTTCCAGCTAATTTCAGTTCCTTCGCGCCTCTCCTGGGCTGCAGGGCCTGGGCTGCAAATGTGACAGCAGGGAGCTGCTCGCTTGCTGCTCAGAGTCTTCTCATGGAAAAAAGATGATCTGGTGAAACGTCGTTATCAGCATTTGATAGGAGATGATAATGCTAATTTCAGTCTTAAAACCTTTCCTTAAAGCAATGATCAGCTCATATTTATCCCAGTAATTACAGCTGCAAAGAGCTCAAGCAGTTAGAGAACATCCATCTGCAGCTGGGGCAGAGGAGAGGTTTACATGGATCATGGGAACTAAAGCTAACATGGCTTTTCGAAGGGAATTCTCCTTTTGGAGGATAAATCAGCACCTGGCTGTTAGAAATCAGGCCCCTTTTTTATAGAATCACAGAATGGTTTGTGTGGGAAGGGACCTCAAAGCCCATCCAGTTCCACCCCCCTGCAGGGACACCTCCCACTGGATCAGGGGGCTCCAAGCCCCATCCAACCTGGCCTGGAACACCTCCAGGGATGGGGCAGCCACCACTGCTCTGGGCAACCTGGGTCAGGTCTTCCCTACCCGGGTGCCTCCCCAGTCCCTCTGTTGCATCTGGCTTTTGTTCTTGCAGAAACTGGGAGGCAGGGCCTGACTCTGCTCCAGTGCCCAGTGAGGTCTTGTGCTCCAGGTCTGACATTATGAGTGGTATTTTTAAGGGACTTTGGCCAGAAAATGTCCCTTCCAGGGTGTCAGGTCTAGGTGGGCACATGCATCCCACCATACGCTTGATCCCTGAATCCTTCTGAAGTGCAGCTATGTGCAGAGTGACCTGCTGAGGCATCGTCATCCACGTGCCAGGGCGTGATCATTGCTTGCAGATATTGGCAGCCCACATTTTGCATCCAGCATGTGTGGCCTGAAGGCTCAGCGGGACGCGAGGCAGAGCACGTACGGCTCCACAGTGGGGATGCTGGAGCTTCTGCCAGGGAGCTCGTGTGTCAGGGGCACAGGCAGAGCTGCAGAGACTTTGCAGGGCGTATTCTTATGCTTTGCAGCAATGAGGAGAGTGTTTTCCAGCCAGCTCCTGCCCTCGCTGCACTGCAAAGCTGTCCTTGACTCATTATAGCTCACCGACTGCTTTCCACAGCACCAGACACCGACCTTGCTCCTCAACCCAAACGAGGTCTTCAGGGCCTGTGGAACTGCTGAGTGATGCCAACCCATGCTGTGTGTGGACCAGGAAAGAGAGGAGCCTGGTGGTGCTGCAGAGGAGAGCATCATCCTGGTTCATCTGGGTTTCACCCTGTTGCTGGGCAGTGGGATTGAGGGCACCCTTGGCAAGTTTGTTGATGACACCAAGCTGTGTGGTGTGGTTGACACGCTGGAGGGAAGGGATGCCATCCAGAGGGACCTGGACAGGCTGGAGAGGTGGGGCTGGGGATGCCCAGCCTTCTTGTTGGGAAACACAAGAGCGTGTCCCCAAAAGCACCCAGGTGGCACCATTGGCTGGTGGTCCCCATGCAGTAGCAGCTCTGCCACCTGACCAGGCTCCTCAGCAGGCTCCAGCGATCGGTAAGGTAAGTGCTGAATACCCATGTCCATCCCTCACACTGGCCAACTGGAGTGTGTCACTGAGCCCAGGGCCCCTGTGGCCCCACACTCAGAGCATTTGGGGCAGAACCAGGGATCAGGAGAGGTTCCTCCTGCACTCCTCACCTTGCTCACGTTACCCTGCACCATGGCCTCCTGGCCCCTTTGCTCGTGCCAGCAGGGTGTTTCTGAGGGGCACCATGAGGCGGTGTGAAGCCTCCATGCCTCTGGTCCTTCCCTGACAGCCCCCCTGCTTTCCTCCCTGAGCCTGTGCTTGATCTTCATCCCACAGGGCTGAGGAAGCCTTGAGCAAGCCCTGCTCCATCTGTGAGGAGTCCAGCAAGACCACAGCAGCCCTGGGAGCCACAGCCAGAGTAGAGCTGGTACCAGGACAAAGTGACCCACAGGGTCCTTTCCTTCTCCTCAGCTCTAGTGCCTCCTCCACACTTCTGAGGTTTCTAACCAGCATCCACTGAAGTTGGCAGAGAGGTCTCAGTGACACAAATAAATAGTGTGGAAAGAGGACCCCACCTTTGAGTCTGATGCTGTGCTGCTGGGGGAGGCTCCAGCTGAGTGCTGGACACCCCTGGCAAGGGCTGGTTGTGCACAGATCTCTATTTTACAAATATTATTCATGAGCCTGCATGTGATGAGCAATAACAAGGCTGGGACCTCACTGTGTGCCGCTGCCAGGGGGCCTGTGCCAGGGAAATGGACAGTGGAGGGGGTGGAGGGGCTTTTGCAGCGTGGGGGGGGCTGAGCCCCGGCAGCCCCGTGGCTGCAGCGGGGAGGCTGCTCGCTGTGCCCTTGGCCGTGGGGTCAGGGCAGCTCGTGCCAGAAGCTGCAGTGGAGGTTGCTCGGAGTCCAGGGAGGCAGGAATCTGGGACAAAACAGAGTTTGTTTCCCCAGCCGTGACTTCTCTCATCAGCTCAGCTGCCGGTTTGTGTTCCCACGTCTCAGTGGGGTGGCATCCCATGAGGAGACTCCTCTTGTCCTATAGCATGTCCTTTGGCGGAAGCCAAAGGTCCTGTGTCCTCAGTGGAGCCTCGCTGAGGACCTGTTGGCCCCCTTCTCGTGCAGGTTGTGGGACTGGGCCCCGTGGGGAGAGCTCCAGGGCTGCAGAGCAGGAGAGCTCAGCAAGACCCTGCAGCATGGATCGAATCCTTCAGGGGGCTGGGGTGGACAGAAGCAGGGAGAGGGAGGGTCAGTGCCTTTCTGGGGCCAACACTGCTGAGGGACAGTCTCAGTGATGCCCAAGGTGGGTCCTGCACTGGGGAGGTGATGGTGCAGCGCTGCACCAGCCCCACACATCTGGGACCCTGTGGCTCAGAGGATGCAGGAGGGTGCAGAGCTCCCTGTGTCGTCTTGCCCATGGGATGCCCACAGGCGATCAGAGGGTCCTGGCTGGGGCTGTTGGGCTGAGGATGGAGCACGGGGCACACACCTTGCACCACAAGAAGGAGAGAAGAGCTGCCCCCCAGGTTTGGGCAGTGCTGGGCGGGGCTCTGGTCCGATCCCTACGCTGCCCTCCCACCCGTGGGCATGGCCAGCACTGGTGGCACAGCCACAAGCTGATTGCCACGGATTTGGCCGCTAATCCTCTCTGGAAGAGATGGCTGTAATCTAGCAATATTGGCTCAGGCTTTTCTTATTAACTTCTCCCATGCTGTCAGATGCTTCTGGTCAGCACGTCCAGGGGTGAGGGTCTGCCATCCTCACACCTTCCTGGGCATTTGGGGTGGGGAAGGGGCTGTGATTCTATGATTCCAAGAACTGCACAGCCCTGGGTGTCGGATCAGCAGGGCAATGCTGGGGTTGGTTCACAGGAGGTTGCACCATTTGGAAGCAAAGCCTTGTGCCCCAGGACAGGACAGGAATGAGACAGAGCCACTTGAAGAGGGCAGTGAGGAGGCAGGGGCTTGCCTGGTTTGGGAGGCTGGAGAGGACCATGGCCTCTGAACCTAAACCAGCTTTTGCTCCAGGTCTCTGTAGAAATGTGCCTGCTGATGGGGGCAATGGTGCCTGGGCAGGACACTTGTCTTGCTGCCATGGGCCAGGGCTTCTCGGGCTGCCCATGGGCACTGGAGCAGCCAGAACAAGCAGGAGGGTGGGAATGGGGAGTGCTGCCAGGGGCAGGCAGGGCTGTGGGGGCAGGAGGCCTCCCCTTGCCCTTTGGGGAGCCACCCGTGTGGGTCCAGCCGGCCGCTCTGCCCATCCTGCTGCCAGCACCAGCAGCTTCCCACCTGGCAGTGCTGGAACCTCTGTTCCAACCAGGTTTGGATCCATCTGCTCGCAGGCTCCCTGGTGTCCCTGATGCTCTCCTCCTTGTTAGTTATCATGGAGAGTCTCTCCTGTCGCAGGAGCTGCAAAGCCCCAGTTTTCATCAGAGATGAGCCAAAGGCTGATATTCCTGTGGGCAGGAACCAAGCAGTAGGAACTCAGCATCCCAGAGACTGCCTGGGATTCAGCGGGGAGTGAGTTAGGCGCCCATCAAGGAGAGAGACTGCTTGCCATCTGCCTTGCCTGGCCCCCATAAGCCCTGGCTCACGTGCACAAGACAGGGCAAAGCCTCAGTCCAAACTCTTGCCTGCAGAGCAAACGCAGCTCTTATTGTGCCTTCAACAACCCCCATATCAGAACAGTAAATGGCACTGCCTGATCAAGAGTTCCTGCTTCCTGGGAGGCTGCTCTAAGGCCTCCCTAGAGCTTTCTCTTCTCCAGACTGAACAACCCCAACTCTCCCAACCTGTCCATCGGAGGTGCTCCAGCCCTCAGATCATCTCTGTGGCCTCCTCTGAACTCCCTCCAACAGATCCCTGTCCTCCCTGTGCTGAGGACTCCAGAACTGAACTCGGGGCTCCAGATGAGGTCTCATGAGGGCAGAGCAGAGGGGCAGAATCCCCTCCCTCACCCTGTTGGTCCCTTTGCTTTGGATGCAGCCCAGGACACGGTTGGTTTCTGGGCTGTGAGTGCACGTTGCCGGCTCCTGTTGATCTTCTCATCCCCCAGCACACCAAGTCCTTCTCCTCAGGGCTGCTCTCAACCCGTCCTGTGTTTGTGCTTGGGATTGCCCTGACCCAGGTGCAGGACCTTGCATTTGGCTTTGTTGAGCTTCATGATGTTCATGTACTTCATGCTCCTTGTGGCCCACTCCGCTATAACAAATTTCACTCCTCTCTGCATCAGCAGGGAATGAGTTGTGCCCACCTCCTAGCTATATTCAGCCCAGGTACGGAGCTCAGTCTCCTGGGGACCCGTGGTAAACTGTGTCATTCTGCCTGCACCCATCCTGAACCCTTTCTACGTGAATCTAAGTCTCATGTGTCTTATAACCACAAACATTCAACAGCATCCTGCATGAAGCTGAACGAGGTCCAAGAAGGTCAGAAGAACCTGCCTGGCAGCAGCAGACCAAAGAACTTCAATTCCTTGGGTTTCTCCAGGAGAACACCCAGATGTGTGCATGGGACCTATAGGCACTGCTGTGGGTAGAGGCTTGTGTGAAACAGAGCACTCTGCAACCATATTTCTGCAGCAAGACCGAGTAGTTGGTAAGTGGAGATACTTAAACCATGTCTGAGATGCTGCTCACACAGCAGAGGTCACTGACTTCCTTAGTGCTGTGATCACCAGCCACTCACTCAGCCTGTTGTCCCTAGCATGGTGCTCAGCCACCACTCCCAGGCGTCGTGGATGGTCGTGGGGGTCAGTTCTCCAGGCTTTGCTGTGCAAGGCACCACGCTGGATGACTGCAGTAGTCCCACATGGCTTGCTGCCTTTTCCACCTAACCAGATCCTTAGATCGTTCTTGACTCTCTTGATATGTTTTCTGCCATCTCAGCCTCTAGGTTGCACTTTTTCCTGCCTTTGCTGTTCCCAGAAGTGTCAGAAGCTGAGATTGTCACACAGTCACCTGGCTTCCTGTGCTGGGATGCTGGGGGTTGTAACTGGTAATCTGAAATCCAGAACAGATGGAGGGGTTTTTTTTGGGCTGTTCCCTTCATGCCTGTGATTCTTAATGGAAAAATCCATACGGTCTCAAAACGTTTGCAGGAGAAGTAATAGCTTGGGCAGCAGGAGACCTTACGCAGCGCAAAGTCAAGCTCCTGGGCAGAAATACCATTTGCTGCTGATGCAGTCCCGCGGGTCAGCACTCCTGCTGCAGCCCTGTGATTAATGCTGCACCCTCCCCTGTGGCTCCCCAAGGCAGAGAGATTCAGGACAGTCAGTGACAAGGAGCATCCTTCTAACAAGGGCAGCTGAGGGATGCAGGAGAGGGGGAGATGCTTCCTTGGGGGATTGCTGCGACATCAACCTGTGCTTTCCTGCCGCGGGGTGGGTTAAAGGAGCAAAGGGGACCACACCCACTCCCCACTTTACACTTTGTTCTTCATCTTTCCCTGTTTTGGTCGCATGGGTTTCGCAGGGGGTCTCAGCTGCTCTCAGTGGGGCAGGCAGGTGTCAGGCTCATCCTGTTTCAGTCTCTACCATCTTCAAGCTAGCAGTTAATTAAGCTGTCAGAACCTTCCCTTTAATCAGAGCATGTCAGACCTGTGCCAGGGGCTCCCCTCAGGAGGACTATACTTTCCTGGCAGCCTCAGGATGGAAAGACACGAGACATCCCATTGCTTTGCCTGCCGCCCAGTCGGGGGCAGAGCCGTGGCCTCACTACATTCCTAGACAGGATGGGACAGACGCTTTCCAAGGACTCGCAGCCCAGGATCACATCCAGCTGGGCCGTGCAGAACTCCCAGCTAAGGAAGGAGGAGCTCCCAGAGGGCTCTCGTCTGCACGGAGCAAGGATGTGCACAGAGGGCTGGGGCTGGGAGCGGGACCTGCCCAGCTCTTCATCCTTCTCAGGGCTTCCAGGGCAGCCGTAATCCGTTGCCAATATTGTCACTGCTAACCCCATTGCTGGCTCGCTGGGGCCCCCATCTGCCCCACAGCTCTGCCGAGGTGGCTGTAGCACAAATGCTTTCTGTGGTTGCTTTGCAGCTGGTTACA
The DNA here is from genome assembly GCA_033558185.1 of Dromococcyx pavoninus. Lineage (NCBI taxonomy): Eukaryota > Metazoa > Chordata > Aves > Cuculiformes > Neomorphidae > Dromococcyx > Dromococcyx pavoninus. The sequence continues at coordinate 287,509 of JAUMJL010001205.1, read as the reverse complement.
GCTCTGTTGGGTGGCATCAGCCAACCCACGTCCTGCCCTGGGGCTCGCGTCCCCTGGCTCTACAGTGGGCAGATATTCCTTCCTCTGTGCCTCCCGGGGGTGCTGCAATGCTTTCCGCTGCTATCCTCCTCCTACTGCAAGGTGTCAAGGTGGGGGGTGTCAAACATCTTCCATGGACTGTTAATGTCTTTGAGTTAAATCAAAAAATGCCTAATCACAGAATGCCAGGTTGGAAGCGACCTCAGGGATCATCTGGTCCAGCCTTTTAGGTAATACATAGTTTAAATGAGATGACGCAGAACCCTGTCAAGCTGAGCCTCAAAAGTGTCCAGTGATGGGAGAGGGAGGGCTGTAAGCAGGGCTCAGCTTTGTCATGACCTTTTCCAGGGCAGTGAACTTGATTCCATCATCACCCCCAACACCTACAAACCTTGACTTTCATTTCCTGTATTCATGTAGTTTTTCAAATGACACATTTTGCTTCCTGCTCATGAATGCAGATCCTCCCTTGGCAGACTGGGACTGACACTGGAACTAACGTTTTATAATAAAGAGAAAGAGAAGCCTCTCTCAGGTCCCCTCCTAAGGCAAGAGGGCTAATCTTTAGGGTACAATATTTGAATATTGTACTCCAGTGACAGAACATGCAAATTTCCTGCCCCTCTTATTCCTAGTTCTCCACCATGTGCATAACTGAAGGTAATGCCACCTGTCTGAAGGCTGACAGGCATGGAGAGTGGAGAGCATTTGGGTACTGGGTCCTCTTCCTCGGGACAAAGAGGATGCAGGCAGTGGGCAACCTGCTCATCCCCCAGGACTTCGTTTCTCCAGACACACAGAGATAATAAGCACTTGATCTGATGTCTCTGATGACACCTCAGTTCCAGAGACTTCTTTGAGCTTTGGATCCCACTCAAAAAGCCTGGAGGAAGATGACACCAAGAGCTGGAAATGTTTTCTTGGATGGAAACATTTACCTGGAGCTCCTGGTGGTGAAGCAACCCAAGCCCTCTGCTGCGTCCCCATCCTCCAAAACGTGTGATGGGCAGAAAGTGCCCAGAAGCTCCACACGAGGAGCTGTGCTCCCTCTCCTATGGGGTGGCTACTTCTGTGGGCACTCCTCAGCCCACGGGCACCTCCACACCTCCCTGTGGGCACAGCTTTGTTGAGGGGGATGGAGCCGAGGAGCACACAGGGAGTGTCTCACTGATCCCAGCTGGCAGCCAGCTCCCCGAGCTGCACAAAGGGCCTTTTCATGCCCTGCATAAACAAGCGAGAGGCATGAAAGGTTGTTATCGCAGAGCATCAGCACCAGCAGCAGCTCAGGCAGGGATTCCCAAAATAGCCTCCTCCCCAAAAGACACAGACATGCCCACCCCCTTTTTCCGTGCTGCTGGGCTTTATAGAATAAAGGCTTTGGGGGCTGAACCCTGTAGGCAGAGAGCTGGCTCACAGGCAGGGCTTGACCCCTGGTCCTGCTGGTGCCTCCTGCCAGGTAGGGCAGAGCTGGTGGTGTGCCAGGATGCACTGGGGGGCACCTCTTCCCCTGGTGTTGGAAGGGAGAACACAACCACCCTTCAGCTTCTGCAGCATCCTTGTGTTTGTAAGGCTGATGAGGTCCCTGCCCATGGCAGGAAGGCTGGAACTGGATGGGCTTTAAGGTCTCTTCTAACCCAAGCCATTCCATGATTCTATGATTCTGTGATTATTAATAACTGGTGATGCGCTTCCTGCCACTGGTACCGCAAGGGCCAAGCATCAGTTTGCTCTGTGCTTGGAAGGCGGAGCTCCAAGAGCTCCAAGGTGCTCTTCCTCGAGGAAGTTTCCTCTTCATGGCTGCACCTGTGAAGCTGAACCCATACCTGCACCCCTATCTCATCTATCTTCTCCAAAGAAGAGCAGGTTGCCACGTAGATGTACACTCTGTGGTCCCTGTTAAAGGATGTGCTGATCCTCTTTGCCTTCCATCCCATAAAACCGGGTCAGGGTTGCTGCAGAGTTAAAGAGGAAAACTGGCTGAAATAAAAGAGCTTGGATGCTCTCAAGGAGACCTGGCAAGAGCCTGGTGGCTGAACCTGTCCTAACATTGAACCATGAAACTTCTGCAAGCCCTTGTAATTTATAGAATTATAGAATCATAGAATCACAGAATCATTAAGGTTGGAAAAGACCTCTGAGATCATCCCGTCCCACTGTCAGCCCAATCTCACCAGGTCAGTCCCCGTTTATTTTTATGGACAACTGTGTTTTCTTATGTTGTTACTTCAATTTGATTCTGCCAGACAATGGGAATCTGCCAGGAGATCCTCACTTGGGTTGCAAAAATGCCCTGACTCCCAAGAGAGGGTTTCCCAGGGAGCAGCAGGGTTTGCAGACCTCTCCATTTGCATCCCCATGGCGGGAGGCTCTGAGGTTTCACTGTGTGAGCAACAAGGTCTCCAGTGTCCAAGGGGCAGGTAGAGGGGGAATTCTAGCCAGCTGTGGGTGATCAGCATCTCACAGGAGAATATATTGGAAACTAAGCTCTTCTCCTCATTTCAGAGGGCAGCTATGCACATAGATCACATATTGTCTTCAAGGCTGTTGAAGAGGTTGAGGTTTCAGCTTGGTGGTAGCTGGAAGATGGTTTTCACCAAGTACAAGAAACACAGTGAAGAATTCACTGGCAGAATTGGTTCTACACGTTCTTCCAGCTCCTGGCTTTTGCAAGGGGAATGCTCCCTGCAGTGGGTGCTGGGGAACCGTACCAAAGATATCTGTACTCATAACTCTCCCTGTGTGGTCACCCACTGACTTGTTTGATGCAAATTCACTTAAAAGTGAATTTAAAATTTGGATTTCCTAGATTTTCTGTTAGAGTATGACAGAACTCAACCCATTGAGCAGAAATTGCTGTTTTTCCTTTGAATGGATTGAGAGCAGCCCTGAGGAGGGGGAACTGGGATGCTGGGGGATGAGAAGATCAACATGAGCCAGCAACGTCTGCTCATATCCCAGAAAGCCAAGGGCGTCCTGGGCTGCATCCAAAGCACTGGGACCAGGGAGAGGGAGGGGATTCTGCCCCTCTGCTCCGCTCTGGTGAGACCCATCTGGAGCCCTGTGTCCAGTTCATGAGTCCTCAGCACAGGAAAGACAGGGATCTGTTGGAGCGAGTCCAGAGGAGGCCACAGAGATGATCCAAGGGTTGGAGAACCTCCTATCCAAGGACAAACTGAGAGAGTTGGGGTTGTTCAGCCTGGAGAGGAGAAGGCTCCAGGAAGGCCCTAGAGCAGCCTCCCAGTACTGAAAGGGGCTCCAGGAAAGCTGGGGAGGGGCTCTTGGTCAGGGAGTGCAAGGACAGGATGAGAGGGAACAATTTTCAGCTGAAAGAGGGGAGATTGAGATGAGATCTTGGGGAGAAATGTTTTCCTGTGAGGGTGGGGACGCCCTGGCCCAGGTTGCCCAGAGCAGTGGTGGCTGCCCCATCCCTGGAGGTGTTCCAGGCCAGGTTGGATGGGGCTTTGAGCCCCCTGATCCAGTGGGAGGTGTCCCTGCCCATGGCAGGAGGTGGGGCTGGATGGGCTTTGAGGTCCCTTCCAGCCCAAACTCTTCTGTGATTTTTTAATGACCTAAAAGATGAGAACAGGCAGTAACTCTCCTGAAAACACTGCACAGAGCTACAGCTGCAATTACTTTTTGCAACCATACGGCACAACTTTTCCCCCATAGGAGTTCTCTACACATTCAGCACAGCCTGACCCACGAATGGTCCCACTTGCAGCTCAACCACCCCTGCAGCGAGGAAAAGCACCCATTCAGCATCACCCCTTAAGGATGAAGGACTGGGGTGAAAACCATACCTGCAAGGGGAATCTGGGCAGCCAGTGGAAATGTCTTTTACTTGTAAATGAATGCCCTCCCTCAAGCTTGGCTCCAATGCAGTAAGTTTCTTTTCCAAGAGGTTCCTGCTATTTACCCAACTTTCCAGCTGGGCTTCTCCGAGGCACAAAGAGGCAGGACCTGCCTGAGTTTGTACAGTGAGTCAACAGCTCAGCAGGGGATTAGAGCCCACAATCCTGCTGGCATCGCTGCCTTGGCTCGAGCCACTGGACCATGCAGCCTCATTTTGTTCCTGGTACTTTCTACTGGAATGTGGTTTGTCAGGAAAAAAAGCCTCAGTATGGTTAATAAAGAAGGCACTTTATAAAGCAGTGAAAAAAAAAAAAGCCTGCCTGGTTCCAGTGCTTCATCCTCGTTGTGGTGGTGTAGGGGTCAGGATCCCTGTGTGATTGGGATCGGCGGGTTTCCCGAAGGCTGGTGGGGAGGAAGCTGAGGAGCAGCACCCGGAGGCAGCCAGCACAGAGCCCTGGCACCCAGTGCTGCCAGGCAGGCGACTGTGTGCTGACACACCGTGACGAGGCACCCCGGGCCAGCCCTGGCTTGTGGAGGACAAGCAGAGACAGCCAGGGCAGAGCTGCCCTGCTGGGAGAGTCCCCAGGCCTCCCCCTCGCCGCTGGGGACCTGGGGTCCCATGCAGAGCTGCACCTGGTGACTGCAGGGGACCAGCCAGGTCCCGGATGGCAGATGTGCTACAGGGCAAAGCTCAGGCTCCACAGGGATGTCCAGGGTCACGACCTGCTGCTTGGAGCCCAGTGTGATGCAGCAAGTGCCAGTGGGAGGCGGGTACCACGTCAGGACCAACCACAGGCTCTGGGAAGGAGGAAACCAGACCCAGCGTCAGTGTGTGTGTGTGACACGTCCCCTCCGGCCTTTGCTGCTCAGCACCTGCGAGGCAAAGAGGGCACAGCACTCCTCCTGTCTCCTTCTGCCCGTTTGTGAGCACCAATGCAGCTTCTCCACAAGTTTTGCCTATGGCCTTAATGGCCAGTGCATCCATGCCCTGCACCCAGTGCATCCATGCACCCAGTGCAAGGGCACCCATGCACCCAAGGGCATCCATGCTCTGTTCCCAGTGCATCCCTGCATCCAGTTCATCCCTGCACCCAGTGCACCCATGCACCCAAGGGTACCCATGCACCCAAGGGCATCCATGCTCTGTTCCCAGTGCATCCCTGCATCCAGTTCATCCCTGCACCCAGTGCACCCATGCACCCAAGGGCACCCATGCACCCAAGGGCATCCATGCTCTGTTCCCAGTGCATCCCTGCATCCAGTTCATCCCTGCACCCAGTGCACCCATGCACCCAAGGGCACCCATGCACCCAAGGGCATCCATGCTCTGTTCCCAGTGCATCCCTGCATCCAGTTCATCCCTGCACCCAGTGCACCCATGCACCCAAGGGCATCCATGCACCCAAGGGCATCCATGCTCTGTTTTCAGTGCATACCTACATCCAGTTCATCCATACACCGAGTGCATCCCTGCACCTCAGTGCATCCCTGCACCCAGTGCATCCACACACCCAAGGGCATCCATGCTGCACACCCAGTGCATCCATGCAACCAGTGCTTCCCGCCCGTGCATCCAGTGCCTCCATGCACCCAGTGCATCCATGCAACTAATGCATTCATGCTGTGCATCCAGTGCATCCATGCTCTGCCTCCAGGGCATCAATGCACCTAGTGTATCCCTGCACCCAGGGCTTCCACGCTGTATGCCCAGTGCATCCCTGCACCCAGTGCATCCCTGCTGTGCACCCAGTGCACTCCTGCACCCAGTGTATCCCTGCAACCACTGCATCCCTGCACCCAGCGCATCCATGCTGTGGGTGCACATGTGTAGTAGGAGTAACTGCTCCCCCTTTTCATCTGCATCTGCTGGAGGGAGCTGCTGGCCTGCTTTGGGACAAACCCAAACACAAAATCTGATCCCTTGGTGCTGTGGAGCTCTCCTAGGACTGGCTTATGCTGTCACCACAAACACCACTCACAGTGGTCTCGGGCTGTGGGCAGCGGGTGGGCAGCCTGGGGTGCCATGGGAAGGGTTAGGGACACAGTTTAGTGGTGGAGTTGGCAGTGTGAGGTTTAGAGTTGGGCTGGATGATCTTAAAGGTCTTTTCTCTCAGCTCATCCAGTCCAATCTCCAGCCCAACCCCGCTGTGCCTACTAACCCATGTCCCCAAGTGCTACAGCCACACCATATTTGAACCCCTCCAGGGATGGAGACTCCACCACTGCCCTGGGCAGCCTCTGCCAAGGCTTCACCACTCTTGTCAGTAAAGAATTTTTTTTCTGATATCCAGTCTAAACTTCCCCTGGCACAACTTGAGGCCATTTCCTGTCATCCTGTTCCTTGTCACTTGGGAGAAGAGCCCAGCACCTACCTCATCACAACCTCATTTCTGGGAGCTGCAGAGAGCGATGAGGTCTCCCCTCAGCCTCCTCTCCTCCAGATTAAACCATTCCACCTATATCTGAAGCTGCCGTTCCTGATGGAGAGATGGCAGGAGAGGATTTGGCAGGGATGGAGGGCCTACAGGAAGACAGAAGACGGGGCAGGGGCTGTTTGCTGGGGAGTGCAGGTACAGGATGAGGGGGAACACTTTTAAGCTGAAAGAGGGGAGACTGAGAGATCTTACAGACTCCTAGAATGGTTTGGGTAGAAAGGGACCTCAAAGCCCATCCAGTTCCACCCCCTGCCATGGGCAGGAACACCTCCCACTGGATCAGGGAGCTCCAAGCCCCATCCAACCTGGCCTGGAACACCTCCAGGGATGGGGCAGCCACCACTGCTCTGGGCAACCTGGGCCAGGGTCCCTTTGAGGTCCCTTCCAACCCAAACCGTTCTGCGGTTCTGTGGGGGGCAGCGGCTGGGGAGAGCTCTGAGGGGCAGGGTCTGGGGGGGCAGCGGCTGGGGGGGGGGGGTCTGCGGGGGAGCGGCTGGGGGGGGGTCTGGCGGGGGCGGCCGGGGGGTGCGCGGGCGGTGCGCGGGGGAGCAGCTGGGGAGGGGTCTCTGAGTGTGCGGGGGCAGCTGGGAGGGGGGCTGAGGGGTGGAGCGGCTCGGGCGGTCTGTGGGGCAGCGCTGCGGCGACCCGTGGGGAGCCGCCGGTGCGGGCGAGGGGCGGGGGCGGTCCCGCGCGGCGCGGCGCGGCGCGGGGCGGGGCGGGGGCGGGGCGCAGTCGGAGCCGTCCCGCACGGCGGGCAGGGCGGGCAGGGCAGGCGGGAGCTCCGGTGGGGGCCGCGCCCGGGCGGCGGCGGCGGCGGCTGAGAAGCGGAGCGGGGCCGAGGTGAGCGCATCGGGCTGCGGGCGCTGCCAGGGGCTCATGCGGGGGGTGCGCGCCGGGAGGCTTCGCCATGCCGGGCCTGCCCTGGGCGGCGGTGGGAGGGAGGGAGGAAGGAAAGGCAGCGCATCCCATCCCACCCCACGCCACCCTACCCCACGCCACCCTACCCCATTTTATCTCATCCCACCTCACCCCATCCCACCCTACCCCACCCCATCCCGTCCCACCTCAATCCATCCCATCCCACCTCACCCCACTCTATCTCATTCTACCCTGTACCATCCCACGCCAATCCAATCCATCCCATCCCACCTCACCCCATCCCATCCCATCCCGTCCCACCCCACCTCATCCCATCCCACCGCATCCCACCCCACCGCATCCCACCTCAATCCATCGCATCCCGCCTCAGTCCATCCCATCCCACCCTGCCTCATCCCATCCTCCTTCATCCCATCCTTCCTTATCCCATCCTCCCCTATCCCATCCCATCCCACCTCTCCCATATCATCTCCTGCCTCCCTGCAGGATGCTGCAGCCGGGCTGCGGCTCCCCACGGGGGTCCAGCCGGGGGGGATGGGGTGTGGACCACGCTTCCCCGTCGCGAGGAGCAGGGCAGCAGCAGCTCGAGTCGGCTCCTGGCGCCGGGCTGAGCCAAGCCCCAGGGATCCATAGCCCCGAGCTGCGGGTTGCTGTAATAGCATTTAACTGCCGGGCTGTGATTTCAGGGAGAAGATTTACATTAGAGGGAGAATGTGCAGAGAGCCAGGAACAACTTGGAATGGGTCCGCGCATATTTCTGTGGTTATTTTTGGAGCATCGTCATATGGCAGGAGGTGGGCTCTGGAGGTATCCTTGAGCTCAGCGTTTTCTCCATAGGCTGGTTACCGGGGAGATTGTACAAGAGGACTTGCCTGGCCCTTTTCTCACTGTGGTTTCTGTATAAAATCCTATTTCTCCCGCATTTGCCGTGGTGGTATTGTTTCCCTCCGGCATGCCCAGCCTTCAGTGTGTTATGGTGGGGACAACAATGGTCTGGGTGTGCGTGGTTGAGAATTCACGATGTGTTGCGGGTGCAGGCGATGGAAAAGCTGTGTTTGATTCAGCTGTAGATGGTGTGAGGTGACTCCTGATCAGCCGCCTCTTCGCTGCCGTGGATGAGGTGTGGCTTCTCCAGCATCCCTGGAGAGACCAGCCCATGCAGCAGGCCCCTTCCTGCACTTAGCAGTCACTTTGCCACCAGATTTCTCATGCCAGACTTGTCCAAAGGGATTTTTGCTTTCAAACACCTCGAGATGGGGAAAGCACATTTTTACTGAGATCTGTTCCGTGGGGCTGCAGATCGCAGTGTCCTTTGGGGCCCACTGGAGGACTCTGCATCTGTCAGATGATGGAAGCTGTTGGGGTGGCCATCGGTTGCGTGCCCCTGTTGCCATCAAGCAAGTCTGGAGCTGAGAGGAGGCTGGGTTTGGGAAAACCAGCCTTGCAAAAACGGAATTACTCTTTAATTCTGTATTTTTTAGAATCTGGTTTGGTAAGCACGGAGCCTGTCTGCGGGTGCCTCCCCAGGGTTCCTGGAACCGTGTTCTCAATGAGGTCCCTGCTGTCTGCAGAGATGCAGGACATGTTCTGGAAGCTGTGGCTGTTGTAGTGTATGGCAGGTCCACAACCACCCTCTTTCTCCAACACCATTCCCTCCTTACGCAGGGGTAACATCCGTGTTTGCTGTCAAAGGACCACAATGTACCCATCCCTTGGGGAGTGTGAGCCTGCGGTGGAGTATTCCTCTCCTCTTTGTGCCCTCCGTGTGCTGTGCTGATGACGTTAGTGGCATCTTCAGGTGGTGGTGCAGGCATTAAAGCAGACATCGCCGCAAAGAGCGGAGCCCCGCGTTGGGCTGCAGGGGTGCTGGGTGCCTGGGAGGGTGCGATGCAGCTCTGGGTCGGTTGCAGAGCTGGTGTCTTTGTGCTGACAGTAGGCAGGCTTTGGCTGCAAGTGATGCCTTCTTCCCCTGCTGTTTTAGTTGCTTGTTGATGTTGTTGATTTTTATTTTGACCGATTATTTGAGAAATCACTGTTTTCCAAAACTCTCTGAGGAGATGTTTTGTTTTGGAGGAGGCTTCTGAAAAACAGGTTTTTGAAGTCCAGTGTTGTATTTCTGGTTAAAAACCATGAATGTGAAAGAAAGCTGGTGTTCCTGACAGGCAGAGGGTGAACGTTTTGGAACCTTTCCTGTCCAGTGCAGGCATGGAGCTGGGGCCCCTTTCCTGGGCTGCTGCTGTGGTTGCCACCACCACAACTACCTTTCAGAGTAAGTGGCATGTGGTTTATGGGCAGCCAGGAGGGGTGGCTGGGTCAGCTGCAGAAGTCACTGCAGTGTAGAATGGGGAAAAGCTTAAAAATCAATGTTCTGCCCCCAGGCAGTTGAGTTCTGTGCTGAGCTCTGGGTGATGACCTTGGTCCTGGTGAGGAGCTGGCTCTCTCATTGATTTACAGAATAACCTTCCACGCTTTCTGCTGGCAGTGCTGAGCCCTCATCCTGTCTCTAACTCCAGTGTCACTCTGTGTTGCCTCTGTTCCTCTCACACTGCTGATGGCTTCGGCATTACCGCTGGAGGTTTTCACAGACAGACAGACCAGCCGGGTGCCTGATTAATTTTGTCCCTGGAAAAGAAATCTTTCCCATAACTAATTAGTATTTCTAAATTAGGAAGTCCCAGAGAACAACCTGTCGGTTAAAGGGCAGGGGGTGGGCTCGGCTGTTCCTTGCTCCGAGTTTCCTGCCCATTCTCGCAGACATCACTCGAGTGTCCTTTGCCTTCATTTCACTTGGCTATGGACTGGGGATATTTCCCTGTCGCCCTGGGGACAGCGCTACGGCGCCCGAGTGACAGCTGGGACATCAACGGGGAAGCGAGCGTGTGCGAGGAGATGGGCTGAGTACGGGCTTCAGCTTTGCGGCAGCTCAGCGTGGGCGGCTGGAAGGCCTGTGTTTAGCTCTGTAGTAGACTTTCATGCGGTGCCTGTCACTTGGAGGTCTGAGCTGAGTCTGAAGCTCTGTTCTAAGCGTGGATGCCAAAGAAGAAACACCAAGCGGCGGAGGTTCCTGGGTCCCCGTTTGCTGGAGGCTCCTGTGCAGGAAGACTTGTGCAGCTACAAATACGTGACTCTCAAATGGCATCAAAAAATGTGCTTGCGCTGAGGCTGTGACAGTGATGGCTGCGTGGCTTATTGTTCTCATTAGAGCAGTCGGGTGGCTCTGAGTCAGCAGGTTTGGATTTGTCACAGCTGGGGTGATGGCACCCGGGAGGCCTGCGAGGTTCTGTGGTGCTGGGTGGAAGGGCTGCTCCTGGCTGTCTCCTTCTGCCTGGGGACCTTGGGGTTTGAGCTGGACTCAACGCTCGCTGTTGGTTTGTTGCTGTCACTTGAACCTGGAAGGAGGTGGATGAATTTGTGGGAGCTGGAGAACAGTCTCCATTGGGAGCTCCTTTCCAGCACCTGCCCTGTGCTCTTTGGGTCTGTAAAGCTGAGCATCTACTGCCAGCAAGGCAGCTTGCTGAGTGGACCAGTCTTTCTCATGCACATCATCTTGTCTGGATTACGGTAGATGGGAAGCATGGTGGAAGCAGAGCATCTTTGGTGGGGACACGTTGCAGTATTTCCTTGTGGCTGCAGAACCATCTTTCCACTTGTCCCAGCCCTTGGGTGGAAGCTTGCTTGTTGTTCAGGACCTATCAGTGCCTTAAAGGGAAGAGGAGGAGAGCTGGGCAACCACATCTTTCTCCGTGCAAGCAGAGGCTGCCTTCTGCAGCAGCTCTCCTGTGCACACAGCGTGCCCCTCATACTGAGCAGGATGTTGGGCTCAAGCCCTGTCAATGTCACTTGTCTTGGATAATGGTTGCTCCCTCCACCCTGCCTTGCCCCAAGGAGGTGAACTTTTTGAGGGTGCATGGAGGCAGCTGCTCCAAGAGCTGTTGGGCTGAGCTTTTTCTTGGCTGGGACAGTAGTCAGGGTTTGCTCTCCATGTGCTAGACAGGGAGCTGTGTGGAAAGGGGCAGCCCTAGGTGGGAGTTTTGGGACAGATACTTCATGTCTGTGTGTCCCAGTCCACAGTGGAGGATGCTCAGAATTGAAGCCAAGGATTAGTCCTGCCCTGCCTTTAGGTCCAAAGTTTGCTTAAAATCTGGATGGTTATGCTCTGGAAGAGCCCTTTCTTTCTGTCTTCTGCTGGTGGACTGTCTTTCACCCTCTGGAGGGCAATACTGGCTCTCCTGGAGTGCCCCAGGCTGGATCTGCCCTAGGCAGGAGCTGCTGCATCCAGGACCAGCTGAGTCCAGGTAAGCAGCATCCCGAGTGTGATCACAGCACGGAGAGCAGTCTGGGCTGACCCTGTTGTGCTCAAAACACTTGACAAATGAGGCTGAAGCTGCAGATCTGCCATTGGCAACCCAGCAGGTCAGCAGTTTTACTCAGGCACTTGGCCCCTTTGTGGAGATGAAGTGTGATAACAGTTGTTCCATCCCCCTTTCTGAAACCAGCCCTCTGCCCGTGGGCAATACCTGCACCCTGTGGCCAGCTCAGGGGACTTTGCTGTCCCTGCCCTTTGCTTGCTCCCAAACTGATGCTCTTTTGCAAGTTGCTGGTGATGAGGTGGAAGCCAGGACCAGGTGCTGTGCTGGTGTAAACCCCATCCTGGGTTAAACGCCATCGTGTGTTCGAGGTGCTGCTGAATGAGGATTCACAGCACAGCCCTGCTGCCAGGTTCCACCCACTGGCTCCTTCTTCCCTCTGCTCCTACTAACCCACTGCCGGGCCCTGTGCTGCCTGGCAGCGAGCGGGGATATGTGCTGGTATCCATCCCTGAGTATCAGATGGAGAGGAAAACACAGGGTGGAGTCATCTCTCGCACAAAGGAAATGTTGAGGTATCGGTTCTGCCTTCGGTGGATTTTTTAAGTGGCTGGGGAGAGATTAAACAGGATCTTAACACATTCACAGCCCCCTTCCCACCTCATTTTCCTGTGAATCTGTTGCTGCTGTGGTTATCTTTCAGAAAGTATTTTTAGCGTTGCCTTTTCTTTCCTCCCCCCCCCCCCAATCAGGCTTTTGAAGGGAAACACGTTTCTATGGGAGAACAGAATGAGCCATTTCATGAGACATTTTGTTATGGGCAGAAGGGCTGGGAAATGTGATTGTGTGTTTGGAATGACCCGTTCCCCATTGTAACCAGCTAATCGTGCTGGGGTGAGGGCCAGCAGAAAGCCAGTGTGGCCGGAGACAGTTCCATACCCTGGCAGGCTGCAGAGGATGGACCATCCCTGCACATCCTCCTCCTGCCCATCCATCCCCACGGGAGCATCACCCACGTGTGAAGGGCTGCAGTGCTGGGAGGGGTCCTGCAGGATTTTCTCCTTAATGATGCTATTGGGGAAGCGGTGCCCCGTGTTACGAGAGAAGCAATTAAACGTGCAATTAGGTGCACTATCGATCTGGCAGTGTTTCTGCTGGCAGGAGCTCCTGCTGAGCATGGGGTGGCACCTGACAAAGCTTTGTGGCTCTGCATTGCAAGTGATGAAAGGGACGTGGTGAAGGTCTCAACGAGGGAGAGCAGTGCTGTGTTAAGGCCTAAGGGGTTGTTGTGAAGCTGCGTCTGCCGCCTGCTATCGGAGGGTGCAATTTTTGACAAGCATAAAAACACAAGATTAATAGTGAACTTTGGGGTGGGAAACTTCCAGCCTGAATTCTCAGCAGTGTTGTCTTTTAGGAGATTTACTGCAAGTCCTGATGGATTAAAGTCATCCAGAGTGGACTGGCCAGAGCAAGAGAAACCTCCTTTGAGATCTGACCTGGCTCTGGGTGTGCACATGCAGAGACAAGGCCATTACCTCTGCATTACCAGCAATGTGTCCAGGTGGTCAAGAAGGCCACCAGCATCCTGGCTTGGCCCAGACATGGTGTGGCAGCAGGAGCAGGGAAGGAATCGTCCCCCTGCACTCGGAGCTGGTGAGGCTGCACCTCAAATCCTGGGTTCAGGTTTGGGCCACTCACTCCACTAAAGACCTTGAGGGTCTGGAGCGCATCTGGAGAAGGGAACAGAGCTGGAAAAGGGTCTGGAGAACAGGGGTTCTGGGAGCAGCTGAGGGCCCTGGGGTTGTTTAGTCTGGAGAAGAGGAGGCTGAGGGGAGACCTCATCGCTCTCTGCAGCTCCTGGAAAGGAGGTTGTGGTGAGGTGGGTGCTGGGCTCTTCTCCCAAGTGAGAAGGGATGGGATGAGAGGAAACGGCCTCAAGCTGCACCAGGAAAGATTTAGGTTGGGTATTAAGGAAGATTTCTTTACTGACAGTGATGAAGCCCTGGCAGAGGCTGCCAAGGGCAATGGTGGAGTCTCCATCCCTACGTGTGGCTGTAGCAACTTGGGCACAGGGTTCAGCAGGCACGGTGGGGTCAGGCTGACAGTTGGACTGGATGAGCTGAGAGGTCTTTTCCAACGTTAATGATCCTCTTGTGTGATTCTTTAATTACTCCAGGATGTAGAGAAAACACAGTCGGTCATGTTGTGGCTCGGTGGCAATTCCACCACTGCTGTAAGCCCACCTGGCTTGCTGCAAGAGCTGTGGAGCTCTATTCCACACCGGAGCGGTGGTGCTGGCTGCTCTGTGGGCAGGAGCTCTATGATGTTGTGATCCATGGTTGTGTCCTAATGAGCTTGGGGTGGGTTCTTCCTTCTCTGTTCACTGGAGCTGATGTGATCCCAGTGCAAGGCAGAGCTGTGCACAGTTGGACTGCTGCCTGGTCGTGCTGTCCTGCCCTCTTTGTGTTCCTGCTTTGGCGGACATGGAAAGGGACAGTATGAATCGTTATCCCTTTCCTTGCCCTTCTTTTGGACCCATCAACGTTTTTGCAACGTGCTGGCTTAAATTTGAGTCAGCTGGGCTCAGCGTGTGGCTCCCTCCTCACCGCAGCACATCTCTGCCCTTTGCAGGGACCGCAGCCTTCGCTTGGCTGCCGATGGTGTCCCTGCGCCTGCTTCCACAGCCAGCACTCCCGCTCACCCCATCATGGGCAGGATGGATGATTGCGATGACGATGTTGTGACAATGTGGGTCACTGTGGGATGTTTTCCAGCCCGGGGCACTGTCTGTGGCTGAGATGCCCTACGCACCAGCCCGGCGCCGCGGAGAGCTGCGTGGCAGGAGGTCGCGGTGCAGTCTAGCGTGGATTTTTGCCAGCAGGAGTGTCGTGGGGAGCTGCCCTTTGCAGGGAGAAGTGAGCAGGGTTGGGGGAGGGTCTCGCTCCCGCTGCCTGTGGTCTCAGAACACTTGGTTAATTGATGCAGTAGCTCAGAGCCCAAAATGTCTGTAGCTCGGAGCCTGTGCGGTGCAGGCAGCCCTGGTGAACGCTGCTTCGCGCAGCAGAAGACGGGAAGGAGGGACGGTCGGTGTCTGGTGGAGAGTGCAGGGGCTTTGTTTGGCAGCATTAACTCAGGCAGGTTGGGGAGCATTGCGTGCTGCTGCCCTGCCTCTGGTGACTGCATCCTCCATCCTCCCTTGCAGGAGGAACTCGCTGCAGCCCTGGTGAGCCCCAGGTGCTGGGGCTGCTGCTGTGACACCCGTTCTTCTGGGTCTACCCAAAGCTGGCTGCCCTTGTACCCAGCTGTGCGTCTGCCTGCCCCTCCCTGCTGTGCATCTCTTGGCTCGTGCTTGAGATGGGGGGCAGAAAGCTGAGCCTACAAACCTGGGAGCTGCACAGGGCCTCTACAGAAATTGCTGGGTTTGGCAGAATAGGAGGAGGGACACAGAGGAGAGAGAGCCCCACAGATCCTTTGTGTAGGTGGGGGCAGGAGCTGCTGGTGTTGGAGTCTGTTCCCGAGATCAGCTGGGCCTGTCGGGGCACCCATGTGTCCTGCAGCTGGGAGACGGGCAGAGCTCTTCTGGTGGGGTTCTTTCTCTCCTTTGAGTCGTTGGCCTCTGGGCAGTGGCATCTGCACAACAAGAGGAGGCAGTGAAGAGGAGAGAGGTCTGTCATGGGCTCTGGGATCGAGGGAGGTGGGCACGTAGGTGATGACATGGGACAGTGACACCACACAACGGTGACATCCCTCGGTCAGGCTCTGTGTGTAATTGTGAGTGGGACTGGACAATGCCATTTCCAGGTCTGGGAGAGCAACAAGCTGTGCATGGGGGCATGTGTTCAGCTCCTGTGCTGGGTGCTGGTGTGACACCGGCCCCACAGTGTGTGTGGATGGGGGGACCTGGGGCTGTGGGTGCAGCCAGCAGCTGGCTGGGTACAGGAGTGCCCTGCTGCCCATCCCAGCCCTGCTCCCCGCATAGTGAGACAGCTGAGTGAGTAAAACCAGTCCATGTGGTGGCTACAGATGAATCTGTCCCAGGTGGGCAGGGGTGCACGAGAGTGTGCCCAGCACCAGCACACGATGGCACCCTGCTTGTGCTTTTCCTCATGTGACAGTGGCAGAGAGCTGGGACAGGACCAGGCACGCGGTGGTGGCTGTGACTCCTCTTTCCATATCTCTCATGCAGATCATTTGGGGGTGCATTTTCTTCCTTCTCAAAGGTGGTTTTATTTCTCTGGAGGTGCCGAAGTTCCCAGCTTTATTGTGTCAGGTTTGTGGCCTGAGGGACAGCAGCGGGTGCTGTCCTTGTCCGGGAGGGAATGGCCGGAGCCCCACGCAGTAGCTGCCCAGTCATGGATCGGTCTCTGCGTGTCACCCTGCTGCTTGGGCACTCTGTCCACATGGAAAGTGGAGCAGCTTTTATGCCCCGAGCAAGCTCTTGGGAAAGCTGCTGTGGATCGGTGTCGCTCAGGGCAGGCTGTGTCAGGCTACACATGCTGATGTTGGCTTGCAGAGTGAAAGGTTTTTGCTGAATCCATGGGAGCGGTGAGTGCTTTGCATAGGCGGAACATCCTGCCTGCTTTGCTTCTGTGCTTCTGGGAGGCTGGCTGGTCCTTGCCTGTTGAAAGTACGTTTGAAAATTAACCCTTGGACAAGCAGAAGGTATCCTTGCCATGCCAGGAGACTGTGCTTCCTCCTTCACATCACTGTAGCACTGCTGGGCAGTTTTTCCTCCCTTATTAGATGCAATTGTCATCTTAAAAGCGGCCCTGAAAATGCTGTTGCAGGATTTGGGCTGCTCCTATTGGAACTGTTACTCCTGGTGTGCCAGAGCTGCTGGTCACTCCGTGGATGAGTGAGCAAGGCTAGTTCTCATGGATCCTGTATCCCTGACCTCCATCCGTACCTGGGCTGACTCCTGCTGACCAGATGTTGCCCTCAGTGTTACTGCAGGGGCTGCAGCGCTGAGCTGGAGGGACAATGGGGTGGCACAGATGGCCCTGAAAGGAGAACTTGGGTAGCTCCCAGCGGTGTGAGCCAGGAGAGTATCTGTTTCACCTCCGGGGGGTGGGTTGGGTCTGCAGCACTGCCTGTGGGAAAGACTTGCTTTTATCACTCAGCAGAGCAGAGCTGGCTCACAGCGGGCGGGCTGCCTGTGGGAGAAGGGGCTGTTTGCACATCAGCCTTTTTGAGAGTAAAACAGCATCTCATGGAATCTGGAGCTTACATTCTCCAGCAAGGAGATTTGTGTGGAGTCTAAACGCAGTGCTTGAGCCACGTGGGAACCATCTTGTGCTGAAGTGCCTGGCTAACGTCCCTCCCTGCACTCACCATCATCTCTGTGAAGGGCTTTTTCCTTTTCTTTTCAACCAAATCTCATTTCTTCTTTGCAGGTTCTGAATTCTGCCTGAGCAAAGCACAGAGAGCAGCCACTGGAAGCAGCGTGAGTTGATCCTGAAAGCTTTTCTTCTCTTTCCCAGATCCCACATAAGACTGAGTGGGTTTTGTAGTGTAGAAGGGGTTGCTCAGCACGGAGCTGGTGCTGCAGGAAGGGTCATCTGCCAGAAACCCCAAGCAGGACTGGAAATCTGGCCTGCTACCACCAAAGCACAAAACTGCTGGGCTTGGACTTGTTCTGGCTTTCTGTATTTGTTGGGATTTTTCCTGGTTTAGTTTAGAGTTGGGCAACAGCTCCTTTGCCAACAGAAAGGCTCCACCAGCTGCCCGAGTCTTTGCCCGCTGAGGGAGCGGCTGTGGGACGTCACGCTCAGCGCTGTTTCCCTGCTCTCCTTTGTGCTGTGGGTTTGAGGAGGGCGGTGTGTTTGCAAACCAGCTGTTTTGTTTTATTGGGTGAGGATCTGAGCCCAGGCACAGGTCCCTGGGCTCATGGGGGCTGGGCATGACTAGCCTGAGGCGCGTCCCTGGGAGGCTGGCACTGCCGTGGAGCTTGGGAGAGGACAGTGATAGGTCTGAGCTGCAGAATTCAACTGCTGGGTTGCCTGAAAGAGTCAAGGGGTTGTGTTTCAGGCCTTCTCGGAGACCCTCGTCCATCTGGATGGGTGGGCTGCTCTGCTCCAGGGTGCTGGGGCATTGTGGGTTTGCACGGTCCTATCCCTGCAAAACCAGTAGTGAGCTGCTTCCATGTGTCCTGCAGATGGTGTGCGGTCGGGGAGGAGGAGGTCTTGCTTCTATCTTTGCTCCCTGACTGGCAAGGTCAGCCTGGGCATGGCACGACGCAGCAGCAATGCCCTCCCTCTGGGTCCAAGATGGGAAGAAGGTGTTGTCATCTGAAAACTGGGGATGGGAGCTCTGTGGCAGCACCCTGCGGTCCTGGCTCTTTCCTGGGTGACAGGAGCGTTGGGGTTCAACAAGGCCAAGGGCTGAGTCCTGCACTTGGGACACAACAACCCCTGCAGTGTTACAGGCTTGGGGAAGAGTGTCTGGAGAGCTGCCTGGGGGAGAAGGACCTGGGGGTGTTGGTTGACAGTGGCTGAACATGAGCCAGCAGTGGCCCAGGGGGCCAAGAGGGCCAATGGCATCTTGGCCTGTGTCAGACACAGCGTGGGCAGCAGGAGCAGGGCAGGGATTGTGCCCCTGCACTGAGCACTGATGGGACAGCACCGCGAGTACTGGGGTCAGTTCTGGACCCCTCACTACAAGAAGGACATTGAGGGGTTGGAGTGTGTCCAGAGATTGGAACGGACCTGGGGAATGGGCTGGAGAACAAGTCCTGTGAAGCAAGGCTGAGGGAACTGGGGTTGTTCAGCCTGGAGAAGAGGAGGCTGAGGGGAGACCTCATCACTGTCTATAACTGCCTGAAAGGAGGCTGTGGTGAGGTGGGTGCTGGGCTCTTCTCCCAAGTGACAGGTGATGGGATGAGAGGAAATGGCCTCAAGTTGCACCAGGGCAGGTTCAGACTGGACATCAAGAAAAATATCTTCACAGAAAAGGTTTTCAGGCCCTGGCAGAGGCTGCCCAGGGAGGTGGCTGAGTCTCCATCCCTGGAGGTGTTTCAAAGACAGACAAAGGAGTTTCTTAAGGACATGGTTTATCAAGGGGACAGGTACGGTTGGACTGGATGATCTCAGAGGTCTTTTCCAACCAGATGATTCTATGATTCTATCCACAAAACCCTGCTGCCTGCTGGCTTTGGTTCCTGCCTGCACAAGCCAAAGGCCACAGAAGCTGGCAGTGCCCTGGAGGCAGACATGGATCCATGGCCTTGCTTGAGGGCTGTGGTGGGTTGCTGCAAAGTGCTTGTCAGGGCTAGAGATGTCTTTGGCTATGAATGGGGCAGCTTGTTGCTTTTTTATGAGTGGTTTCTCACCAGTGGTACTACAAGATGAATGGCTAGAGAGCAGCCCTCAGGAGGACCTAAGGGTGCTGGTGGATGAGAAGCTCAACATGAGCCAGCAACGTGCGCTCACGGGCCAGGGAGCACCTCCTGTACAAGGACAGGCTGAGAGAGTTGGGGTTCAGCCTGGAGAAGAGAAGGCACTGGGGAGACCTTAGAGCAGCCTCCCAGTACTGAAAGGGGCTGCAGGAAAGCTGGGGAGGGGCTCTTGATCAGGGAGTGCAGGGATGGGATGAGGGGCAATGGTTTTGAGCAGAAAGAGGGGAGATTGAGATGAGATTTTAGGAAGAAATATTTTCCTGTGAGGGTGGGGAGGCCCTGGCCAAGGTTGTCCAGAGCAGTGGTGGCTGCCCCATCCCTGGAGGTGTTCCAGGTCAGGCTGGGTGGGGCTTTGAGCCCCCTGATCCAGTGGGAGGTGTCCCTGCCCATGGCAGGGGAATGGAACTGGACGGGCTTTGAGGTCCCTTCCAGCCCAAGCTATGATGACTCTATAGGGTTGTCCCTGCAGGAGGGCCCTTTGCAGCTCTGGTGCGATACCCACCCACCCTGTGTCTGCAAGGAAAGCCGGAATGATGAGCTTTCTTATCTTTTCTCTGTGTGTGGAAGAGTTTGGATGCTGGAAAACCAGATTTGGAATTGGAGGGGCAGAGGTGCAGGGTTGCATGGGATCCTGCCTCGCCATCTGCCTCAGTTTCCCTCCAGCACTGGGTGGGCTGGAGGAAGGAGTGAGGAAGGCACCGGCCTCCCCTGGTGTGAGAACATTCAGCTCTGGAGCGATACCTGGTGGGAAGCTGTGCTGCACATGGGGGTGTGAGTCCCTGTTGGGGTTCTTGGCGATGGGGCAGCACAGAGAGCAGGAGGAAGCACCTCCATGGTGACCCCTTCTGTCCAGCCAGCCCCTCGCTGGTGGCCTCGGTATCCTGGGTGCAGCTGGGGGTCAGTGGCCCAGATCTGGGTGTCTTTGGTTTCATAGAACCATAGAATGGTTTGGATTAGAAGTGCAGCTCCAGGCCTCAGGCGTGGCCACCCTGGGGCTGGAGGAGCTGCGGTGGTGACACCCATCTCCATCACCTCCTGTGAGTCCCAACTACCTAAACACTGTTCTAGCAGGTATGGGAGAGGAAGAGACCACGATCTAGTGCAGGCAGGGAAGACCATTCTTAGAATGGTTTGGGCTGGAAGGGACCTCAACCCCCATCAATTCCAACGTCCTGCCATGGGCAGGGACACTTCCCACTGGATCAGGGGCTCAAAGCCCCATCCAACCTGGCCTGGAACACCTCCAGGGATGGGGCAGCCACCACTGCTCTGGGCAACCTGGGCCAGGGCCTCCCCACCCTCACTGTGAAGAGTTTCTTCCTAATGTCTACTCTAAACCTTCCCTCTTCCAATTTAAAACCGTTCCCTTTGTCCCATCACTACAGTCCCTCCCCAGCTTTCCTGTAACCCCCTTCAGGTACTGGAAGGGTGCTATGAGATCTTCTTGGAGCCTTCATGTTTCCCTCTTTGGGATTCATCTCGTGAGGCAGCACTGGGGATTTGGGGAGCACTTCCACAGGGAGCTGTTCATGGCTGTGTGCTCCGGGAGGGCTTGCCGAGCCGTGTGCCTGTCACCTGCACATCCCAGATCCCTGGCAAGTCCAGACAAGCGAAGCCTGGCTGGCACAGCCCAGTCCAGGTGCTGCTTTGTGCTGAGGGAGGTGTCCTCCTGCTTCTGGAAGGGCTGGCGATGCTCCCGTGATGCACTTTGATCCTCAGTACTTCTGCAGCTCCCTCACAGCTGATGCAGTATAGAATCCTAGAATGGTTTGGGTTGGAAAGGAGCTCAAAGCCCATCCAGTTCCTACTCCCTGCCATGGGGGACACTGTGTGTTTGCAGCCCAGAAAGTCAACTGTGTCCTGAGCTGCATCCGAAATAGAGGGACCAGCAGGGAGAGGGAGGGGATTCTGCCCTTCTGCTCCACTCTGGTGAGACCCCCCCCCTGTGTTCAGTTCTGGAGTCCTCAGCAGATGAAGGACATGGAGCTGTTGGATCAATTCCAGAGGATGCCATGGAGGTGATTCAAGGGCTGGAGCACCTCCCATGGACAGGCTGAGAGAGTTGGGTTTGTCAGCCTGGAGAAGAGAAGGCTGTGGGGAGCCTTTAGAGCAGCCTCCCAGGACTGAAAGGGGCTCCAGGAAAGCTGGGGGGGGACTTTTTACATGGTCTGTAGTGATAGGATCAGGCAGAATGGCTTTAGATTGGAAGGGGGAAGATTTAGATTAGACATTAAGAAGGATTTCTTCACAATGAGGGTGGGGAGGCCCTGGCACAGGTTACCCAAAGAAGCTGTAAGCATCCATGGCAGGGGGTGGAACTGGATGGGCTTTGAGGTCCCTTCCAACCCAAACCATTCTGTGATTCTGTGCTGCACCAATCTTTTGCCTGAGAAACGCTGTGGGTCTGGTTTATGGAGTAGTCAGGAAGATAAAGCTGTTCTCTCCTCCCTGCCCTTCCCCCCATGCAGCAGTGGGACCCTGGCTGGTCAGGGGGCCCTGCCACCCCCTGCCACCCTCTGTGCCCACTCCCCCACCCTGGCTGCCCCACCCTGTCTTGGGGCTGCTGCTTGATTTGAATCCTCTTGATTTTGGGCCCCTCCTCACTGGGAGATGTGCTTTGGTCAGTGAAGCTTGCTCGGTGCCATCCCAGATGCTTTGGCCAGGGCTAAGCAAACAGGTTTGTGGTATGTGGCAATGTGTGCCCTGAGGGCTGGTGAGAGCTGCCAGCTCCCTCAAACTCAGCTTGGGAAAGGCTGGCTTCTGGCCAAACACCCTGCTTGCTTTGGCTGGTTCTTTTAACCTCTTCTGTATCACCTCGGTGAGGAGCTGGGCTTCCCCCTTGC
Source organism: Dromococcyx pavoninus (assembly GCA_033558185.1). Taxonomy (NCBI): domain Eukaryota; kingdom Metazoa; phylum Chordata; class Aves; order Cuculiformes; family Neomorphidae; genus Dromococcyx; species Dromococcyx pavoninus. The sequence continues at coordinate 265,761 of JAUMJL010001205.1, read as the reverse complement.
TGTGTTATGGGGCACCCACCCATCCCTGGGGCACCCACCCATCTCTGAACCCTCTGCCTGGCTGGTGAAGGCTTCTCTCCCGAGAGCTGTGCTGGCGCTGTGATCTTGCCCACCCTTGGCCCGTGGCACTTGGGTGGCAGGAGATGGGGCTTTCCTTGGAAGATGCAGCTTTGCTGCCCCTATGGCCGTGCGCTCATCCAGGCCCTCAGAGGTCTCAGCGTGGTGGAGAGCTCTGTTCCCACGTGATGTACCACCCTCACCACTGATTGTGGCCAAGAGTTGGGAGAGATTCCTGCCTCACTAAACTGGTGATCCCACCGGAGCTGGGGGCACAGAGCAAGCTGTGTGTTCTCAGGTCCCTGTGGAGGACTTGCCACCTGGGACTGGCATTTCAGCAGCTTCTTTGGCACAGCAGGACCCAAGGGATGCGAAGCTGTAGGTGGCACCTGAGCAAGTGCAGTGTGGAGATGTGCAGTGTGGAGATGTGCAGGACTTGCTCCCAGGAGTGGGTGCAGAGGTTGGACCATGTGCAGGAGACACCTGGCCCTGACCAGGGCATCATCATATTCCAGACGGTGGGTGCTGGTGGTGTCATCTCTCTGGGCTTCTTCCAGCCCAGCTTCCCAACAGCCCTTTCTGCTCTCTCATTTATTCTGGGTCAGGGCCTTTTGATTTTCCTTTCATGGCTTTCCTCCCTTTTGCTGAAGTGTTTGGGCCACTTCCCATCCTCTGCAACTACAAGAGGAGATGTTGAGAGCTGCCGGGTGGGGGACCAGCAGGTTCTGTGGGCCATCTGCTCCCCTAATTGCAGCTCAGCCCCACCCAGAGTGCAGGTCTGGGGTGCCGGGTCTCCTCTGCCTCCACAGGGAATGCTTCTTCCATGAGTGCTGAGTGCTTGTCAGACCTTTATGTACAGCATCTCAGCCTCAGAGGGTGCTCTGGTATTTTCTCTACTGTGCCTTTGCTCAGGGACCTCTGGAAAGGGCCAGTTCTTCACGGAGCCGTGTGCTAACATTGGAGTCAGGTCTAGGCTTGTGTCCTTCCCCACCTGCAAAGAGGGCAGGATGCTTGGTATGGTGATGGGGCTGTTGGTGGGGCACTGGAGGGAGCCTTTCACTGCTGTGAGGTGCTTTTGGAGCCAGATGTGCTGGATAGAGAGTGAGGTTTGGTCTCCTTGCCACTGGTGTCACTTGGAGGATGCTGGTCCTGCTCCCGTGTCCATGCAATGACCCAGACCATCGGAGTCGCCATGGGTCACTCCACACGTGGCTGCTGCCCAGGTCCTGCTTCCACCAGCAGACAGCCCAGCACAGCCCAGTGAACAGCAGGGCAGTGGTGGTCGGAGGGGTGAGCGGGAGCGCAGTTGTTCTGGGGCCCTGGCACAGTGTCTCTTGTTCCTCACCACAGGGTTGTGTTTTAAAGGTGAATTTTGTATGGAAAGGGCAGGAGGGAGAGGGAAGGGCAGGGCTGCTGTAATCCTGCTACTGATTCAGCGTGGCTTTTGCTTGCACAAGGCCACTCGGCTGCAAGTAAGAAGGTGCTGGTACCCAGGTTGCCGGGGAGACGGAGACGTGGCAGATCCATGCCATGTGCTGTCCCACCCCTTCGCTGCCACCAGGGTGACAGCCCCAGTGGCTCTCCTGGTGCTCTTGGAGAGGATGCAGTGCATCCCAATGGACTGGAGCCCCCACGCCAGTGGCTCCTGGTGGCTGTGGCCTCACCAGTACCCTGGGTGGATGCCCCGAAGTCAGAGCAGGATGGGGAGAGCCGGATGAATATGGGTTCTTATGGCATGGGTCAGGGGTCTGTACTCCAGAGCTGTCTCCAAAGTGGGTCCTGCATACCAGCCCCAGTAAGGTGATGCAGCAAAACATTTCTTCCTAAGATCTCATCTCAATCTCCCCTCTTTCAGCTGAAAACCGTCCCCCCTCATCCCATCCCTGCACTCCCTGACCAAGAGCCCCTCCCCAGCTTTCCTGGAGCCCCTTTCAGTACAGGGAGGCTGCTCTAAGGTCTCCCCAGAGCCTTCTCTTCTCCAGGCTGAACAACCCCCACTCTCTCAGCCTGTTCTTGTACAGGAGGTTCTCCAGCTTTTGTGCACAGAGTGCTGTGCTGTGGATTGGGACTTTCTTTCCAAGCAGGGGAGCGGGAGGCACTGGTGGTCACCATGGGCTCTGCCCACCTTAGTGCTCTGCACTTAGGTGAGGTGGCAGGAGAGGCTCCATTCAGGTTTGCCTTTTCCCCCCATTTATTTATTTATTTAGTTGTTTTTAAACGTCTCCAGCCCTTCCTTCTGTTGTCGTTTAATTGTCCAAGTTCTCTGAATACCCGTCACCTGCCTGGGGGTAGAATTTGAGACACTTCAAAGCTCATGAGCTTCTGCAGGCGGTAAGGTACATCCTCTGGGAGCTGGAGAGAGATTAAACAGCCGAGAAAAACAACTGCTCGAGATTGTCCAAGAGGTAAAATGGAAGGGTTGGGGAGGGTGAGGGAAAACCAGCAATGATTGCTTACCAGGATAAGTCTGCTGAGTGCCTGGGAGACCGGCTGGTGTGGTGGGTCCTGCCTGGGGTGAGACCCTGGAGGGTGCTGGATGGGGGAACCCCAGGCTGGAGCAGTTCTGCGGTGGAAGCTGGGGGTCTCCGTGCATCTCTCTCCACATTGTGATCCCACCACGGGTTTCCCTTTGTCAGGGTTTTATCTGTGCATCATCTAAACGATTCTGATATCTGCCACCCCTCTGGCAGGGCTGGCATCTGGTCTTGGGGAAGCGGAGAAGCAGTGCTGGGAATAGAAAGGGTTAAAATTAAGTGGCAAACTTGGTGTCTTACCTCGGTTGCATTCCTGGTGGGGTCTGTGGGCAGAGGTGAGTCTGGGCAGTAGGAGCAGACCTGCACCCACCCAACTGCCCATGACTGGTGCTTGACCTAAAGGGTAAATCCAACTGAAACTTCCAGTAGAAGGAGGGGAAAAAAGAGATTTTAATCTTCCTATTTGGGAATAACACAGCAAGGGTTGGCATTGTCTGTAGCCACAAGACCAGCCGAAGACCTCCATGGGTTGCTCTGTTTCAGAAGCTGCTGCCTGTGTGTATGAGGAGCGTGGCAGGGCCTTAGCAGAGCAGCCTCCTGGGGCTCCTTGTTGCTGCCCTGGCCCAGCTGGGGCCTTTGACCAGACCTCTGTGCTTCATTAAACCTGCATTCAAAGAAGAATGGTTTTTTTTGGGGGGTTTGTTTTAAAAGCCCTATAGCAGTAGTCATTTTGTTGCATAAAGCATCTCCTTCCTATATCTTAAAACCAAAACCACACCCTTTAGGATCTTCTCTTCAGCTTCACTGAAAAATCTTTGGATGTCACGATGCCGGTGAATGGGGTAGAGATGGGATACTGGGCCACACCAGCTGGTAACATCCCCCCTGCTCTCCAGCATGGAAGCATGGAATCATGGAATGGTTTGGGTTGGAAGGGACTTCAAAGCCCATCCAGTTCCACCCTCTGCCATGGGCAGGGACACCTCCCACTGGATCAGGGGGCTCAAAGCCCCATCCAACCTGGCCTGGAACACCTCCAGGGATGGGGCAGCTACCACTGCTCTGGGCAACCTGAGCCACGGCCTCTCCACACTCTTTGTGAAGAATTTCTTCCTAAGGTCTTAAAATCTTCCTCCTTCCAGTTTAAAGCCATTATGGCCCTGGGGTGCATGAGAAGGAGGGGACCTTTGGACAAGCAGCCCAAAGGAGACCCAACTGCTGATATCGTGGGCTACTTTAATGCATGGTGCTGACACCCAGTGCCAAGCTCCAAGGACACTGTTCCTGCAAGGCTGAAAGCTCATGGAAGACCCACAGCTTTTTTAAAAGGCTTTGTGGCAAGAGAAGGCTCTGGGGAGACCTTAGAGCAGCCTCCCGGTACTGAAAGGGGCTCCAGGAAAGCTGGGGAGGGGCTCTTGGTCAGGGAGTGCAGTGATAGGATGAGGGGGAAGGGTTTTCAGCTGAAAGAGGGGAGATTGAGATGAGATCTTAGGAAGAAATGTTTTTCTGCGAGGGTGGGGAGGCCCTGGCCCAGGTTGCCCAGAGAAGTCGTGGCTGCCCCATCCCTGGAGGTGTTCCAGGCCAGGTTGGATGGGGCTTTGAGCCCCCTGATCCAATGGGAGGTGTCCCTGCCCATGGCAGGGGGTTGGAACTGGATGGGCTTTGGGGTCCCTTCCAAACCAAACCATTCCAGGATTCTTTGTGCTTGCAGTCACATCGATTTCTTGCAGCACTGATGATTAATCAGATTTTCAGGTGCCAAGTTGAGGGAAAAGCCTGATTTGCTCTGACCCATGAGGGGTCGGACCTCTGCTAGAGACACTGGTGATGGGGACGGTTTAAGGAAGCCCCAGAAGGTCTATTTTCTAGTCTCGATTTTCCATAGTTAACACAGCAATTTTCTGCACCTCTTTCCAGGCAGCTAACCTGTCTTCACTCAAAAGTGAGATGAACAGCAGCATAAATTACAGGCAGTGTCTAAAAAGGTGTTTGCAAGAGCAAGTCTCTTCCTTGAGCTCCAGTTCTTTCCTGTTTCACTTATTCATGTACTGTGAACTTGTAGCATTTTCTTCCCTGCAAAGGAATTTTGAGATGTTTGGAAGGGTTTTCTGAAGGATATTGGTCTCTACCAGCTGGGAAGCAACAGCGATGCTGAGGCTTGTGGTTTGCTCTTTGCAGCTTGGGGACTGGCTAGGAGGGGGGCAAGCTTGAGGGATGATGCTGCCCAGAGCACGAGGAAGGCTCAGGCACATTGCTGTCATAGAATCACAGAATGGTTTGGGTTGGAAGGGACCTCAAAGCCCATCCAGTTCCACCCCTCTGCAATAAGCACGGATACCTCCCACCTCCCAACCTGGTCTTGATGGAACAACTCCAGGGATGCGGCATCTCCCCATCTCCCCATCTCCCATCTCTCCATTCTCCCAGCCCATGGCAGGGGAGTTGAAACTGGATGGGATTTAAGATCCTTTCCAACCCAGACCATTCTATTATTCTGTGATTCTATCATCTACAACTTCTCTGGGTGTCTACAGGAGAGCAGATTGTCTCATGCTGCAAGCGATGCTCATTCCCTGTCAGCCAGACTGGCTGCCTGAGGTGGGCTCAGACAGCATGAAGTGGTTTCTACTTGTCCTTTTCCTTCCCCTGTCTATCATTTATCAGCTTCTGGAGGCAGCAACTGGATTTGGGATGCAAAGTCTGTCTCATCTATGAGTGTTGCTCCCTTTCCTGTAGGCCTTGTGTCCGTGGCAAGGCTGGGGGTAGGACACGGGGGCTGATGGGGTGCAGGCACAGAGTTCAGTGGGACACATCCCTGGCACAGCCAGGCCCAGAGGATTCATTGGGAAAGGGGAAGCTGATGGATACCAGGTGCAGGTTTCTGGTCTCCCCTCGGCTGCCAGAGCCGTTGCAGCAGAGCTGTTGCTGCTGGCAGGGACAAGCAGGAGAGGTGGCTCCTGAGGGATGCTGGTTGCTAAGCGACCGACAGAGGTGGAGCTTTCTGGGTACCATCCACCCTGGTGCTGCTACCTGGCTGCTCCAGAGTTGCCTGTATCCTCCCCTGGCAGCAGGGCAGGAGGTCCTTCTGGCCACACACACTGTCCCAGAGCTGGAGGGCACACCACGGCGTCTCTGGGCATCACTGAACCCTCTCCTGATGTGGAGTTCCTCTGCCCACTGTCACTGACACCCTCACCCTGAGGAAGGAAGATGTCTTTGACGCTCTGCTGACCCTGTTTTGTTTGGAACTTCTCTCTGTGCTGCTTCCCTGCCTGGTTCTGCTGTTTTGCATGAAAGCAGGGCAAGAAGTGGGAAGCCCCGAGGCTCCTGTATCCCATGGCTCACGTTGCAGCCCCTGAGCTGGGTTGGGGGCTGTGGATGGAGCATGGTCTGACTGAGGGAGCCAAGGGACCGAGGGAGTGTGTTTCCCCCATGGAAAAGTTAAACCAAGGGAGCCTGGATGCCTTTGGTCTCCTCCTTAGGTGGTGGCTGTGTCGAGACATGGTGGTACAGGAGGGTCTGGGGAGGTGTTGGTGGCTGCACTGCTCCAGTGTCCATGCTCCAGGCTGTCCCTCAGGGTGACTGCAACCCTGTCTGGGTAAGCTGTGACCTTGGGTCATTCTTCCTTAGGACCTTCCCAAGGCTGGGTGTTTGTACGGCGCTCGGTAAACCTTTGGATCAAATGAGATCCTGCAGCGTGGGAAGGAGCTGTGTCACTGGCTGCTCGGGGCTGGACGATGGGGAGGTTGCTCTGGGTGGTGGCTTAAAGCCTTCAGTGCATCTGCAGGGCTGCTCCCTGTGTGCCATCACATTGGAGAACGTTGTGAGCTGAAAGTTAAGCAACCTGCTTTCTCCTCCATGCTCTCCCGTAGTATTTCCACCCACAACCAATGCTTTCTTCTGGACCCTTGCTGCAAGAGTTGAATGCCCTGGTGGTATCATAAATCTCCTATCTCCCCCCTCCCAGTGTGCACTCAACTTTGCTGACAGTGCAATCCTGCCTTTTAGAAGGTAGGTGTCGGCCTGGAAGAGGCACATTCCTGGCTTTACAGTGCTGCCTGACGGGACAGAGGGGCCAAGCTGGGCAGCATTTGGTTTTGCAAGAAGCCTTAATGAACTTTCACACTGCCCCAGGCTATCCAGGATGCAGGTGGCCAGGGGAGATTGATGAAGGGGGTTGTTGGTGGCCATCTGGTTTGTGGCTGCCTGGTTTGCGGCTGCATCGTGGTGTGAGGGTCTGTCCTCGCTTGGCCCTTTGCTCCCAAGTGGCCAAACTGCCAGACTGCAGGTCATGGAGTGGAATCATTGAAGGGTTGTGGCTGGAAAAAGACCTCTCAGCTCATCCAGTCCAACCGTCAGCCCAGCCCCATGGTGCCTGCTGAACCATCCAAGTGCCACGGCCACACGGTTTGTGAACCCCTCCAGGGATGGAGACTCCACCACTGCCCTGGGCAGCCTCTGCCAGGGCTTCAACACTCTGTCAGTAAAGAAATATATTCCAATATCCAATCTGAATCTCCCCTGGCACAACTTGAAGGCCACTTCCTCTCATCCCCTCCCTTGTCACTTGGGAGAAGAGCCCAGCACCCACCTCACCACAACCTCCTTTCCAGGAGCTGCAGAGAGCGATGAGGTCTCCCCTCAGCCTCCTCTTCTCCAGACTAAACAGCCCCAGGGCCCTCAGCTGCTCCCAGAACCCCTGTTCTCCAGACCCTTCCCCAGTTCCATTCCCTTCTCCAGATGCTCTCCAGCCCCTCAAGGTCTTTAGTGGAGTGAGTGGCCCAAAACTGAACCCAGGATTCGAGGTGCAGCCTCAGCAGCTCCGAGTGCAGGGGGATGTTCCCTTCCCTGCTCCTGCTGCCCACCCCATGGCTGAGCCAAGCCAGGATGCTGGTGGCCTTCTTGCCCACCTGGGCCACTGTTGGCTCGCAGGTGGAAGCCTGTGCTCTGGGCTGGGCTGAGCTTTGGGGTCCCCATGAGCCTGCAGCTGCTGTGGCTGCACTGGCACGAAGGTGCTGTGTGGCAGTGTGGCTGTCCCTGGTCAGGGAGGGGACTGGTGAGCTGTTCCCCATGGAGCCATCCCCACCGTGCAGCCTCGCCTCCAGGCTTTCTTCCTGAGGAGGGAGCATCTTCTGCCTGCCTGCATCTGCCCACAGAGCGAGTTGGGAGGTGTTCCAGGGTGAGTGGCAGCAGGGACAGCTCAGGGGGAGCAGTAACAGTGGCTGTGTCTGGGAGCAGGGTTTTCAGCTGGCTGGTGCCAGGTAGGCATTTTTGATTGTGCTACCATGTGGCTCTCGTCGCAAGGAGGAAGCTGAAGTGTGAAGGAGTTGGGCTGAAACTCCAGAGCTTTGGAGTTGCATCTGCCCTTTGGCATCTCCAAAGGCTGCAGGACTGTGGAGACGCTGCTCTGGCTGGGCAGGTGGCAGCAGGGACCTGGCATAGTTGAGGGTATTTGGAAGGGAAAATGGGTGAGATTGGAAGGACCCGAGGAAAGCAAAGAAATCCCCAGAGCGGGTTGTGGTCTGCTGAGATGCTGCTGCTGCAGTGTCTGGGCTCCGTGATGACCGTGCTGTGGTGTCCATGCTCAGTGATGGCACACAACATCCCATGGCTGGTGCTGCCAGACCTTTCCCACGAGCTCCCTGTGGCCTCTGGGAGCAGAGAGAGCAACCTGGGTTTGATGGGTGGCTGGGAGGTGCAGTCTCTTTCATCTCCCTGGTGGGTGGTGTCTGGGCTGCACTTTAATCTGGAGAAATCCAGGGTGTTTTTGCAAGGGCTGAATCACCCCTGTCCTGACCCACTGGCTGAGACCTTCGTTTGCATGTCAGTGATGTTGGGTGGAAGGTGTTCCTTGGCTTCCCAAGCTGTCTGCTGCCAGCTCATGGCAACTTATTCCTGACCTTATTTATCCAGCTGGGAGATGTCACTCGGAAGGAATGAAACCCTTTGTACAATGGCCCCAAATTGCCCAGGTCTTGCCAAACGACCGTGTGCCAGGCAGGAGCTGAGGAGCAGATGTGCTGCTGCTGCAGCCTGGCAGGAGGAGATGCCTTCAGCCCAGTTCCCTGTGCTGGGAGGCAGCAGAGGTCGTGCTTCTCTTCCCTGTTTTTTTCCTGGTGCCAAAAGAGCTGGAGAAAAGCATGGAGGGAGCAAACTGGTAGGAGGGTTGGGTGTCTCAGGACAGACTCTGTCCTGGCTGCTCTCACCGCTGGCAGCTGAGCAGGGGAGGTAATGAGTTACCATCTCTGCTTGACTCAAGGCTGACTTGGGGGACAGCCCTGCCCTCTCCGTGTGAACTCAGTGCCTTCTTAACTTTGCTTGCTTTTTCCCCCTCCCTAACTTTCTCATGATTCAGTTTTGACCCATGACACGATGCCTTTGGAGCCGCAGGGGAGCTGAGCCCGGCTTTGGGAATGTAGTTTGATGAAACAGGCTGAGGCTGCTCTGTTAACCCGGGCACAGGGGATGCCACCGTGGGCAGCAGGTCACTGCCCAGCGCCCGGCGGTGATGCCAGGGGAGCTTTGTGACGGGGGAGGCACTTCTCTGTCTGGCAGATATGTTTGCAGAAGCCCAGCATCCTGCTCTGGGGTCAAATGTCTCTGCTCTGCCTGGCTCGTGCATGATGAGCGAGCAGATGTCCGGGCTCTTGGCAACTGCTGACATAATATAAATACATAATTGCCCAAACACAGATTTCAACACGTGTCAATTAAGTCTGAGCTTGCTGCAGGAGAGCAGCATTGCCAGCCCTATCCAGAGAGGTGGGAGAGCCCTGAATCGTGGGCTCCTTCCACATGGTGGTTCCCAAAGCTTGTGGAGGTGTTACACGGGATCACTGCTCTCACATAGGTGTGTTCCTGCAGGAACATCTCCTCCTTGCTGCCTTTACTTGTATTTTTCCCCACTTAGAATCACAGAATCATAGAATCATGGAATGGTTTGGGTTGGAAGGGACCTCAGAATCCATCCAGTTCCACCTCCCTGCCATGGGCAGGGACCCCTCCCACTGGATCAGGGGGCTCAAAGCCCCATCCAACCTGGCCTGGAACACCTTCAGGGATGGGGCAGCCACCACTGCTCTGGGCAACCTGGGCCAGGGCCTCCCCACCCTGATCATGAACGAGAGGGAGCAGAAGCAAAAAAAGGAGTTACCCCACCTCCTTGGGGAAGCAGGGAGTAATGTTCCCATTCTCTAAGTGGGGAAACTGAGGCATGGAACATGAAGGAAAGTTATGTAAGGTCAGGCAGAAAGAAGGCTGATGCAGAGTTGAACAGCAGAGAAGAACAACTGGTGGGTTTTCCCCCAGGAGCATCCCTGCTTCCCCTGGTTTTGTCCATGTTTCAGGAGCTCCTCGTGGGGACGCAGTGTACAGGTCCCCAGCCATTGGCCTGCCCTGTGGTGAGGGCTGGCTTGACTTATCACAGAATTTTGGAATGGTTTGGGTTGAAAGGAACCTCAAAGCCCATCCAGTTCCAACCCCCTTGCCATGGGCAGGGACACCTCCCACTGGATCAAGGGGCTCGAAGCCCCATCCAGCCTGGCCTTGAACACCTCCAGGGATGGGGCAGCCACCACTTCTCTGGGCAACCTGGGCCAGGGCCTCCTCACCCTCAACAGGAAAATATTTCTCCCTCAGATCTCATCTCATCTCTCTTTCAGCTTAAAACCGTTCCCCCTCATCCTGTCCCTGCAGTCCCTGATCAAGAGCCCCTCCTCAACTTTCCTGTAGGCAATTCCTGACCCAATTCATGGCTTGGCAGCTCCAGCCTGACCATTGTGCACCCTGTTGATGAAAAGTCACTGTCTGCTTCTCATCTTGGTTCTCATCTCCTTCTCCTTTTCCTCAGCTCAGCATCCCTCGGGAACTCCAGGTCAGGTCCGTGGTTGCAGAGCATGCCAGTTCAACAGCCCAAGCTCACCAGTCTTGCTTGGGGCAGGAAAGCAACGACCTCTCCTGCAAAGGTGTCTGAAGTAGCCATCAAAGCCCTACATTGATTTCAGGCCTGCTTGTAGGGCAGGCTTAGGCCTGTCTTCAGGAAGGGGCTGGTCCAGACAGCCTTGATGAGACCTTCTTGCCCTCAGTTGCCAGCCAAGCTCTGGGCTACACCTGTCTGCTGGAGGGACAGGAGCTGACGTGTCCCTGCACTTCCACTGGGAGCAGTCTCTTGTAGCTGGCTGGTGGTGATCTCCTCCACCAGCACCTTCAAAGCTCCTTGCTCTTCCCTAGCTGAAGGCAGGAGCTGTGGCAGGGCTGTGTCCTCCTGGTGCTGTGGTCGTGGGTCTGGTTGGCAGGACAAGGCAGCAGAGCTCTGTCGGGACAGCGCGAGCTCTGCTCCCAGGCTGGGGACGAGGGCGTCTGAGGTGAAGAGGGAGTGCTCCCGCTATCCTTTGTGTTCCCACTGTGACCTACTTGAGCTCACCCCATCCTGCTGGGCAGGAGCACGTCATGCTGTGTTGGTCTGACGTCTTTCCAAATGCTCCTGGCAAAGTGAGTGGGAGTGAGCAGGCTTGGAGGTGATGGGAAAGGGGTGAGTGATGGGCAATGTGGCTCTGAGACTCCTCGTGCTTGCGGTGACGCAGATGGATGTGGGGAGCAAGGCTCGTGGGTAGATGGAGGGAGGACACCTGCCAGCACCTCATGGCTGCAGGGAGGGCTCTCTGAGGTAGATGGCAGTGGCAAGGGTGATCAAAAAACTTCTCCTAGCACCCCAGTGCCCTGCTGCTTCTGCAGTAATTGAGGGTGCCGAGGGCTGCAGCGCCTGGCATCTTGTGCTTTAGTCCTGCTTGTTGAGCACACATTTTGTAGAATCATAGAATCACAGAGTGGTTTGGGTTGGATGGGACCCATCCCTCCCCTGGGATGGAAGTCCCATCCAGTTCCAACCCCCTACCATGAGCAGGGACACCTCCCACTGGATCAGGGTGCTCAAAGCCCCATCCAGCCTTGCTTTGAACACTTCAAGGGATGGGGCAGCCACCACTGCTCTGGGCAACCTGGGCCAGGGCCTCCCCACCCTCAGAGGAGAATAGTTTTTCCCAAGATCTCAATCTCCCCTCTTTCAGCTTAAAATTTTAAATTCTGTGCAGAGGAGCCAGATCATTGGGAACTGGAAGATGCCTTTGGTGTGAGGCGAAGGGGGAACTGCTTTACTGTAAATAGAGAACGTGAGAAGGGGTTGTGATTGTCTGGAAAAAAGACTTGGATGCTAAAGCATCCATCTGTGTGACTGATCTGAGGAACAGAGAGAAAATAGCGGGACACGAGGAGCGAGCGTAGAGAGGGGGCTGGAAACAGGTGTGTGGGCATGAGGGGTCTTAGAAAGCTGTGGTTACGCACCAGACGGCAAATCCCAGTGCTGTGATTCCTTGCTGTCCCGGCTAGCAGGGACCTGCAGGAGCCAGGTGATCCCTGAGGTCCATCTGGCTATGGGCAACAAGGGCAAGTGGACCAGAGCCTCATGGCACAGCTGAGGCCCTGATTCCACGAGGAGGAACGGAGTGGTTTCGGTTTGGAGCTGGCAGTGCTGCCCCTGCCCGCTGCTTTCTGCTCTGTCAGGGCTGAGCAGAGAGGAGCTCCTGGCGCTGGTCCTGCAGGGATCTCCTGCCTTGGGTCAGTGGCTCTGTAGACCTGCTGCTCTCCAAGGGGCTCCACATCACCTTTGGGAAGAACCAAGGGTACAACCCAAAGGACCTGAGGAAGCAGGGGTTCTGCTCTTGAATGGTGGCCACAGGCGATTGCTCCCTGGGCTGAGGGAGCTGCCAGGGCTGTTGTCCTCTCCTCCATGCAGGGCTGAGCTGGCACCAGCACTGGCTCTCTGTGGGACAGCTCCTGTGGAGGGGTCACTGTAGCCTGGGGACAGTGGGGAGCTGCAGCCTGTGATATGGAACTGTTGGAGCGAGTCCAGAGGAGGCCACAGAGATGATCCAACGGCTGCAGTACCTCCCATGCAAGGACAGGCTGAGAGAGGTTGTTCAACCTGGAGAAGTCTCCAGGGAGACTTTAGAGCAGCCTCTCGGTACCAAAAGGGGCTCCAGGAAAGCTGGGAAGGGAGTTTTTACAAAGCCATGGAGTGATAGGATGAGGGGGAATGGCGTTAAATTGGAAGGGGAAGATTTAGATTAGACTTTTGGAAGAAATTCTTCACGATGAGTGTGGGGAGGCCCTGGCCCAGGTTGCCCAGAGCAGCGGTGGCTGCCCCATCCCTGGAGGTGTTCCAGGCCAGGTTGGAAGGGGCTTTGAGCCTCCTGATCCAGTGGGAGGTGTCCTTGCCCGTGGCAGGGAGGTGGAACTGGATGGGGTTTGAGGTCCCTTCCCACCCAAACAGATCTGTGGTTCTATGAAAGGCAGAAGGAGCTCTGCCCTGGCTCCTCGGGACGGGGACAACCACAGCCCAGAACTACAGGGAAGGAGGTTTGGAGCGGTGCCAGAGAATCCCTCTCTAATGTGATGAGGATAAAGCCACAAAGCCCTGGTGTAGGCGGTGATGCAGGGAGAGGTTTCCACTGCAGCAGGCTATTAACGGCTTGTCAGGCTGCTATGGATGGAGCTGCTCCCTGCCAATGCCCTCTTGAAGCACCATCTCCCTGCCGCAGTGGAGGGCGGCTGCCACCTCCCTGGGGCTGGCAGAGGTGGGGTGGGCACCTGAAGGAGGCTGTGGGCACCAGGGCTCTCGCGTCAGCCGCATGCGGAGCCTCACCTCTGTGAGTCAGCGTTTCGCTGCCGATGATTCAGAGCGGCGCTGCGAGCGCAGGGCTGGGATTAATTGTCTGGAAGGAGAGCAGCGCGAGAGGAGGGAGAGAAGATGTTTTCCCTCAGCTTATCAGCATCTCCCAAGCGTGGCTGTGAGCTGTGCCAGCACCGAGCGGGAGGGAGATGTGCTCTGCCTGCAAAGGGAGCTCCACCTTTCGGTCCCTTCCCCGGCAGTGGCCGGGGCGCAGGGGTTGGTGCCCTGGCACCTCGGTGAGTTGGTGGCTGCATCCAGCCATCGTTGTCCTGAGCGGAGAGCGTGGTCCCCTCCCAATGGGCTGGTTTAGTTGCAGGCAGCTCCTGACCTCTCATGATCCAGCGGGGAGGGTGAAACAACTTCCCTCCTCCCTCCACCCTCCAACTCTGGTCCCTGCAGACTGCGCTGTGGGGCTCCATCCTGAGCCCACGTTTCTGTGATTCAGATTAAAAGTGGGAGTCACCAACCTCCCTTTATCTGGAGGGTGGTGGGTGACCCCAGCACATCTGGCACAACTGTAAAGCCATTGAGCTGTCCTGAACCAACTTGAGCACAGGGGAAAAGTACCATTGTTATGCTTCAAGAGTATTATTTGGACACCGTTCTGTGTCCTTTCTGGGCTCAGGTGCCCTCAGCCAGAGATGTCAACTCTCCGAACTGCCCGCAGGTGTAACCCTCTCGGGAGGGTGGGCCCTGCCCTCAGTGCTGTACAGCTCACAGCTGGGTCAGAGGCTGAAGTCAAACACTGGAACTGGCTGTCCAAGGCAGTGGTGGAGTCTCCATCCCTTGGAGGTGTTTCAGAAACTGTACAGAGGTGGTACCTGGGGTTTAGCAGGCACGGTGGGGTTGGGCTGATGGCTGGACCGGATGAGCTGAAAGGTCTTCTTTTCCTACTTTAATGATTCCATGATTCTGTGTATTGTGTCCTGAGTCCATTAGTGTCTGTGTCAGTGCTTTCCAGCCTCTGATTTCCTTCTCCTGAGGGATCTTTGCAGATCAGGTGCCCTGCAGTGGGTTTATTTGGTTACATTTTGGATGTCATTGAGGCGTTCTCTGTTTGTCCCCAGTTTGTGTGTCCATCGTGTCTGGGCACTCAGATGTCAAAGGAGAGATTCTCCCCAGCTCTGCGAGGAGACAAAGGCTGTTGCTTGCAAATACGTATTGAAGTGAGACTGGTGGAGTATTTTCTTTGCAAAGCAGAGTTGGAGCCAGATAAGAAAGGTTATTCAAGGCCATCAACCTCTTGCCATCCATCTCCACCGAGGCAGCCCTTCCAAGGCTGATGGGTTGGTGTCCGGCCGCCCGCGCCGTGCTCCTTCCCAGCACACGTAAGCCCAGGCTCCTGGTTGCTATTTCTGCTCATCCTTGTGACTTTTTCAGGCTCCTCGGACACCTTGTTGGTCCTTTTGCATATCTGTGAAATGCTTCAGAGGGTGGAAATTTCCAAGTTACAGTTTTCCCCGCAGCAGCTGGAATCGAGCTGCGCCGCGCGTGTATTTTAGGACTCGGGCGTAGGAGCGGGCACTGCGGTGCCAGGCGCTGCGGGCATGGCTGGGGATCCTCATCACAGTGCCTTTGGGGCTTGGATCTTCTGAAGTGCTGGTGCACGGCGTGTTTGGCTGTGTGATGGTGATGCTGCATTCATGTATGTAATGTATACATTATGGGTACATCCTGAATACAGAACAGGCAGGGAAGGCTGCCCGGGAAGAGTTAATTGCTGCTGAAAGACAAACAGAGGAGGGATAAAGTATATAAAGCAGAAGGGAATTGGGGTAAATCCTTTCCTGAAAACTGGTTGTGTGTGGGCACCTCTCACACTGCACCCGTGAAGCCAGGACAGGGCTGGGGGGAGGTGGCATCCCAGCTCCTGGGGGCTGTGCCCTGGTGGGGGGCTGATGGGCGGGGAATGTCTGAGAACAGAGTAAAGCAGGATCGGGACCCTCAGAAACCCTGGTGCTGTTTTACCTAAAAAGGTTGGACAAGATGATCCTTGAGGTCTCTTCCAACCTGGCATTCTGTGATTCTATGGAATCTGACCCACTGCATCTTGCCAGGGATGGAGGGAAGGTCCTCTCTCCTGTTTTCCCTTATCTTCCTTCTGGAGCCACAGGAGCATGTGGGGTTCTTGAGGATGGGTGTGGGGCAGCACAGGGGCTGAGGTAGCTCTGTTCCTGCTCCTCCAGGCCTGGTGGCATGGGCTGTCCCCTCGCTGTGTCCTCTGGTGGGTGAGGAGGGCTGGGGGCCTCTTTCCTCCTTGCCCTCGAGGCTTGCCTTGCGCACCCAGTCCAGTGAAGCCCTGCAGTGGGTGCTGCCAGAGCCCCAGATCCAGCCAGCACATCTCCTGGTGAGCTTTGCATCAGGTCTGGGAATACCCAGGGGGGACTTTGGGGACCCCAGGCACTGGGACACCGTCCCAGACAAACTGGAAAACATGAGGCTAGGCGAGGGCTTCCCCAGCAGGACTCCGCATGTCCCGCAGGACCCAGGGGCACGGCATGTCCTGCCCGCTGGCAGCACCCAGTGTGGGCAGCACTGGGGGGACTGGTCTCTGTTGGGGTCCACCCTGCAGTGCGGTCGCAGCCCTGGGACACGACCGAGGTACCTGTCCCTCAGCACCATTTGTTTTTTCCGTGCAGTGGCCCCACATTTCCCACACGGCCCCTGTCCCCGCAGTGCCCGTGGTGCCCTCTGTGCGAAGGTCAGAGCCCATGAGGGTTCTGCCCACCCCATGGCAGCTCTGGGCCGACTTGCTTTTTCTTCTCCCCACCCTCTGTTATCCCTCTTCTGTCCCTTCTGGCTTTGAAAAGATTTGTCTCTTATCTTTCATAATTGTCTGCAAACTTGGAACATCTCTGAGGGTTCAGAGCTGTCCTTGTCTTGGAAAAAACTAAAAAGCTCTTTTCTCCTCTGCCTGGGCACCCGCAGAGGGTGTGTGTCCTGCTCTGTGGCATCCTGGGAACTGCTGCACCACGGGGACCAGGGATGGGATATTTCAGTGTGTAGGAGTGGGTTCCTCCTCATCTGCCTGCCCTCTCCTCCTGGGAGCTGTGGGTCTTCACTGCTGCTCCTTGGTTTGTTCCTGGCCTCAAACAGTGGGTCAGATTCCACAGAATCACTGAATGCCAGGCTGTAGGAGACCTCAAGGATCATCTGATCCAACCTTTTTATAGGTGATAAATAGTTCAAATGAGATGGCCCAGCACCCTGTCAAGCTGAGCCTTCAAAGCACTCAGTGCAGATGCTCTGGGGTTTCTTAGGGTCCTGATCCTGCTTCAGTCTGTTGTCACCAGTGAGGATGTGGTCCATGGATGTGCCATGGATGTGCTGCTGCTCCCCTCTCCCAGACATGTGTTCCTCGTGGTTGGGAGTGGGTGGAATGGGAAGAAACCAGAGTGAAGCCTGCACTGGTGTCTTTAGACATTCAGAAAGCAAAAACCAGGCATCCCAAAAGCAGGGGAACTGTCTTAAACCCCACAAATATTCTAATAACAACTCCTCTAGTGCTTACTTTGCCCTGTGTGAGCCTCCAGGGTGGGTGCTGAGCTCTTTTTTGCTAATGCGAGGACAGAGCTGATCAGATGGTGACAGTGACAAGTGATTCCAGTGTGGTATTTCAGGAAAAGACCCATTCAGCATGGCTCAGGCATGGCATGCCACAGCCCCTGCCCCCCAGTCCTCTCTCCTGGACCAACGGACCCCGTTATTAACCCATTGCTGTTCAGGTCTCTCCAATGCCTTGGGCTCCTGTGGTTCTCACCAGGGGCAGCTTTCAGAGCCAGGGAGAAGAGCATTTCCACAGGCGGCTCCATCCCTGTGAGTGGACAGTGGGTGCCTTGGGTCCCTTCCAGCCCGGCACCCTGGGGCCCAAGCACCTCCAGCTGGGAACATCATTGCTTCTGGCCAGGAATGGAGGGAAGGTCCTTTCTGCTCTTGTTTTCCCTGATCTTCCTCTGGAGCCAGCACAGGGATGTTTCATGGAGTTCAGCACTCACTGGAGCATGGTCCATGGCCCATGGTCATCACCTGCCCCCTAGACTGGTCTGCTCACTCCTGCTGTCTCCTTCCTCCTTCGGGCAGCGCTCCTCAGGGCCAGGGAGTTTGGCTGAGCTGGGGGGTTGCACGTGACATGATAAATTAGGTCTTTCCCATCACGTGTCAGGTCCAGTCCGAGGCATGGCTTGTGTCCTGGGGTCTTTTTCTGTCGCCATCTCTCCCTCTCCCCCTCCTTTTCCTGTCTGTGCTTCCGCTCCTCTTTGGGTCCTGGGCTGTCTCTTCCCTCCACTTTCTGTGTCTCCTCCTCCTTATTCACACGACAGCTCTGGACAAGGAGGGTTTACAGCTGTGGGTGCTCAGAACTGGGTGACACCAGCCCTGATCATGGCAGGAGGGGTGCAGAGCAACCAAGAACTGGTGGCCCCCGGCCCCATATCCCTGCAGCCGCGACCCCCAGGTGTGAGGGCGAGGGGGAATTCAAGGCTGGAGGATAGTAGTCAGTGGGTGCAGTGGGTCTCTTCCAGCCTGGCACCCTGGGGCCTGAGCACCTCCAGCTGGGAACATCATTGCTTCTTGCCAGGGATGGAGGGAAGGTCCTTTCTGCTCTTGTTGTCCCTAATCTTCCTTCTGGAGCCAGCACAGGGATGTTTCATGGGGTTCAGTGCTCATCAGAGAGGGGGGTTTGTGCCATTCAGGATGCTGAGACTGCCCAGGCTGAGCCCCCCCTTACACGTGGGAGCTGTGGGGTCCCCCCCACACTGCTACTCTGCCAGGAGCCAGGGAAGCTGTGAGCCCGACGGGTCCCTCACCCGGTTACGCTTGTGGAGATTGCAGTGCCAAGGTTGGGGTGTTGTGTTAGGGTGCAAACAGAGTGGGCGAGGATTTTGGTCTTGCTGGAAAGTGTGGGATGACTGGTCCTGCTTTGTCAAGCATCCCCCCCATGCTGTCCCACTCCAACAGCTCCAGAATCCCCGTGTGAGGCCGAGCTTGCAGCTGCCAGCACAGCACCCACAGCGGTGCCCGGCTGCACAGGGGGCTCATGGGGAGGGGTAGCAGGGCCCTGACCTGGACCCTGCCCCCGGGGTGATGGTCCGTGTGCATCCCAGCCCGTGGGTGCCACTTAGTGAACTGGTACAGGTGAGCAACTGGAGCTCAGCAGGGTCTGCTCACTCTGTGCCCAGCACAGTCAGGCTCTGCGTGGCTGGACCACAGGGGTGGGTGCTTGCACCCCGACACAGGAGGGAGCCAGGAGCCTGCCAGCTTCTCCTCCTGGGGCTCCTGAGGCTTGGCCTGCTCTGGAGTTTCCATCAGCCTCTGGCCAAACTGGTGGGTGCTGCCTGAGCGCTGCTTCTCCCAGCAGGCTGCCTGTGCCTGGAAAATATTCCCCAGCCCCTGCCTGCATGCTGCCTGCCCCACAGTCTGCCCCACAGCCTGCCCACCCCACAGCCTGCCCCACATCCAGCCCCACAGCCCACCCCACAGCCCACCCCACAGCCTGCCCCACATCCAGCCCCACAGCCCACCCCACAGCCTGCCCCACATCCAGCCCCACATCCAGCCCCACAGCCCACCCCACATCCAGCCCCACAGCCCACCCCACAGCCTGCTGGACAGCACCCTCTGCCATCCTGCAGCTCCTCGCCAGTGCCCCTGCCCTGCTCCGGGGTTTCCCACTGCTCGCTGGAGGCAGGATCCGTCCCTCCGTTGTGGTGGTGTCAGCACTGTGCTTTGCAGACCCCTCGTGCTGCCATGTTTCTGGGTACGAAGCACCCAGTGCAGCACCCAGCCCTGGTGGCTGCCCTGTGGTGTCATCCCTCGCAGGGGACAAGGAGGGGGACAAGGAGCCACGTGCCCTGTGGGCAGGGATGTGCTGGGTGTCACGCTCTGTGCTTCACTGTGGACTGGGGCAATGAAAGAGCTTCTGTTCAGCTCCGGCTGCGTTCGCATCTCCAGGCTGGCTCGTGCAAGTGGAGTGCTTGGGGACGTGTTCTGGAGACAGCACAGGGATCGCTGCCCTAGGACCCTGCAAGAGATGGGAGGGGATGATGCAGGCTATGAAGATGATCTGAGGGCTGGAACACCTCTGCTCTGAGGACAGGCTGAGAATTGGGGTTGTTCAGCCTGGAGAAGAGAAGGCTTTGGGGAGACCTTAGAGCAGCCTCCCAGTACTGAAAGGGGCTCCAGGAAAGCTGGGGAGGGGCTCTTGATCAGGGAGTGCAGGGAGAGGATGAGGGGGAATGGTTTTGAGCTGATAAGAGAGGAGATTGAGATGAGATCTTAGGAAGAAATGTTTTCCTGTGAGGGTGGGGAGGCACTTGCCCAGGTTGTCCAGAGCAGTGGTGGCTGCCCCATCCCTGGAGGTGTTCCAGGCCAGGTTGGATGGGGCTTTGAGCCCCCTCATCCAGTGGGAGGTGTCCCTGCCCATGGCAGGGGGGTGGAACTGGATGGGCTTTGAGGTCCCTTCCAACTCAAACCATTCCATGGTTCTCTGATTCTGTGCTTCTATGGTTACAATGCGAGATGAACTCAGGCTGGAGATGTAGTGGCTCTGGTTCCTTGCTCAGCAGCCGCACAGGAGCTGAGTTCTCCTCCCCTGCACCAGGAGGGATCCTGGCAGGATGGCAGCCTGTGCCAGCTCTCCCGTGCCTGGCCCGGGATGAGTCAGGGCTTTGCAGGCAAGGCGGGGGGGAGGGGGCTACAGCAGATCTCCTGCCCCTCCGAGGGGCTGCCGTGTGGGCACGGTGCCCCTGGGCAGGAGCAGCCCGGCGGTTGCGGGGGGGGGGGGGAGTCAGCCCGGTTCGCAGCTGGGCTGCGGCTGCCGTGCACATCAATCACTGCGCGGGGGTGTCGGGGTTGGGAAGGGGCGGCTCTGCAGACAGCGCTGCCTCGGCCGCGGCAGCCCGGCAGCGATCGGCTGCGCCGGAGCCATGGGCAGCTGGCACCGAGGTAGGGCTGGCATCGCCGCCGAGGGCACAGCTGGAGGGGATGCTCTGCGGGATGCTCGGGGCTTGAGCACCAGCCTGGGTGGGATGAGGGTCTCGACCGGGGGGACAGGGTGCTCGTCCAGCTGGGGAAGCGCTCGGGGCGGTGCAGATCCGTGCCCCTGCCAGCCCTGCGGGAGGAGGAGCAGTGAGCAGTCCCAGGAACTGGGGGTGCCCCGCGGGTCTCATCCCCCCCCCGTTGCCCATAAACAGGACAGCTCACTGGATTTTCTGGCAGCACAGGAGAGCTCTCCGGGCTGGAGCCCCCTGGGGGTTTGCATGCCCCCCAGAGCCAGGGCGTGGGTGAGGGCTGGGCAGCCGCAGGGCTCGGGGGTGCCGCGTGCTGCCAGGGCTCCGGGAACCGCTTGCCTTGGTCACTTTTTGTGTGTCCGTGGAGGACACCCAGGGCTCCCCAGCGGCTCCTCTCGTGCTGACAAGATGGCTGCAAGGCTCTGCCTGCGCTCTCATCCTGCCTGACTCCTGGAGCTCAGCCCCGTGGCAGGGGTGCTGGGTGCTGCAGCCCTGCTGAGCTCCTCCGATATTCTTGGGGATCACCAATTGCCTGAACCCAGTGTTGTGCAGCTGCTGACACTCCCCTTGTCCCGTTTGCTCCCCACCTGTGGTTGTCCTGCAGGATGGTGCTGGGCTTTGCCACCAGGCTCAGCCCCTCGGGACCCTTGGCAGGTGTGGAATGCAGCGGGGAGGGAGGAGGGCACTTGTTTGTCACCCAACTCTGTGCACCCCAGCAGCACTGGAGCCCGTGGAGAGGGGTTTGGGTGCTCAGCTTTGGGGCTTTGCAGAGCAACTTGTGCCTGGCCGTGTCTGTGATGCTTCAGGAATGAACAGCATGGACGGGCAGCATCCTCAGCAGGGAGTGAGGTGGGGAAAGCAGAGCCCAGGAGCAAAGGGAGATGCTCAGCCTTAAAACCAGCCCAGCCCCAGGGAGTGAATGGGTGAGGGAAGGGGGAAACGGGCTTGGGAGAAACCCCGTTGGGGGCGGCAGGGAAGGAAGGCTCTGGGAGCTGCGGAGGCTGGAGCCGGGAAATGTGGGGGCAGAGCGTCTGGGAAAGCCGTGAATCCACACTCCAGCTTGAAGGGGAGGAAGTGGAAAACACCAAGGGAAGGAGGAGCAGGCAGGGAGATGATGGGAGGAGATTGTAGGCATGACAAGCATGTTCACCTCTGATCCTGCCGAGGCTCTTTTTGCAGTCACCGTTCCCACATGCCTGGGGCTCCGGCAGCTCTGGCCGTTCCACCTGGTGCGTGCCCTAAGGAGAATGTCCCACGGCCCGGTTTGGGTCCAGCTGCAGGAGAAATGAAGCAACCCTGAAGACTGGGGTTGCGCCTGGCAGAAGGAATCCTTCAGCCAGCACCCTGCACGAGGATGGGTCTGGGGAGATGGTACCCGCTGTCTCCTTTCTCTGCCAGCTGGTGCCCGGGCAGCTGCCAGCTCAGCGCGGGAGCTGCTCCGGCCCTGGCTTCGCTCCGAGGGAATGGGCATGTGCCAGGCTGGGTGCTGGGAAGCACGGGGTCCTGCTCCTCCTGTGGGTAACACTGACATACAAATGCAATGATTTGGGACAGCAGTTCCACCGGGCTCAATCAAGCTCGCCGCAGTTGTGGTCTGAACCTCTTCTAAAGGTTTGTGATGGCAAATACATCAGTTAAACTGTCCCTTTGGCAGCAGGCTGGCACCCATGTGCTTTCTTGACCCATGACCCCCACACTGAGGTCTCCTGGGGGGCTGCCCTGTGAAGTGGGGCAGCATGAGCTCAGTTCTGCCTCCAGGAGGGCTGTGTGACAGGAAGTGCTCTGCACAGCAGCATCTCCCTGTCCCAAAGCATGCTTTCTGCCTTTAAATCCGGGGTAGTCCCTGCTTAAGGCACAGAGATGCTCCCCTGATAAGCATTGTAGTAAACATGCTGAGGGGAGACCTTATCACTTTGCAACTCCTGGAAAGGAGGTTGTGGTGAGGTGGGTGCTGGGCTCTTCTCTCGAGTAACATGGGATGGAACGAGAGGAAATGGCCTTCAAGTTGCGCCAGGGAGGGTTAGATTGGATATTAGAAACAGTTTGTTTACTGACAGAGTGGTGAAGCCCTGGCAGAGGCTGCCCAGGGCAGTGGTGAAGTCTCCATCCCTGGAAGGGTTCAAAAGCCATGCAGATGTGGCACTTTGTGACAGAGTTTAGCAGGCACCGTGGAGTTGGGCTGAGGGTTGGACTGGATGAGCTGAGAGGTCTGTTCCAACAGCAATAATTCCGTGATTCTATGATCATCTGCTTTGGAAGCTCTTGAGTGCTGTAGGACAGTCCACAGGAAGAGATCTTGCTCCGGAGAGAGACAAGGGGCTGGGATAGGTCACAGCAGCCTCCCCAGCTGTTCCAGACCAGGCTGGACGGGGCTTTGAGCCCCCTGATCCAGTGGGAGGTGTCCCTGTCCATGGCAGGGGGTTGGAACTGGATGGGCTTTCATATCCCTTCGGACCCAAACCATTCTGTGGTTCTATGATTGATTCATATGCAAAAGTAGAGCTGGCTGAGAGAGATGGGATGGATTCCCAGGCTGCCACCCTTGAACAAACCCCATCGTTTCCTGGGGGATCAGTGCTTCCTGGGGCAGGGAAAAAACAGTTTGGGAGAAAGTTTAGAAACCTCGAGTGCAAAACTCAGCATGTTGTTGGCCCAAAGTGCTGGATGTCATTGTAGAGATTTCATGTCAATTAGAGAATTCACACGCTGAGATCCAAACGGAAGCGGTTGGGAATGATCCATGGAGGGACTGGAGCTGAGAGTCTGCAACTACTTCAATTCACAGTGGAAAAACAGCAGGCCTGTTTCCTCTGCAGAAAAAATAAACCAGTGGTGACCTTTGAAATCTTCCCGTGCCCTCAGCTGAGCACTGGGTTCCATTAGGAGAAGCTGAGCTGATGTTTCTCAGGCCTTGTCCTGCTTGTTCTGACCAGGAGAGCGTGGCCTTGGGGCAGGGGGGTGAAATCCTGGCTCTTCTGGTGTGAATCAAGGTTGGGGGCTGGATGGGTTGGGAGCAGCCCTGCCAGGAAGGACATGGGGACACTGGTGGGCGACAAACTGGATGTGAGTTGGAGATGTGTGCTCACAGCCCAGAAAGCCAAGCATGACCTGGTTGGCATCACAGGCAGCGTGGCCAGCAGGGTGAGGGAGGGAATCCTGTCCCTCTGCTCTGCTCTGGTGAGACCCCACCTGAAGCCCTGCATCCAGCTCTGGAGTCCTCAGCACAGGAAGGACAGGGAGCTGTTGGAGCGAGTGCAGAGGGGACCACGGAGATGATCGGAGGGCTGGAGCCCCTCATGTACGAGGACAGGATGAGAGAGTTGGGGTTGTTCAGCCTGGAGAAGGGAAGGCTCCAGGAAGACCTGATTGGGACCTTCCAGTAATGAAAGGGCTTATAAGAAAGACAGAGAAAGACTTGTTACTGGGGCCAGCAGTGATGAGCCAAGGGCAATGGTTTTAAACTGAAAAAGAGGGTTAAACTGGTCATAAGGAAGAAAACTTTTCCTGTGAGGGTGGGGAGGCCCTGGCCCAGGTTACCCAGAGAAGTGGTGGCTGCCCCATCCCTTGAGGTGTTCCAGGCCAGGTAGGATGGGGTTTTGAGCCCCCTGATCCAGTGGGAGGTGTCCCTGCCCATGGCAGGGCGTGGAACTGGATGGGGGTTGAGGTCCCTTCCAGCCCAAACCATTCTAAGAGTGGTCTTCCCTGCCTGCACTAGATCGTGGTCTCTTCCTCTCCCATACCTGCTAGAACAGTGTTTAGGTAGTTGGGACTCACAGGAGGTGATGGAGATGGGTGTCACCACCGCAGCTCCTCCAGCCCCAGGGTGGCCGTGCCTGTGGCCTGGAGCTGCTCTGGGACCTCATCCCTGTGCTAACGCTGCCAGGGCAAAGCCTGGGCTTTGGCAGCTCGGGGAGAAGCCGGCACTGCCCAAGCCACGTGGGCTGTCATTCCCGAAACAGGGATCAGAAATACCCCGTATGGGCTCCCACACTCCAAACAAGTGCAGTTTTTCTGGTGTTGGAGGCTGTTTGTGTGGCTGCTCTGTGGGCAAGGGGAGCAATGTGACCTGGGCAGGTACTGCTGGCTGAGCCGGCGTGTCCAGCCGTGGACACGTCCCGGTGGGCCCAGCGATGGGGAGCTGGTGGGACCTGAGCAACCCAAGTGATGGATGGGTGAGGGTCACAAAGGTTGCTTGATGACCTGGGGGGCGTGGACTGTCCCCCACCAGCCCTTTGCTGCGTTGGCATGAAGTCTTCAAAACCTAAAGGTTGAAAAGAGTGTGTTTACTGGGTACCCCAACATGGAAAGGGCCTTCCTCTCCCCCTTCTGGAACCTTCCAGGGGCCCGGCAGCTGGAGCTGGAGGCAGATTCCATCCTGCCACCGCGCAGGGTCCAGCTGCACCAGCCGTGGGAACCCAGAGCTGCTGCTGCTGGGAAGTCCAGAGGGGAAAAATCCAGCCACATCAGATGCAATATGTGGAGTTGTCCGTGTCTGTAATTTCCTGTGGCAGTGCAGCCTTTAACCTGACTCACAGCCTGTTTTTTCCTCCCAGAATAAACCCTTCCACTCATCAAAAACAGTAGTGAAGGTACTGAAGGCCCCAGGGCTGGGGAGAGCAGGGGTTATGGGCAGCCCTGCTCCCTGCTGGGTGTGTGGGGAGCGGGTGGGAGCATGTGCTCATGGTGGGTCCCTGCTGCCTGTGTCCTCCCCACCCCACTGGCTCTTCTCCAGCTCAATCCTGATGCCCTGTGCTGCTGTCAGTTTTGCAAAGCCACCTCACAGTGCGGACAGGGACCCAGGTGTCCAGCAGCAGATCTGTGTGTGCAGGCAGAGATGAGCAGGTCCAGGGCATCCTGAGCTGCCGGCTGCTTGGCCAGCATCCTGCATCCTTGTGCGCCAGGGTGACACCCAGCATCCTGCATCCTCATGTGCCAGGGTGACACCCAGCATCCTGCACCCCCATGTGCCTGGGTGACACCTGGCATCCTGCACCCCCGTGTGCCTGGGTGACACCCGGCATCCTGCACCCCCGTGTGCCTGGGTGACACCCAGCATCCTGCACCCCTTGTGCCTGGGTGACACCTCCTGTCTCTCCCTGAGCAGTGGCAGCAGGACGGGCTGACCAGCGGTCATGACGACAGAGACGGAGCCTGGTTCAGAGGTGAAGAACGCGCAGGAGGAGGCTCTGCAGCAGCAGCAGCAGCAGCAGCCGGAGGCAGCAGCTCACGGCGCCCCCGCCGCAGCCACCAACCCCACCGCCCGCGACGCCGAGGCCAATGAGAAGCCCGGGGCCCAGTCTGATGCCCGAAGTATGGACCCGGTGAGCGGGTGGAGATGCAGCGGAGAGGAGGGCGCAGCGGAGGGGGGGGATGTACTCTGCCACCCATCTCCGTGTCCTTGCTGCAGGGAGCCCACTGAGGGGCGCACCTCCCTGTGCCGTGGGTCCTGGGGGAACACCCCGAAGGGGAGCCCCTTGCAGCCGGGGCGGTGAAGGGCTCTGCTCTCCCCCCAGCTGCGTGCGTGGCTCTGCGTGGGTAGGATGGGCAGAAGGAGCAGGCTGGCTCCAGGGCCAGCGGCAGGAAATGGGTGACCCCGTGTCCCAGGGCTGGGAGCAGTGGCTGCACCCTGACATCAGCCTCAGCGTGGCCGGGGACTGGTGCTGCCAGCAGGCACGGCGCTGCCCTGGCCCTGCCTGCTGCCCTGCGGAGGTTTGGGGGCCTGACCTGACCCCAGGCTCACAGGTGGCCGTATTCCAGGGCCCCTGGTTGTGCTGCTGGGGAGGGGTTGTGCTTGGCTGTGGACTCCCCAGAGGTCATCAGTCTCCCCACTACCAGCTGCCCTCTTCTGCCTGCTCTTTGAGGGCTTTCCCTGTCTGGCTGTCTGTCCATCCTGGCAGTGATGCTGGATAACCCTATGCTTCTCCCCACTCCAGGGCACAGAGATGGAGGAGAAGGACTACAGCGAGACAGACGGGCTCTCCGACAAAACAACCCCCAGCAAGACCCAGAAGTCACCCCAGAAAACCACCAAGAAAATGAAGAGTGCGCTCTGCAGAGTGACTCTGCTCGATGCCTCCGAGTATGAATGTGAGGTGGAGGTGAGTCCCAGCTTCAGGGGGCCACCCTGGCACCAAGGAGGGGACACGTCTCAGACTGGGGACTCTGCCCAGCCCAGTGAGACCCCGATGTCAGGGTGGTTCGCAGGTCAGCTTTGTGGTACCTCTCTCCTAGTGAAAAGGATCCACAGAAATAGCTGTTTAAGTTTTAAAATAAGGAAAAAATCTGGAAAGACAGACCCTAGCAGGGAATTTCAGCCCAGTGAGTCCACGTTTGACAGCTGCTTATGGTTTAAAACTGTACCAAAAAAAGCAGAAGCTTCTTAGATGGGGGATAGAGCTCTGCCTGGTGATACGGGCACGACGTATGCGTGCGCCAGCCTGTCTGGCAGCATCTCCAGTGTGTCAGCAGTGCTGGGAGCTAAGGGGGTGTGTGCAGATACTGGTGTGCAGAGACTGACACACATGGACCCTCATGGCTGCCTCAGGAGGGTTTGCATCCACCCTTTCATCTTCTCATCCCTCGCTGTCCCTCCCTATAAAGTTCAACAAGGCCAAGGGCAAGGTCTTGCATCTTGGTCAAGGCAATCCCAAGCACAAATCCAAGCTGGGCAGAGCATGTTTTGGGAGCAGCCCTGAGGAGAAGGGCTTGGGATGCTGGGGGATGAGAAGCTCTACGTGAGCCGGCAATGTGCGCTCGCAGCTCAGAAAGCCAAACCATGTCCTGGGCTGTATCCAAAGCAGTGGGACCAGCAGGCCTCGCCCCATGGCCTCAGGACCTCCTGGGTGTCCCCAAAGTGGTGCTGCTGAGCAAGAGGGCTGCTCTCAAAGGCACCTTTTTGTGGTCGCCTTGGTGGCCCTGACCCTCCCCTGTGCTCCCCGTCTGCACCCAGTGGGTGCTGCCTGCACCTGCTCACCATTGGCCTCTCCTTGTCTCCAACAGAAGCACGCCCGAGGCCAGGTCCTCTTCGACATGGTGTGTGAGCACCTCAACCTCTTGGAGAAGGACTACTTCGGCCTCACCTTCTGTGACTCAGACAGCCAAAAGGTGAGCTCAGGGGGTCCCTCTGTGGCCGCCACCTCCGCAATGTGGGACCCCCCTGATCTGCTGTCTCCTCGTTGCAGAACTGGCTGGACCCCTCCAAGGAGATCAAGAAGCAGATCCGCAGTAAGTGCCCCAGGAGGGTCCATCCTCCCCAGCCCTGGGGTGTCCTGCGAGGCTCCCAAATGGCTCAGCTGTGGGTGTCCCTCGACAGGTCCCATGGGATGGCTCGGCTGTGGCTTTTCTCCAGCAGATCCCCTTATGTGGCTCAGCCATGGCTGTCCTCCAGTGGGTCCCTTTGGGTGGCTTGGATGTGGCTCTTCTCCAGCAGGTCCCCTTAGATGGCTCAGCCGTGGCTTTTCTCCAGCAGGTCCCCTTAGATAGCTCAGCCGTGGCTCTTCTCCAGCAGGTCCTCTCCCCACCCACCCTGGAGAGGACCTTTGTCAGCTAGCCTGGCGACAGAGATGCCGTTGCTCATTCAGCTGCCTGTCACCCATTTCTCTTCTTAGTCATAACAGGATGGGGGGAAAAAGACCCCATCAATGCCACCAGAGAGCTGGCTGAGATCTGGTCCTTTTCTGGGTGCCGTCCCTTCCTGCCCTGAGCAGGGAGGACAGGGATGAGAGAAAGAGTGCAGGGCTTGCTGGGACAGGTCCTGGGATGCCTTTGCCCGTGATGTTGCCTTGCTGGGGCAGCAGGAGGGCTGTTGCTGAAGGTGTCACCTGGGGCATGTGAGGCTTTAGCTGTGACATTGGTAGTCACGCTGAGCTGATGGCTCCCGAAGCTGTGCTGCTTTCATTTCCCAGCTGTTTGGGGAACATTAACCAAGTTGTGCTGGTGTCCTGATGGCTGTTCTCCTGGCATTTCTGGAGTCCCCTTGTCCCTGCCCTGTGCTGGGCTTGAGGAGAGTGGTGGGACCTTCAATACGTGTTCGATGCCTCTGCTCACAGCCCTGCGCTTACTGCTCTCTCCCCTCCCTAGGTGGGCCCTGGAACTTTGCCTTCACTGTGAAGTTTTACCCTCCAGACCCTGCCCAGCTCACGGAGGACATCACAAGGTGAGGAGCACCCATCCGTGGGCACAGCTGCTGGGGCAGCTCCCAAGGGGCCGGCTGGGAGCGTGTGGAAGGGCTCAGCCAGGATGTGGGCAGCTGGGGGATGTCTTGGGGCTTGTGGCACATCTAAATCCTTCAGAGCAGACCAGGAGGGTGGCCGTGGGAGGTGACAGTCCCCACAGAGAGCCGTGCGAGGTGGGGCACACGCTGCCACTCCCGGGGGAGCCCCAACCTGCTCTCACCCTCTGCCCCTCCTGCAGATACTACCTGTGCCTGCAGCTCCGTGCGGACATCATCACGGGGCGCCTGCCCTGCTCCTTCGTCACCCACGCCCTGCTGGGCTCCTACGCCGTGCAGGCTGAGCTGGGCGACTTCGATGCCGAGGAGCACGTAGGCAACTACGTCAGCGAGCTCCGCTTCGCCCCCAACCAGACACGGGAGCTGGAGGAGCGCATCATGGAGCTGCACAAGACCTACCGGTGAGCCCCAGGAGAGGGTGGGCTGGTGGTGAGGAAGGCACCGGGACAGCTGGACCGTGGCTGGTGGAGCACCCGGCCACGTGTGCCCCTCTCTGTCTCCCTGCAGAGGAATGACCCCCGGGGAAGCGGAGATCCACTTCCTGGAGAACGCCAAGAAGCTCTCCATGTACGGGGTGGACCTGCACCACGCCAAGGTACGGGGCCGTGGGGCTGCCAGAGCGATGGCCACTGCCACCCCATCTCATCCTCCTCCCTGCACACCCCTTTCTCCCACAGCAAAGGTTCAGCAAGGTCCTGGGCAGCCAACTCTGGGTGGCCCTGCACTGGACCAGAGGGCCTCCAGAGATCCAACCTCAGCCAATCTGTGATGCAGTGAACCTCTCTGTCCACTGGTCCCCTCCAGCAGAGGGAGCGTGGCACTGCTGGCTGGACTGGTTCTTACTGGGCAGCTGAGCTGTCCCCTCCTGTCCCTCTTGCCTCCTCCAGGACTCGGAGGGCATCGACATCATGCTGGGCGTCTGCGCCAACGGCCTCCTCATCTACAGGGACCGCCTGAGGATCAACCGCTTCGCCTGGCCCAAGATCCTCAAGATTTCCTACAAGAGGAGCAACTTCTACATCAAGATCCGCCCGGGTGAGGTGGGTGCTGTGCACGCCTGCTCGGCTGGACTGGGGCTGCTGGGTGGGGAGACCTCACCTGGCTTCAGCCTCTGCCCCGGGGGTCCCAGGTTAAGGACCACGGTGGCCAAGGTGGCACAAGGTCACCTGTGGCCTAGGGAGGCTGGCAGCGAGTGCTTTCTTCTTCACACTGTCATTTTTTCACTGACAAAGTGATGTCAGCAGGCTGGGGGCACCCCCGGCTGCCTTTCCCACCCCCCAGATTCTGTGACCCCCCTGGCTCAGGGAGGTCACCCAGGAAGAGGAGCTCAGAGCCAATTTTGAGGTATCTTCCATGCTTCACAGAAAAACATCAGGAAGTTTTTTGGTTATTTTCCGACTTTATTTTCACTCTTTTGACTTTTCCATGCACTGATGGGAGTTTCCACGTGTGTTTTCCAGCAGGCAGGAGGACAAGGACAGTGCATCTGAAATGGAGAGTGGTGCCCTCTCGCCAAAATGAGCTGTGAAAGGGTTTTTGTTTCTTGAGGGAATTTCTCTTGTGCTGAAAAACCATTTACAGTTGAGGAAAGTGCTTAGACCAAAAGCAATGAGGGTGTGATCCCACCACCCCGTGGGGCCTGGGCATGGATCTTCCAGCACTGCTTTGAAGAAGGCTTCTTTTAGCATGGTCATGGTTCCTGTCAGGGGAACCTGAGGGCGTTGGCAAGGCAGGTCCTGTCCCACCGTGTCCTCTAGGGCAGGATCTGCCCGTAACGCCCTGTCTCTGTCTCCCCCAAGTACGAACAGTTTGAGAGCACCATTGGCTTCAAGCTGCCCAACCATCGCTCTGCCAAACGTCTCTGGAAGGTCTGCATAGAGCATCACACCTTCTTCAGGTGAGGTGACCTTCTCCAGATGTTCTCCAGGCCTTCTTTCTTGAAGGCAGGCGTGCCCCTGCCTCTGCCGCAGCGGGTACAGGTGGGGGGCAGCACCAGGGGGACACGTCTGGAGCTCGCTGACGCCACTGCCCCTCTGTCACCCCCAGGCTGGTGTCCCCGGAGCCACCCCCCAAAGGTTTCCTGGTGATGGGCTCCAAGTTCCGCTACAGCGGGCGGACGCAGGCGCAGACCCGGCAGGCCAGCGCCCTCATCGACCGCCCAGCTCCCTTTTTCGAGCGCTCCTCCAGCAAACGGTACACCATGTCCCGCAGCCTTGACGGAGGTACGACCCGAGCCGGGGGCGGGGAGGGAGGCTGGGCCGCTGCCGGCAGCGAGGGAGGTGATGTTCGGCTCGGCTCCGCGAGCCGCTCGCTCGTTCGGCCCCCACGCTCCCTCTGTAAAGCCTTTGACACCGTTTCTCACAGTGTTCTGATTGAGAAACCGGCTGCCCTTGGCCTGGACAGGCACAGCCTCTGCTGGGTAAAAATCTGGCTGGGTGGCCAGGCCCAGAGGGGGTGGGGAATGGAGTTAAATCCAGTTGGAAACCAGTCATGAGTGGTGTCCCCAGGGTTCAGCATTGAGTCCAGTCCTGTTCAATATCTTTATCAATGATCTGGATGAAGGGATCGAGTGCACCCTTAGCAAGTTTGCAGATGACTCCAATCTGGGTGGCAGTGCTGATCTGCTTGAAGGAAGGGAGGCTCTGCAGAGGGATCTGCACAGGCTGGATCCATGGGCTGAGACCAACGGGATGAGGGTCAACAAGGCCAAGGGCCGAGTCCTGCACTTGGGACACAACAACCCCTGCAGTGTTACAGGCTTGGGGAAGAGTGTCTGGAGAGCTGCCTGGGGGAGAAGGACCTGGGGGTGTTGGTTGACAGTGGCTGAACATGAGCCAGCAGTGGCCCAGGTGGCCAAGAGGGCCAATGGCACCTTGGCCTGTGTCAGACACAGCGTGGGCAGCAGGAGCAGGGCAGGGATTGTGCCCCTGCACTGAGCACTGGTGAGACAGCACCTCGAGTACTGGGGTCAGTTCTGGGCCCCTCACTACAAGAAGGACATTGAGGGGCTGGAGTGTGTCCAGAGATGGGGAACAAGGCTGGGGAAGGGTCTGGAGAACAAGTCCTTTGAGGAAAAGCTGAGGGAATTGGGGGTGTTTGGTCTGGAGAAGAGGAGGCTGAGAGGAGACCTCATCACTCTCTACAACTGCCTGAAAGGAGGCTGTGGCAGAGCGAGTGTTGGTCTCTTCTCTCATGTAACAGGTGATGGGACAAGAGGGAATGGCCGCAAGTTGTGCCAGGGGAGGTTCAGACTGAATATTAGGAAAGATTTCTTTACTGAAAGGGTTCTCAGGCCCTGGCACAGCTGCCCAGGGAGGGAGTTGAGTCACCATCCCTGGAGGTGTTTGAAAAACAGGGAGATGAGTTTTTGAGGGACCTGGTTTAGCAGATGATGGGTGTGGTTGGACTCGGTGACCTCAAAGGTCTTTTCCAACCAGAAGATTCTATGATTCTGCAGTGCCAGAATTTAGCCCTGACCTGACTAAATTCAGCAGCTGAGAACTGTGTGGTTGGACTCCCAACTTCCACCCCCCAAGCCCAGGGGAAGAGGAGAGGAAAATAAGACGAGAAGAGCTTGCGGATTGGAAACTGAAACCACAGCTTTAATGAAAGGATAGTAATAATAGTAATAATGATTAAAATATTTGGATAGTAATGAAATAGGTACAGATATCCTATGACCATACGTCACCACAAATGATGTGACAGGGGGAATGGGTCCACAGCCAGGAGGGAGCTGAGCTCAGGAACTGGATTTAGGGACGCACAGATCCAGAGTCAGGAGCATTCAGACCAACAAGGTCCTCACTGGCCATCAGCCATCACAGAAGAGGGTGAGACCCTCATGGGCTCCCAGTTTTGTACCAAGTATGACATATATGGGATAAAATCCTGTGTTGGTCAGTTTGGGATCGCCTATCCTGTGCGATCTTCCCTGAAGGTGCAGCCTTTTCCATCAGCTTGAGGGTGGCCTTGGTTACTGGAGGAATAAATATAAACACTGGCCTCTCTGCGTCCCAATGTTCCATATTGTCACTGCTCGAGAGAAACTGTCTGGAAAACATACAGTTATCTTTCAGAAAATCATAGAATCATAGAATGGTTTGAGTTGGAAGGGACCTCAAAGCCAATCCAGTTCCACCCCCTGCCATGGGCAGGGACACCTCCCACTGGTTCAGGTTCCTCAAAGCCCCATCCAACCTGGCCTGGAACACCTTCAGGGATGGGGCAGCCACCACTTCTCTGGGCAACCTGGGCCAGGGCCTCCCCACCCTCATGGTGAAGATTTTCTTCCTAATGTCTCATCTCAATCTTCCTCCTTCCAGTTTAAAGCCATTCCCCCTTGTTCTGTCACTACTGGCTCTTGTAAAAAGCCCCTCCCACTTTCCTGGAGCCCCTTCAGGTACTGGAAGGCCATTAGATGAATGTAGTTACTTTAGACT
This sequence comes from Dromococcyx pavoninus, assembly GCA_033558185.1. NCBI lineage: Eukaryota > Metazoa > Chordata > Aves > Cuculiformes > Neomorphidae > Dromococcyx > Dromococcyx pavoninus. The sequence continues at coordinate 232,825 of JAUMJL010001205.1, read as the reverse complement.
AAGGCCAAGCCAGAACCAAGAGTCACCCCAATTAACCAAAGCATAACATGGGGGCTGTCCCTGAGCCGCATCCCCATGGCAGAGGGTCTGTCCCCACCCTAAGGGACAGCCCAGTCTGCGCGAGAGCAGGGCCACGTGGCAGGGCTGGGCCCAGGCAGTTTGGGTCTCCCTGGTCCCCAGGGCTGAGCTGGCAGGGAGAGGGGCAGGGGCTGGGGGTTTGGGGTGTGGGGATTGGGGGTGGCAGGGCTGGGGTGACCCGAGCTCTCCCTCACGGGCAGAGTTCTCGCGCCCAGCCTCTGTCAGCGAGAACCACGACGCCGGGGCAGAGGGCGAGAAGCGGGATGAGGACGGTGAGTTTGGAAGCAGGAGACGGTCCGAGACGGAGGATGAGGAGGTGACCACCCCAACGAAAATCAAGGAGCTGAAGGTACAAATGAGGCAGGCAGAGGAGGGTGGAGGTGGAGGCTGGCTCACACCGGGGGGGGGACCCGGGGCACAGGCAGCAGGGCTGGGCTGCGCGGGAGAAGGGTCACATCGGGGCACAGTCCCTGCAACTGTTTCTCTGCCAGCTCTGCCCCAGGCTGGTGGGACCCTTGGGACACGGTTCTTGGCCTCAGCGGTGGAAATGGTGCTGTCACAGGGGCTCAGCTCCACCCTGATTCCCCAGTGCCCTCCAGGTGGTCTCAAGGCTTGCCCTAGGCAGGGCTGGACCTGGGAGCAGCCCTGTTCTGGGACAGGGATGGGGACAGGCCAAGCACACTGGTGCCCACTTGTGCCCACCACAGCCCGGGCACAGCCCACCCGCTCCCTGCCCCGTTCCCCGGCTGTCCCAGGGACACCCCAGCCCATTTCAGCCCCGTGCTGCGAGGGGAGGGGGGGGTCTGGTCCTTCTTCGCCCTGCCAGCCCATCAGCTTAACTGTGATATCTGTGACAAGTTCACTCATTGACCCTGCTGGTTACTTTTAACCCTCTCTTTACTGCCAGCCGGAGCACGAAACAACCCCCAGGCACAAGCAGGAGGTATTCTCTCTCTGGAGTATCTTAGTCGTCATCGGTGCATCATATTGTCCATCCTTTCCAAAGCAACACTGTGTGTCACCCTATTTACTGGAATACAAGATGCACCGGGGCAGAGGGTTGGATGCTAGAGAATCCCGATGAGCAGACAGCTGGGGATGTGCCCCAGCACACACACAGCATCTTCTATCCCACTAAGTAAGGTGGTCCTGGTTGTCCGTGTGAGCAAGAGCCCTCCCAAGGCGCAACGGCCAGGCCCCCGCGCCGAGTCCTTGGCCCGTTGGGAAACCTGGCTTCTGCACGTGTTACTGACTCCTCCATGTCCCTGCCTCGTGTCTCCTCTCCGCCCAGCCCTGCGGCCCCAGCTCTCCCGTGGAGCCTGGTCCCGTCGCTCCCGCTGGCACCCCGACCCGCACTCTGCTTTTGCTTGACCTCAGCTGCCTCCGTCACCTGCCCTGCCCGGCGGCTCTGCTCTCCCGCAGCCCCCAACTCCCACCACGGAGAGCTGGGCTGGAGCTCCTCGCGGCGCTGCGGCTGCCGTCCCACCCCACCGGGGAGCCAAAGGGTCTCTGGGCTGCGTTCAGAGCCTGTCAGGCGCTGGCAGCCACCCGTGTGCCCGGCCTGAGAGCGGGCTGTCGTGGAATCACAGAGTCCTGGAATCGTTAAGGTTGGAAAAGGCCTCTAAGATCATCCAGTCCAACCATCAGCCCCGCAGCTCTGTCGCAGAGAAGAGGGAGGCTGTGCCCACCCCTGCACCACCTCCCGTGTCCGTGGTGGCCCCCTGTCAGGAGTGATTCATCCCAGGCTGCTCCGTTTGCGGTGGGATGTAGATCCTCTCCGGAGCCGTCGGAGGGAGCAAACGCGGCCGGGCGAAGGGCTTTGCCGCGCTGGCACGGCCCAGCCCTCAGCTGCCCTCGCCGCAGGACAGGCCCCGCCGGGGCGCTGGGCGCCGGGGCCGGTCCCTCCCCGCCTCATTGCTTCCCCCGCTGCATGTGCATGTGCTGCTGCCGCGCCCCCGCGCCCAGAGGTGGGCAAACCCTGAGGCGCTTCTCCACCGCCTGGACTCGCGGGTCCACGGGGGAGTTTTCTCATGCTGAGCCTTCAGGGTCTGCAACGTTTTTAGAGGTTGTAGCGTTTGTTTTTTTTTTATGGGACTTTTGGGTCTCTGGACTTTTGCCGAGGAGAAATACCAGGGTGGTACTCTAGGTGACTCCTTTCAAACCTCAAAAGAGGTTTGAGTTTGAAGCAGAAGCTGAGGTTCTTCCTCTTGCTGGTCCTAGCTCTGAGCCAGTTTGCCCACCTCTGTGGCAGGACGAGGGGAGCCACCCTGGTGCCTGTACTGTCACAAAACGATGCTCTAACACCTTAACCCCACCTTGCACTTGAGCGCTCTGAGCTGTCCTCTCTCCACAGCAGGCCAGACCCCACCCCAGGCTGCTGCTGGGGCCAGGCTGGTCCATGGTGATCCAGGCTTTGGTCCACACTGAACTTCTCTGACCAGCCCTTGGCCTTTGGCAGAAGCCCACTTCAAGGAGCTCAGTTGGAAATGCTGGTTCCTGCCCTGCTGGGACAGAGGCTCGGGCTCCCTTTGTGCCTGGCACAAAGGAGCAGCGAAGGAGGCTGCTGCTGTTTCCAGGAGCACCCCAATCCCTTGCTGATCCCAAGGGAGAGCACACTCTTCCTCCGGGTGGCTTAGCTTGTCCTTACCAGGCCGTGCTGGAGATGCTGTGCCAGAGGGCCGTGCTGTGCCATGCCTGTTGGCCACGTGCTGCCTTTGGCCACTCCCTGCCATGGTCTCAGTGACAACTGCAGACCAGGGTGCTCTGACGCACTCTTCATTCAGCTCTTGAGACCCTAAATTCAAGCCGGTTGTAAAGTGAACCTTCCCAGTGCCCCCTGCTCGTCTCTTTTGCCTTGGATGGTGGTTTAATCATAGTTATCTTCCTCTCTCCTTCCCCAAGTTTTTAGACAAGCCAGAAGATGTCTTGCTGAAGCACCAGGCGAGCATCAATGAGCTGAAACGGACCCTGAAGGAGCCCAACAGCAAGCTGGTTCACAGGGACCGGGACAGAAGGCTGCCTTCCTCACCAGCCTCTTCCTCACCCAAGCATGAGGATGAAACACCAAAGGGAACCCCAGAAAAGGCCAGCGAGGTTTGTTCTGCTGCTTCTCTTGTGGGGATGATCAGGTTGTTTGCGAGGAGGTGTTCCTCAGCTGTTGGTCTCCAAGTCTGCCTCCTCTGCTGCCCTGGGCAGGGTAGGGACATGGGGTGGTGGGAGGGGGTCTGTGGCCAGGCTGTTGTCTCGTTTTGCACTGCTGGTAGAGAACTCCCCTTGTGCCCACGCACTGCATGAGGTTGAACTTCTCACTGTTCACTGGCCAGAGGGCTGTGTTTTGGGGGTACCTGAGAGCTGGGCTGTGCCTTTGCTGGCCCATGAGATGGGGCTTTCCTCACCCCTCGTCCCAGCATGGCTGCTGTGCCACAGTGCCCGGTGCAGCTCGTGCCTGAGGAGGGTCCTCAGCAGAGCAGGACCAGACCCTGCACAGAGGAGCCTCGTGGTGCTCTCCCCAGCTGGGACCTGGGTGGTGGGGCAGACGGGGGGGGTGAGCGGTGCCACGCTGCCATTCCACTTCACGTGGCATTTTGCCTGCTGGCTTTGTGGTGGGACCACGAGTGTGAAAAGAGCCTGGAATTTTGGGTGCCAAGACATGCAGAGCTCCTGGTGCTGCGTGAGGGACGCAGATGTGACACAGCTGGGTGGGTGCTCTGTGGCGCTGGGTCCCTGCTTGCCTCAGGCCAGGCAGCGAGTGGCAAAGGCATCCCTGCTGCCAGCCCGGGTGCCCTCTCCTGCCAGAGACCCTCCCTGCTTGCTGGCCCCATGGCAGTGGGATGGCTCCAGGCAGGGGGATGCCCAGCGTGTAACCGGCTTTGCCCGGGCTCCCTCGTGGGGGAGTCTGGCAATGCCAGCGAGGATGCGGGGCCGCGCTGCGAGGAGGGCAGGGGCGCTGCGGGGCGGCTGGGCCAGGGGGGTCGTGATGTGCACGTGAGCCTGAGCAGAGCCCTGGGCTGCAGGGTGACCCGGGCAGAGGTGAGCCCACAGCCCCTCAGCAAACTGCTCAGCTGGGGAGAGGAAGAGGGGCTTCACCCACATCTTTTGTACTGTTGTGAAGTGCTGAGATGTAAATGGAGCATCTAGAGCTGGCATAGCTGTGACCTCTGTTCATCCATCCCTCCATCCATCCATCGATCCATCGATCCATCCATGCCTTCCTTCATCCCTTCATCCCTTCATCCCTCCATCCATCTGTCCATCCCTTCATCCCTCCATCCATCCACCTTCCCACCACTTGTTCCTTCATTCCTGCTCATGTGCACTCTCTCTCTCTCTCTCTCTCTCTCTCTCTCTCTCCCTCTCTCCCCCTGTCTCTCTCTCTGTCTCTCTCTCTTTCCCCGTGGGTGCTGGGGTTTCGGTGCTGGCACAGACGATGGAAGAGGACACCCTTGACGATTTTGCATCTGAGCACGGAGCTTCCCTAAGCATGGAGTCTTTCACGCAGAAAAGCCTTGTCTCCTCTCCTGAGGTTGTCACCATCCTCCTCCTCTCCCTGCCCCTTGCTGTCACAGTTTACCCACCCTGGGACCCTGCCAAGGTGGCTCCTGCCCTCTGAGCAGAGCTTGAGCCCCTCTGGGTGGGTCCCCTCTCCAGCAGTGGGCAGGATCCCTCGCCAGGACAGGGCTGGTGGAGAAATCTGCTCCCCTGATTGTTTCTTACCTGGGCTGTGAGACAGGGTTTTGGGAGACACCTTCCAGTGGAGCCCCTCTGTGCACGCCCCACGCTGGCCGTGCTCTGGGTGCTGGTGGCCAGTGCTGGGGTCCCGAGGCAGCTCTGGCCCTTTGGCCCTGGCACCCTACATGTGTCTGCTCCAGGTGCTGCCAGCCACGAGGTGGCTGTAGCAATCCCTTTGTGCTTCCCTTTCGCTTTGGCTGCACAGTTCCCCAGACCCAGGCACCCTGGAACAGGGCGTTTCTGGAGGCATCAGGAGTGTTGGAAGCCTGTGCAAAGCAGGGTCACTCCTCACGGAGTGGGTAAGGACTGTGGGCTCTCAGCACTAGCAGGAATTATCTCAAGACAGCCACAAGAGCCCCCCAGAGCAGAGGAAAACTGCTCTTTGTTTCTGCTGGGGTTGGACACAGCCACGCTGGTGCCCACGTCCTGCCTGAGTGCTCCTAGGGAAGAGAGTGGAGTAAGAGCAGCATCGGGCAGGGGCAGGGCGAGGCAGGGGGAGGCTGGTCCTGGTCCTGCTCTCGCTCCCTGTCCTCTCCCGTAGTCTGGGCAGGAGTTGCCAGTGTTGGCAGGCAGTGCCCTACCAGGGGGTGTCCCCAGGAGGCTGTGTGGGTGGGAGTGAGGGCTTGGGCACAGCACCAGGGCTTCAAAAAGGACACAGGGTACCTTCAATGCCGCTTGGGCTCGCAGCGGCATCTCCTGGTCCACGCTGGGACCATCTACGTGGCAGTGTTCAGGAGCTGGTGGACAGAAACAGCAGGAGAGAGGTGCGCGCGCGTCTCTTGATTCAGAGTCTGCCCCTTGCCCTCCGGAGCCCCTCGGGGTGCCAGGGCTGCGCTGGGGTCCAGGTGCTGAGGTGGCCTCACCAGTGGTTCCTCTCCAGGCATTAGTGGCTGAGACTCAGAAGCTGATGTGTGAGAACCTGTCCTCTCCTGGCCTGCGGTCTCCATGAGGAGCTCGTGGCTCTGAGAGAGTGGTGACACGAGGAGAGCACATCTGCAGAGCCTGGAGCTCTCATCATGCTCAGCCAGAGAGTCCCTCGGTGCCTGTGGGCTTTGGTCCCGCTGAGGTTGAGTTATCTGTCATCTCTGCCCTCCCATCCATCCCTCAGTCCTCGCTCCTGCTGGAGGACCAGAATGCTGGGCTGGGAGGTGCTGGGAGCCTCCTCAGCTCTGGGTGACAAAGGAACCCAATGTGTTGTCTCAACATCTCAGATTCCCTCATCCTCTCCTCCTTGTCCAGGCTTGTGCCTCTCGGGTGAGCTGGGTCTCCCTGAGGACCAAAGAAAGATGGCAGGGATGTCAAAGGACGCCAAAAGGAGAAGGCCCCTGCCTGCTGGGCTCTGCCAAGGTTGTGGGCCTTGTTGGCAGGGGCAGGGGGCTGTCTCTGCTCCGTGCTGCAGTTCCTTTCCTTTCTACCAGCTTGCTCTCTCTTGTGATGTGTAGGCCTCAGTGAGAATGGTCTTCTCAAATGCTCCTCTTCCTAGAGCAGACGTGCTGGGGGGAGGAGGGGGAAGTCTGAAAGTGAGTTATCCCTTGGGAAGTCAAGGTTGCTCTGTGGGCAGACCTTTCCCAGCGCCATCACTTCTCAGACTAGCTCCTGCCTTGGAACACGCTCTGTCCTGCCAGCCTACTGATCTCCAAAGCTCCAGAAGTTCTTTCCCAGAGGACATACCCAAGTATACAGATATTTGTTCCAAACGTCCATGAGAGTCCTCAAGCTCTGGAGACGCAACGGCTGCCGTGAGCTGTGGAACCAAAGCTATGGCCAGGGCTGGTGTTAAACCCTCTGGGGCAGAGTTCAGATCACACCACGGAGGAGTTGGCAGCCAGCTGTTCCCTTGGAGAGGGCTGTGCTTGTCACAACAAAGTTTGAAGAGAAAGAAGCTGTTTTGAAGCTTTCAGGTTTTCCTTTCTGGTTGAAGAGGTACTGCCATGGATGAACACATTGTTCCAGGCTTTAGAAGACTTGTCTTAAGGCTTTTCATATCGCAAGCCCTAACTCAGAGAAGGAACCTGAAGAAACTCATTGTCTTTGCCTGTAGAAGCTCTCCTCCAAAGAACTGTGGTTTGCAGCCAGAGAAGTGGGGCAAGAGAGCTTCATCGAAGAGATTTGCACATGTGCTCACAACCTGTCCATCCTTGCCTTGGCTGCAGAAATGTCTCAGCAATGAGATGAGGGTGCTGGAGCACAGAGAAGCTGCTGCACCCCCAGAAAAGTAAGCAGTGTGCCAGTTGAATGGCCCACGGCATCGCTGCTGAGCAGGGAGACTGGTGTTGAGGGAATGCTGGAGACCAGCCTGGGCTCCCCGGCAGGGCCAGGGAGTGATAATGTTACTTGATGGGTCAAACCCATCTGTGAAAGACCTAGAGGCCACCTGAGTGCTCCTGGCAGTCACCAACTGCCTCTGCTGTGATATCCATGGACTGGGAAGAAACAAAACCTGCTTTAGAGGCAGGTGTGGAGGAAAGGGCTTGGAGAGCAGAGAGTGCTTGGGAGTGCAGGGTGGGACAGGTCACACAGAGAGGCCTGTGTGAGCCATGCTGTAGGGAGCTGGTGTGGGACAGGTCTCTTAAAGACCTGGCTCCTCCAGTGTGGGTGTGCAGGGCTGCCTGGCTGTGCCAGGGTGCAGGTGGTCCTGGCAAGGTTCTGTCTTCCATCTGTGGAGGAGGGTGTCCTTGCTGCCACGTGTGTTGTGATGCACGTGTGCCATCCCAGGAGCTGTCCCAGGAGCTGTCCCAGCAGTGGGAAGAGACTGCACCCACCTCTGTGCTCAGGAGCCTCGTTGTCCTCTCAGGTGGCCAGCAGCTGTCTGTGCCCACACACAGCCCCGTGGTTCTTCCCACCCAGGGACAGTCCTGGCACTCGGGGGGGGGGGTTCCAGGGGACAGGCTGGGGGGATGCTGCTTCTCCAGCTCCTGCCATAGCTTTGCTTTCACCTGGTAAAGAAGGCAGGAGCTGGGAGGTGGCTTTTTTCTGCCTGGGGCTCTCAACAATCTCTGACTCCCCTCCCTGTGGAAGCCCTTCTGCTGTAATCAGTTTTCCTCCTTTCTCTCTCCTCTAATCTCGTCTTCTTTTTTCTTCCCTCTTGCTTTGCTTCCCCTCTGCCTCCCCCCCCCCCCCCCTTTTCCCATATTCAATACCAGTTGTGAAGTTATTTGGGATGCAGCTGCTCTGTGCACTCTCCCCGACCCCCTGCTTGAGGCGTGGCTCACATCTTCATGGATTATTTTTCCTAGTGGGGAGTGGGGCATCCAATCCACTTCTCACAGGGGCTGGAGAGCATCTCGGAGCCGCGGCGGGTCTGGTGGTCCCAGCGCGACGCTGGCTCTGCCCTCGGCTGGGGCCCAGGCCTTGGGAAACGCCACAGGATGGTGCTCACAGCATCGCCCTTCCCATGCCTGCTGCACACAGGGTGGCTGGGCTGCCTCAGCAGGGCAAACGTTCTCCTGCTGCTGCCTTCTCCTGGGTTATTTTCTACCTTCTGTTCCAGAAGGGGTTGAATTTTAGCGGTGCTTTGTTCTGGGCACTTGTGGAGCCTTTAGCTGTCTTGCAGGAGAAAGTAGGTAGTGATGGTAACCGAGGCTCCTCCCAGGTGCACTGGGTGGTGGACTAACTGGGTGGTTGCTCCACAGCCTTTCCTTGGTCCATGCTGCAGTACCCCTTGCTGTCTCGGCTGCCAAGCCCAGGCTCTTCTTTTACATTTCAGACGTAGCCTGTTACCGGTTACGCTTCCCAAACTGCTTTTTCCTGGAAACCTCTGCTAAATAATTGCTTCTGATGAGATTTCCCTGGAGGGCTGGAAAGGAAGGATGGGCTTCGGAGTGAGTCTGAGCTGCAGCATCTGGTAGGAAGGGGAAAGAGCCTTTCTGATGCCTGAAGGTGGTGTCTTTTCTTGGTCGTGCTCCTGGCAGTCTGGCATAGTCTTAGGGCACATGGATGAAGCTGAGAGTGAAGCTACTCAAAACTCGGGCCGTTCCTGCAGTGAAGTCTCACCCTTTGCTCACGGAGATTGCTCAAGCCAGCTGGAAGCAGGAGTCAGGTGGGGGGTCATGGTTGGGTTTAACCAGGTGTGTTCTCCTGCCTCCTGGGAGATGCTCTGATGGCTGTGAATGTGTCTGCTGGGAGCACCGCTCCCACTTCTCTACTTCCAGCAAAGCTGCTGCTGTCGCAGGTGTGTCAGTGAGCCACCACCCAGAGCAAAACACAGTCCCTGGAGGGGACAGAGGGGCTCAGTCCCATCACAGCATCAGCTCCCTTATTTCCAGTCCCTCCTCTCCATCAGCGAGTTGCCAGGCTCTTTGTGCAGACCCCGCCTGAACTCTTGCATGAAGGACAGGAGCGATGCAGGCGGCCCCGCGCGGGGCAGGGCTGCCCTGGGCTGGCGGCAGTCGGGTGCCGTGTGTGTGTCGCTAACTCTTCTTGCTCCAATTGCAATGCAGGGCTCGGAGCACTGGGTATTTATAGAGAGAGAAACTCCTAGGCTGGAAACGGTAGCTCTAAAGAAAACTCTGGGAGTCAAGAAAGAAGAAGCCCGTGCGGGTCCCTCAGAGGTGAAAATGAGTGCCAGTGTATCGGAAGTGGAAATGGCAATAGGGAAAGCCAAGGAAGTGGCAGGCCAGGAAGAGCCAGCGGATGCAGCCCTGGATACCCGGACGAGAGCCAAAATGATCGCCAGTCCAGAGGATTTTGAGTCTGTCTGGGAGGATGAGATCTATGAGAAGGAAACCAGGGGGAAGCCCAGCCAGGAGGCAGAGCACCTGCCAGCTGAGAGCATAGAGGAGCAGCCCCAGGAGCAGGGCGAGAGAGCGACCGCCAGCGAGCTGGGTCTGCCCAAGCCAGGTCAACAGCCTGAAGAGAGGCAAAGGGCCAAGATTTTAGGGGCAGAGCCTCCCCAAGGAGAAAGCGAGGTGATCCCCAAGGAGCGTGGTTCGGCAGCCTCCAGGAAGCAGGAGGTCAGAGTGCCGGCCGGAGCCACAGAGCTCGTTAAAATTAAAGTGAAGGCCAGCGACGACAGCTCTGAGACTTCTGCAACCCAGAGGATCATCTACTTAGGAGATCCAGAGGGAGAGGAGAAGGACAGTAAACCACACCTGCTCTCAGAGACTGGTGGACAGCTTGGCTTGGAGGAGAGACCAGAAGCCAATGTGAACACATCTGGGGAGGGATCTGGGCGTGTGGCACCTGCAGCAGAAGGGTTCAAACCACCTTCCTCAGCAAGTCAGCAACCTGGAAAACCTGTTGAAGCACTGGAGACGCGTGGGACAGGCTGTGATGGGACCAGTCTGATGGGACATCCCACCTCAGATCTGGAGGAAAGGCTGCACCTACAAGAGAAAACACCTGCTGGGCTGACAGGCTGTGAAGCACCTGAGGGACGTGAAGCCCTACCACATTCCCAAGGGGTGGGACCGGAGGAGACTGATCTGAGAGGCTTGAACCCACCTGGCCTGGCAGGAGACAGCCGCGGGGTTGAGAAGCACGGAAGGAGCCCAGGACAGAGCCCAGACACCTGCACGGCAGTGGAGGAGCTCTCAGGAAGGACTGAAGCAGACGATGACAAGGAGGAAGGTGCCAGAGAGGTTCTTCAGATGGAAGAGATAGAGACCAAGTCACCTCTTCCAGCAGTGCCTCGGCAGGGCCACTCTCACTCTCTGGTGGGGGACAAACCCAACACTCCTGCCCCTACACCCTTTCCCCAGCAATCCAGCCCTGGCCCCGCAGAGCCTGAGGACAAAGACCTGTCCCAGGGCACCAGCCCTGAAAGAGATGTGGGCACCCCCAAGGATGTGGACCCCTCTGTGGAGGTGACACACAGGGAGGAGAGCCTTACAGTGGGCAGAGGAGAACCCAAGGATGGGAGTCCTGTAGCAGAGGTGGCCATCCCCAGGGACACCAGTCCTGAATCTGAAGAACAACCCCAGGACATTGACTTCGCTACATGGAAACGACACCAAGGTTCAAGTCCTGTTGCAGAAGGACCACCCCAAAGCTCAGACACTACAGCACAGCTGATCCAGGTCAGAGACACAGACACAGGGGAGGTGGCCCCAGACATGGGCTCTGTCTCAACAAGGGCAACCCAGAGCAATGTCCCCACCACAGATGAGCCGCTCCAGCAGGAGAAACCCATGACAAAAGAGCTCTCCCAGGACACAGAGCCCACATCAGGGAAGCCGACCAGAGATGACGGCTGTGGGATGGAACAATTGTCCCATGACAAAAGTCCTCATGTGGAAGAGCAGCCTGCCAGGGCAGAAGAACCAGAGGGACAGACTGGGGCCATAGTAAGAGACCTGCCCCCAGAGGGCCCTGTGGTTGGAGAGCTGCTCCACACTGTAGAGCCCAAAGCACAAGAGCCACTCGGGGACTCAGAGTTTAATGTGGGACAAGATCTGCAGGACGGGAGGACTGTGGCAGGAGAAACTGCCAGGGACAGTGACCTTGCTCTGGGACAGCCACGGCAGGATAAGTCTCCCAAAGAAGCTGCTGATGTCCCTCACTCCCCCACAGCAGGATTCAGTCAAGGAAGCAAGAGGTCCCAGCTCTCTACCTTGACCCACGAAGGTGGGGGAGAGCTGCAGGCGGGCAGTGGGACACGACAAATGGAGTCTGGGTCGGTGGAGTGCGTGGCTGGGAGGGCAGGAGCTGTGTCCCGGGAGCGTGGAGATGTCCCTGTGGCCCCAGACAGCCAGCAGGACAGTGAAGGCTACAGGAAAACCTCGGTGGCCTCTAAGATAAAGATGTTTGAGCAAAGTGAAGCGGAGCGAAGGGCAGCCCAGGAGGGACAGGAGCACGTGCCTGAAGCTGAGACATCAGTAAAGGGGAAGTCGGGTCTGGCACAGGATGGGCTGCTGAACACAGGCCTCTCCTCGCCGGTCACTGCCGTGGGACCCGCGCCCAGCGTGGGCTCCTTGGCCCTCGGGCGAGGGGCTGGTTCAGGAGGTGCCTCCCAGCCTCTCTCTCTGAAGGAAGAAGTTTCTGTTGTCCTGGACCACGAAGGAGAAGACAGCGCTGAGCTGGCCTCCCCCGACTCTGGCTGCGAACTCACACTGGCAGAAGCCGTGGTAACTCTCCAATGAACTGTCCAGACGGAAAGTTCATGCGCATGTTGTGTGGCTCTTTATTCCCATGTCCAGTGGCTCCTCACACATCCATTGAGTGACGGCAGCTTTGCATCCCCTGTCCTTCTATGTGTGTGTGTGTGGTCAGGCTTATTTGCTGAATGCAGACCCGCTGCCCAGTTGGTTCATCAGCTTTTGTTTCGTGACCTCCCCGACATTTCTGCTCCCTGGAGAATGCCGCGCCCGAGCTTCGTGGCCGGGAGCAGGAGCGGGAGACGGGGAGGGGGCTGAAGGAGCTGTGACTGCCGCGGACACGCACCCACACCTGGCAGCGGCGAGCCCACGCTTCCAGCTTCACCCTTGCATTTCTTACGTTGATTATCCCTTCTTGCTTAGCTCGCCGGCCTCACCCACCCTCCCCTGTCTTCGGCAAGCTGGTGGCTGGGTGACGAAACAGCTTCCGTCGCTCTCGTAAGCGCTAGATCCGCTCCTGTAGAGTTCGTTGCCTCACAACTAACCCTTTTCTCTAATCCAGAGCAAATCTCAGGAACCAAGTGGGGAAGAAAAGGATTTATCTGACCCATCAGTAAAATCCAGCCCGAAAGAAGAGAATTTAAAGACTGCTGTGCCAGTGGTCTTCCAGGTCTCAGTGCTGTTTTACTAACTGCTTCTTACCGTAGTATGAAAGCTCACCTTATGCAGCTGAGGGCTGTGTGCTTCCAGCTCCTCCCCATTGCAGAGCTGTTATGTATAGATTTATACATACGCACACACACGAGGACACGTATGCAGGTGTGTTCCTCTTGAGTTTGTCTGACACCCTGTTTCTCATACCTCTCAACCTCCCAGCAGCGCCAAGGGAAGGTTGTGCCCGTTAAGGGGACGGCTCTGGCTGCAAATGCTTGGACCACAGTCCAGGAGCTGGGTTTCCTTTGGCATCAGTGGGCTTAGAGCTGTTCCGAAGGGAGGACTGCCTGAAGCGAGATGCAAAATCCAGTATGGGTCTGGATTTCCCAAAGCCCAGTGAGGATCTGTATTTCTCAAAGCCCAATGTGGGTCTAGATTTCATAGAACCATAGAATGGTTTGGGTTGGAAGGGACCTTAAAGATTATCTCGTTCCAGCCATGCACTGGAACCAAAGATTCCAACCAGTTTCCCAAAGACCAGTATGGGTGTGGATTTCCCAAAGGCCAATGTGGATCTGGAATTTCCCAAAGCCCAGTGTGGATCTGGAATTTCCCAAAGGCTAGTGTGGATCTGGATTTCCCAAAGCCCAGTGTGGGTCAAGATTTCCCAAGGCTTCATGGCAGAGCGTGGTGAGGGGAAGTGTACCCTCTGATGGTGGAGTTGAGAGGTATGTCTGTGTCTGGAGCAGACCAAACAGAGGGAGGTCATCCCTTGGCTCTGACTGTGCTGTCAATTACACTGATCAAACACTCAACCAGGTCATCCCTACGACTCGGCCCTGGGCAGGTGAGGGCTCTGGATGGGGAGCGTTGTGTTCCCAGGGCACATTCAGCCCCGGCGCAGGCGGCTGCCCTGGCGGGGTTGGTCCTCCTCCCCCTGGGGCGATGCTCCGCAGGGCCCACACTGATGCTCAGTGGAATTGGCACACTCCTTCGCTTCTCCTTCCCCACGCGTGGCTGATGGGGCCCTTTCCTTTCCAACTCTTCTCTCTCTTTCCCTTGATTTGTTTTCCTCCGAGTGCCCAGCCTGACTGACGTACGATCGCGCTGGCGTCTGAGCTGTTCCTGAATGTCTCTTACCAGACCTGTTGTTTCGCCTACATCTGCTTCCACGGGGCGCACTGACGTGCCTCCAGGCTGGCCCAGCTTTTCTGTGTGACTGACCCTTTTTATGAGATGATTAATTACCGACAGACTTTTGGCCAAATCAGATTGAATAACCCTTCTCTCCCCACCCCACCGCTGCAAAGTCGCTGCTGTCAGAAAGGTTTCAGTCTCCGTGCTTGAGTTGTGTTTGACTCTACTCTGTGCTGTTTGCTGCAGCCTTCCTCCTCCTCCTGCTCGTCCCCTCTCTGCCGTTGGCACTGCCGGTGCTGCCGTGCCTCGCGGTGCTCACTGTCTCCGTCTCTCTCCGTAATTGTGTCTCATTCAGAGAGCGGGCTTGAGGGAGGGCGCCGAGGAGAGAGCTAAGCCGCCTCGGCACAGGGCTCCCGAGAGTGACACCGGCGATGAGGAGCAGGACCAGGAGAAGGACTCGGTCTTTCTGAAGGACAACCACCTGGCCATCGAACGCAAGTGCTCCAGCATCACGGTCAGTTCAACCTCCAGCCTGGAAGCAGAGGTGGACTTCACAGTGATCGGTGACTTCCACGGCACAGCCTTTGAGGACATCTCCCGGAGCCTGCCCGAGCTGGACAAGGACAAGAGCGAAACGGAAGATGAAGGCTTGGTTTCCTTCCAGCACACTGACAAAGTAGTTCCCGGACTGGAAGAGGATGGCAAAGTAGGGGAGAAGGTCTCCCAGCCCAGCTCAGATGTTTCCCAGCTAGAGGTACACAGGGACACCATTCCAGCGAGCCTGTCTCAGTGCCATGGCGCCTCCGTGTTCCTTGTCCTGGTGCCCAGTACTGCCTGGCTGTTTTGGAAGAGCATGCTAGAATTTGCCCCTCCCCAGGCTCGTGTCCGGTGTGGCTGTTGTCCCTCGCTGCACGCTCTCAGTCTGTGTTGCATGGCTCTGTCGTTGTGTTTTGTGCATCTGCTAACCAGGAAAAGTCATCATCATCTCTTAGTGCCCCGCGTTCGGCTGCCCACCCTGTCCCTGGCACGTGGGCAGCCGGGGGGGGGTCGTGTCGCTAACCACGGCTCTGTCCTCGTGTTCTGCATGGAGTCAGCGACCACTTTGTGTACTGAAGAACGTGCCAACTAACCCCTTGATTCACAGAGCAGCTCCGAAGCCCGTGGAAGGGTCACTCTTGTGCTGGGAGTGACTGTAAGGGGCTAAGAAAACTGCATGCGGCATGCAGGGGGGCACTGGAGCGCAGGGCACGGGCTGAGGGTGGCAGAGGCACTCCCAGCTCAGACAGAGCACAGCCCTGCTCTGCACCAGGACAGGGCCCTCTCCTGCCCGGGCAGCGCCGGGGCAGCACTCCAGCCCTGGCAGGTAAGTGCCGCCGCTGCCTGGCGCTGTCGGGGTCAGTCCAGACCTGGAGCCCGGAATAAGCTTCAGAATTAGAGGGAGAATTTCTCTGAGCCAGCCTGGAAACCCTTGTGCGGATCATCCAGCGCCGGGGGCTCCAGGTCACAGCGGGGCTGTGGGCAAAGGGTGATCAGCTCCATGGTGCCCCGTGGCCGGCGCTGGGCAGGGGAGGCTGTTGTTGGGCTCAGGAATGCCGTGCACTGTGCAGGAACCCTTGGCAGCTCCAGTTCCCTGTAGCAGGGAAGAGCTGGAAACCTGTCTCCATCCCCCCGAGGCTCTGGCATCCTGGGTGCAACCACAGCTGCCGGGAGTTGGTGTGGATCATAAAGCTGCTGTGAAGCATGAGGGAAATGCATTTGGTGGGTCTCACCCACATTTTGAAAACCAGTTTGACCTAACCCATGGTGTCTATAAAAATATATCCAAAAATTCCAGAAAACCCCAGGGATGGAGCATCTGGCCTGCTTTGGGGGTTGTCAGTCACGCAGGGTGCTGTGCACGGTGACGTCTGCCCAGGGCAGCAACCTGGCCTTTGCTCTTTGCCCAGGTAGGGCTCGGTGTGACACTGGCAGTGTGTGGCACTCAGCAGAGGAGCTGGGCAGGGATGCTCTGCTCGGGGGAGCTGGTGCCCAAGGAGTATCATGTCCCAGTGCCTCATTTGCTTCTTGTTTCTCCTGCAGTCCTCAGCCCCGAAAACAGATGCTGTGACCGTCGCCCCGGGGCCGGGTGTAAAGAAGCCTGAAGCAGACGGCTCTGCTCCCCAGAGGGTTGGCACCACAGACACAGCCCAGGTGACATGGTGGCTCTGTTCTCCTCCTCCCCTGCTCCCTTGATGGCTCTGCCCAGCCTCAGTCCTGCAAAACCTGTCCCCGGGCAGGTGACCAAGCAGGGCAGTCAGGGCCCCCCTGCTCACCTTTGTCTTGTTGGAGTCCCCAAAACATCAACCCAAACCCCACCCAGAGATGTTCTGTGTGTGTCCCTGTCCCCATCTGCCGTGCTGCTGGGCAGCGCTGGCACACGGTGACGTCTCCAGAGGGTGACGGCCGCCATTCGTGCTGCCCCTCGTGCCTTCATGGCCCTCCCTGGCTTCCTCTGGCAGCAGGGATGGCCGCACCATCCCAGCAAGCGTCCCCTCCTCCCTGGCACCTCCAGGCTCACCAGCTCTCCTTTGCCCCAGCAGGTGGAAGGAGGCAGCAGGGATGCCACAGCCGCCGCTCCCGCTGGCACCGCAGAGACAGCCCTGGCGACCTCAGTAAGCGGGGCTGGGGCAGCCGCTGGCCCCTGTGCTCCCTCTGCTCCGGTGGGGGTGGCTGGGGCCGACTGTGCTGGGGGGACCCTGCCCCACTGGGAATGTCTGTGGTGGGCGACCCGCTGCGTTTGCCCCCGCGCTGCATCCGAGCCAACACACGGATCTGCTCCTCTTTCAGGATCACAGCACCAAGGCTGGGAAAGGGGCCATTCCCACGACAGACCTTCGCTCCCTCTCGCCGGTGAGGGGGTGGACGGGGTGCCACCAGTGGTGGGAAAAGAGGGAGGGAGCTCACGGGGCTGGGGTTGGTCCCACAGGGCCCTCTCTTGTCTTCCCAGCACCGGCAGTCTTGACTGGTATGTTGGTACTGGGAAGAGCAGAAGGGTGCTTAGAAGGTTGAGGAGCAAAATGGCAGGGGACCTCCTGCCTGTGGCCTTTCTCCTGTTCCAGATGCACTTTGAGCATCTTCTGGAGGAGCATAATTCCTGAAAAATAGCCCAGTCCCTCGTGAAGTTTCTTAGCAGGGTGTGATATCTTTGGCCCTGGGTGTCCTACTTGGCCACCAAAGACCACACGCAAAGTCTCCTGACTCCCAGTGGAGGTGGTGGCCATCAACAACCATGCCCAGCAACCTTCCTAGGTCAAGTGTTTTCCTACTCAGTTGCCCGTTTTGATGGAGTCAAGGCTGTCCAAACACCACGTGCTGCTCCTCACTTCAGGAGAGACTGTCTGAGGCACTGTGACTGGGGCACCAGCGCACCCTTCCCAGTCCTCACCACACAAGGTGGAATGGGCAAAGCCTGAGTGCTCTGGCACTTAGGGTGGCCCTGAGGGTGGATGGGGCAGAGTGAAACACAGCCATGAAATCATCTCCCTGCTGCAGAGACCCTTTCCTGCAGCTCTGGGATTGGGTAGCTGTGGAAACCTCTCCCTGGTCCCACAAAATCCTGGATCCAGGTGGAAGCACGGTGCAGTATCATTTTTTCCCCTTGTCGCTCTTTGCCATCCATGCTTGGCTGGGAAGGTGCCTCCTGGGGGAAGGCTCTGTCTCCTGGGAAGCCAGCACTGGGTGATCCTCGCTGATGCCACTGCTCTGTGTCCTGCAGATCACCAGCGGCTCCGCTGGGAAGGAAATGCTCACCAGCATATTCAGTGCCACTGCAGAAACCCTCTCCACTTCCACCACCACCCACGTTACCAAGGTAGGAGCAGCTCCAGAGGGGCACCCGGGGGATTCCTGACGTGAGCCACTGGAGCTGGAGGGTGGGTGGATTTATGTTGTGGTTGGCAGAGCAGAAAATGCCCAGCTCCTCCCTACAAGCTGGAAAAGCTGTGCCCTGGGGGGTGGCCAGCCAGCCTGGTGCCCGGTGCCCGTGCCCAGTGCAGCTCTGCTGTGCTCCCTGTCTCAGCAGTGGTGCTGCAGGCAAGGACAGCCTGGCACCAGGGGCCCATCCCCTGCTGTCACGTCCTGCTCCCAACAGCAGGTCCCTCCAGCTTGCACAGTCCCAGAGGGAGGGTCTTTTGGTGTCTGCGCAGCAAACTGGAGACCCACAAATTTCCCAGGGTAAATCCAAAGCAGTGTTTATATTGGGCACAGCCAAAACAACAAATCAGGTACTTGGGTGCACTCCGAGTTGCAGCTTCCCAAAGTTACAAAACCAGATCCCATTCTGTTCAGATCCCAACCTGATACCCTCAGGGCAGCTTGAGAGAGCAACACAACTCAGATTTCATCTGATGCACCTTGGTGCCATGGGAAAGAGATGTGGGGAGAAATGAGAGAGAGAGAGAAATAAAAGAGTAGTGGGGTGGGGAAGAGAAAACCAGTCACCACTCTGGAAAAAGTGGTCCTCAGGAGCACGTGGGGCTGCGGTTCTTCTGCAGCACATCTGCAGGTGGGTTCCTTGGGGTGGTGGGCACACACCTGCCTTCTTGGCAGGCTCCTCTTTATAGCCCTGTCAGCATGGGAGGGCTGGTCTTACTGTGAAGGTTTTTGAATCGGTGCATGAGCAGAAGCTCCTTCAGGAAGGTTCTGGCATTGGGTCTGAGGGCTCCAGGGTCACTGGCAGTTCAACAGACCCTTGTCAGAATCACCTCTGCCTGAGCCCTCTGGGTCCCTGTGCGCAGTCAGGTGTGGGGGGGCACCTGCTGCTGCACCCCTCCCCGTCCCCAGCAGCAGCCACAGCACTCGAGAAGATGTTCAAGACAGCAATGCAAGCAGAGTCAGATGCTGTTGGAGACAATACAAGCAGAATCAGTCGATGTTTTAAGATGATAATACACGTAGAGTCCGTCTTTACACCTGTGTGCCACCCGTGGAGGCTGTGAACATGTGCTGTGCCCACCTTGACCCGTTGGTAGATGGGAGCACAGGGAGCTGTTGGGCAAGAGGGGTGAGCAGCACGCAGTGTTGCTTCCTGAGGGCAACTGCAGGGATGGAAGGGGCTCGGAATTAGCAGTGTGCGTGTGAGCCCTTGCCCGTGCAGCTGGGTTGAGTGTTCCCAGATGTACCTAGAGCCACAGCCCACGTCCTCCTGGCCCAAGAAGCCCACAGCAGCAGTGCTGGAGCACCTTGTGTCAGCTATGGGAGCCGTGTTAGCTTGAGGTGTGTTGGGTTTATTAGAGCTGGGGTGGTGCAGGTGAGCAGGAGTGATGGTAAGGAACAAAGAGACCAGGCTGCATCAGGGGAGGTCACCCACGGCCTTTTCATTCCCAGATTAAGTGCTCATAAATGAAAGCAGAAGTTCAGTGAGGGACCTGAGCAGGATGCTCAGTACCTGCCGCTCAGCCCTTTTCCCTTCCTCCCCACCCCTGGCCAGCTGTGCCTTGCCGGTTCTGACCACGTGCCGAGTCAAGTGTGGTGGGAGATGCACTAGATTATGGGGGAGCTCCTGAGGTGATGCTGCCGTTGTCCCTCCTCCCGTGGGCAGAGCTGCCTGTGCCAGGATCTGGGGCTTGGGCAGCTGTGGCTGAGTGCTTCCCTTCTCGTTGGGCAGACTGTGAAAGGAGGGTTTTCCGAGACCCGAATAGAGAAGCGCATCATCATCACGGGAGATGAAGACGTGGACCAGGACCAGGTAGGAGCAGGACGCCCTGGCTTTGCCTGGCTCTGCCCGCAGCACTGCATGCTTCTGGCTCTGGCTCGTGCCCCTTCACTCCTTCTCTCCCAAACCTGACCCCTGTGGCCCCAAACTATCGGCTCAGTCCAGCCGTGCGGGTCCCCGTGGGGTGCCACAGGGGAAGCCCCGGCCCAGCTCCCATCGGCGCCCCCTGCAGCAGGGAAGTACCGGTAAATGCTATGTCCTAGCACAGAGCCCAGCGCTGGGAACACCTTTGTATTTCTTAAAAGCACATTTCCAGTTGCCCTTTCTCTGTTGAAATACTCCAGAGTGACCCTTCCTCTCTGTCCAGCACAGCCTCACTGTAGGTTGTCTCACTCCCAGTGATGGTGTTTTGCATCTTCCTCCGTAATAGAGGAACGAAAAGTGACAAGCTCTTAATGTTGAAATAACAGGGATTGTCATAAATCTCTAGGGCATCGTTTTCCTTTGGGTTTTGCTGCTTAAGAAGAAAAATTAAAAAGCTGAAGTATTGTAAAGGCTCTAAAATTATTTTTAGATTTTTTTTAGGATGATAATTACAAGTTTAATCAGATTATTGTAGATTTTTCTAGGGTTTTGCTACAGAGAGAATTGCTGTGATTCTTTTGCTTGGGTTTCAGTAGGGAGCCTGGGACATAGCACACCTCTACAGAAAAAAACAAGAGAAAGGCAGTGTGCTGGAGGCATCCCAGTGGTGTGGGGATCCCTGACGAGTGATGGGCTCCAGCCTCTTCTGCCAAGCTGCTGTGGGTTCAGCTTTGATCCTCTGCATCCACGTCCTCCCAGAATCCCACTCAGCTGCAGCTGTTGGTTCTGCCTTGTACCAGATTCCAGGGAAGGGATGGTAACTGCTCTCATCCTTCTGGTTTCTAGGCACTGGCTTTAGCAATCAAAGAGGCAAAACTACAGCATCCCGACATGCTGGTAACCAAAGCTGTGGTGTACAGAGAAACAGAACCTTCTCCAGAGGAAAGGGACAAGAAACCTCAGGTGGGTGGAGAAGTTGCCACGTTTGCTTTATGCCACGTTTGCTTTATTGCTGGGTAAGGGGTGGATGGAACTGGGCTGGTGTCTCCAGTCCCCACCAGCTGCCAGAGCTGGCAGGGGTTGCTGCCCCTTGGCACTGAGCGTGGGAGCTCGTGGCCAGTGGCTCCAGTGAGGTGGTGGCTCCAGCCATGGCCACCTGGCTGTGGTTAGAGAGCCAGTGCCACCAGAAGCAGTGCTGCAGATGTCACCTCTCTGTCCTGCTCAGCAGAGGGGGCAGAGCCATGTCTATGTAAATAAAAAAGGACCTGCTGGTCTCCCAGAGGTGGGGAGGGAAAGCGATGATACCAGTTCTGTGGATGGGCTGAGAAACACGGCTACAGGATGTGCAAGGGCAGTGCAAAGTGTCAGAGCAGTGTTTGAAAATAGAAGAGGTTTCCTCCTCCCCTGTGAGGAGGCACTGAGAGAGTTGGGGTTGTTCAGCCTGGAGAAGAGAAGGCTCTGGGGAGACCTTAGAGCAGCCTCCCAGTACTGAAAGGGGCTCCAGGAAAGCTGGGGAGGGGCTCTTGATCAGGGAGTGCAGGGAGAGGTTTGGAGGTGAAAAAGGGGAGATTGAGATGAGATTTTGGGGAGAAATGTTTTGTTGTGAGGGTGAGGAGGCCCAGGCCCAGATTGCCCAGAGAAGTGGTGGCTGCCCCATACCTGGAGGTGTTCCAGGCCAGGCTGGATGGGGCTTTGAGCCCCCTGATCCAGTGGGAGATGTCCCTGCCAACCCAACCATTCCATGGTTCTTAGTCCCATTCAGATCCAGAAGTTGTCACAGGTGCAGGAAGCAGCACACGAGGTTTGCAGTTCCCCACAGATGTCCCAAAGCAGTCACAGCAGAGCTGCCCAGAGCAGTCCTGCCCTGCTCCAAACCCCCACTCTGACCCCAATCCCGAGCATCCAGGTTGCTGCAGCTTTTCAGTGCTGAGACAGCCCCGCAGAGCCCTGTGTCAGGGGAGCACTGTGGGAAGGAGAGGGGGAGCTTCAGAGAGCAGCTTCACTACTGAAAAATGTGTGAGGAGCTCTGTCAGCAGCCAGGCTGTGGGTGCATTTTGAGAGGAAGTGGGAGTTTGTGTTTCCTTATTATATGTAGATTTTGAGTGGCAGATTTTAAGCTTGGAAATGTGAGCAGCTCTGTTGCAGCTTGGAAGGTCAGAAGAGGCTCTTGCATCGGCCTCATCCTGCCTCCTATTGAACAGTACCAACAAGTGAGCCCAGACACTTCACATCACTTAGGGAGCCCCCAGTTTTAACTGAATGGCAGAAATGACTTGGTGGAGCTGGTGGCAGGGGCTGAACATGAGCCAGCAGTGGTCCAGGTGGGCAAGAAGGCCAGCAGCATCCTGCAGGAGCAGGGAAGGGATCGTCCCCCTGCACTCGGCACTGCTGAGGCCACACCTCGAATCCTGGGTTCAATTTTGGGCCCCTCAGTCCAGGAAAGACCTTGAGGGGCTGGAGAGCGTCTGGAGAAGGGAACAGAGTTGGGGAAGGGTCTGGAGAACAGGGGTTCTGGGAGCAGCAGAGGGCCCTGGGGCTGTTTAGTCTGGAGAAGAGGAGGCTGAGGGGAGACCTCATCGCTCTCTGCAGCTCCTGGAGAGGAGGTTGTGGTGAGGTGGGTGCTGGGCTCTTCTCCCAAGTGACAAGGGATGGGATGAGAGGAAATGGCCTCAGGTTGTGCCAGGGGAGGTTTAGATTGGATAGTAGGGAAAATGTCTTCACTGACAGAGTGGTGAAGCCCTGTCAGAGGCTGCCCAGGGCAGTGGTGGAGTCTCCATCCCTGGAGGGGCTCAAAACCTGTGTGGCCGTGGCACCTGGGGACAGGGTTCAGCAGGCACCGAGGGGCTGGGCTGCTGGTTGGACTGGGTGAGCTGAGAGGGCTTTTCCATCCTTAATGATTCCATGATTCTATGACAGTAAAGGGAGCAATGACTTACCATTCCCTCCACACACCAACACCAACCCAGTGCATTAGACTTCCTGCTAATTAAGTGCAAACGGTAGTCCCAGGTGTTTACAAATTCCCTGACCAATGTTTACAAATTCGCTCCTCGTACCAAGAGGAGCCCTTTTACAGCCAAAGGAATTCCTACCCTGTGACTGCTCATTTCCATCTGCCTCGTACAGGAATCTTGACCATCATGTTCATGGAAGTCGGCCTCTGTATTGAAACCTGGAGAAGAGTGGAGAAGGAGCCTTCATGCTGGATTTGTCAGCAAGACATAGACATCCTGGCTGCAATGTTCATGGCGAGAGACAAACATTTTTGAAAGAGGAATAGCAAATATATTATATATATATATACATACATACATATATATATATATAAACAGGAAACAAAACGCATCCTTGCACTGCTGCTAATATGCTGGAAGTGAATAGCAAACCAACACCACCAACAAAGCCAACCCTCTGCAGACAAATTGAAGAATTTCCTGGATTGGTGATAAAATGAAATTTAAAAAGTCCTAAGGATACCAATAATCTCGTTAACGATGCGATAAAGCCACCACCATCCTGCATGTTCGAGGAAACACAATCATGGGTTCATTTGTTGCACACTGAATGGAAAGGAAAACTGCTTTGCAACAAAGCAAGAAATAAGCAAACTGAAACAGAAAAAGAAAAACCACACAAGCAGAAGCAAAACCGTTCCCCACTTCTGGAAAGAAGAGAGAAAACCGTTGAATTGATCACCTTAGACTTCTTTTCTGATTCACAAGTGTCATTTCGCCCTCCTCCTCATCCCATGCTGGTTCTGTTGCATCTTTTGGAGTTCTGTTCACTCTTCCCCTTCCGTTCCTTTCTCTTCTTCTCTGTGCACTTGTCCAACCTCTTGTTCTCCGAAGGTATTTAAGAATGGATTTCATTTCAAACAAGACAAATGCTGTGTATATGGTTTCTCATTGATAACAAAGCAGCCTGTAGGGGTTTCATATGGATGTGCATTTCAGTTCTGTATATTATTATATATAACGAGGGGGGAGGGAGGGAACGATGCTGAAATAATTCAACAGTGCTGGTAAATATGATGACGGCATTTTTAAATTATTAACTCTTTGATTGACTGTGGTTGGTGTATTTTGAGACTCTTAGATCACACGTGGGACTTTTCAGTCCTGCAAAAAGAGAATGGGGAAGGTTTCAGCCGCTGCTGGTTTCTGGGGGGGAAAGAGAGAGGGCGAGAGACGGGCGATGTCCCCACCAGCTGATCTGCAGCGTGTGGTGGTTGGGTTTGGAGAATCAGTGGTGGTTTGGAGGGGCAGGGAAAGCACTTGAGGCTGAGGCTCCAGCAGGAGTAGGCAGGACCCAGAGCCACGGGAGTCAGCCAGGAGCAAGGTGGCAGCCGTTCATGGCTCCTCTCCAGTCCATGGAGCCGTGCTGGTGGCTGGGGTGGTTTTGCTTTGTTTCTGGATCCCAGTAATGAGGTTACTTGAGTTTTGTGGTAGGGTCAAAGGCAGAAGGGTTGTTTCTACCCTGCTGCCTGGGTGTGATGCCAGGGTTGGTGGCAGTGGTGGTGGTCCTTCCCCGACCTGCCTAGGGACAGGCAGTGGGGAAACCGTGTGTCTCCATTCCTGCAGAGCATCCCCAGCTCCCCAGGCTGGATGAGAGAGCCCAGGCCCTCTGTAAGAGGACTGTGGAGGAGATGTCCGTGACGCTGCCTTCCCCCAGAACATCCCAGCTGAGCCTTTGGCCACAGGCTTCCTCCGTGGCTGCCTTTGGAAGGGGATCGTGGGCCAAGCCCGGGGCCTCGTACACTGTGAACCAGGCAGTTAGGGTAAACTTGGAACCAAAATCAGAAAGGAAAGGAAATAAATGGGTTTCCTTCTTGGAATCGTCTCCAGCTCCTGTGGAGACAGAAGGGCCCACGATTCTGCACCATTTTGCCTTTAGCCTCCCACCCCTCGTGCAGATTGTGCTCAAAAACGGGTGCGTTTGGCCAGGTCCTGCAGTGGCTCGGAGGGTGACAGCGAGCGGGAGAGCCTGCGCCGTGAGGACAACCAAGGCCAGGTTGGATGGGGCTTTGAGCACCCTGATCCAGTGGGGGGGTGTCCCTGCCCACAGATGAGCTTTAAGGTCCCTTCCAACCCAACCCATTCCATGATCCTCTGACGTCGTGGGCAGACCCTGCTCACTGCCTCTGCTCTCTGAGGAGAGAGCCTGCTCTCTGGCAGCCACAGTTGGCCAGTTGCTCGCTGGTGTGTCCCAGTGAAGTCTGTTCTTCTGGCAGAGAGGTTTCTCCTGTCAGCATTCACGAGCTGCCGTCTCCGCCAGTGCTGCCAGGTCGTGAGGGTCTCCCCAGCTTCCATCCGAGCGCCCTCAGAGACCAACCAAACCCCCCCCAAACCAAAAAAGAATTAAGGCAATTGCAAAGAGGCTACTTTTCTCTCTTTTCTGTTTTCAATCCACCCAAACCATCTGTAATCAGCACTTTCAGAGAGAGGCGGGGTGGTGGAGGACTTGTGCTCCACACACGGCTCTGGCGTGGATCCGCACGTGGCGTGGTTCACACTCAGAGGAGCCCACCAGGCTTTGCCACCTTTACAACCCACCAGAGGCTACTGTGAAACTAGAGACTTGCTTTTGATGTTGTGTACAATTGTAAAACAGAAGGTTACTTGCTAAAATTAGTGGCCTTGCAGTTAGACGTGATGTGTGCTTGGACTGACATGAGTTAGGTTTGGAGTGAGCAGCCCCAGCCCTTGGCTCCCGCAGCGTTTCCTGGGTGGCAGTGTTCAAAAAGGTCTTAAAAATAAAGAAAATTAGGAAAGGAAACAGCTGACGGCACGTTTGCCTGGCGAGGGGCAGGTTCTGCTGCTCAGTAACAACTGCACCCCGCGGGCTCAGCCCCCTCAGCCTGCCCAGCGCCCCGGCTCCGCCAGCCCATTCACCGCGTGGTTTCCTCCAGGGCAGAACAGAAACCCTTTCTGTTGAAAAGGGTGGGAGACGTGAGTGCCTGTTTTTAACCTGATCCCACAAATCCATTCCGAACCTGGCCTGCGATTGCATGAGTAATAACAACAGTTAACAGTAACACTACTATTTATTTTTATTTGAGAAGCACCTTACCAACCAACTGCAGCGCTCTTGTCCCTTCACTAACTCTCCTTCGCTCTTCCCTTGTTCTCCCTCTCCCCCTTCGGTCGGACTCCTCTTCAGTGCTCGGTGGTGTATGCGTGTGTGCTCACTGTTCTTGTACTCAATAAAAGTGAAATAAATGTGTTTGATGCTAAATCAGCTTGGGGCCTCGGTGGACTCTTTCCTACCAAAGGGGGGACCTGATGGACAGGGTCTCGGCAGATGGAGCAAAGATGCCACCAGGTTGGGAATTGCGGGTGGTGGAGCTGGGATGGCTTCATACGGTGACCAACCCTGGCACCCACACGCGGGGTGGAGGTGGCTGTGAGGATGCCCAGAATGCAGGGAGAGGAGGTGGCAGCTGTACCCGAGGAGTCTGACTCCGTGTGCCATCCTGGGAGGGAGGCGGTGGGGCAGGAAGGCACTGGGCTCCCTGCAGGGTCGTGTATGTCTGTCTCGGGATGAAGAAGTCTGTGGGTCTGTCCTACTGTGTGGTTCTTCATGTGTCCCGCTGAATTATAGAATCATAAGGTTGGAAAAGACCTCTGAGATCATCCAGCTGTACCTATCCCCTTATTAAACCATATCCCTAAGAAACTCATCTACCCTCCTTTTAAACACCTCCAGGGATGACTGCAGGGTCTCCATCTGTCCCACAGCAGGGCTCTTGGTCCGTCTGTCCCACAGCAGGACTCTCGGCTCTCTCAGTCTCATGGTGGGGCTCCTGTCCTTCCGTTCTGCTGCAGAGCTCTAGGTCTGCTTATCAAGCGGCAGGGCTCTTGCTCTGTCTGTCCCACAGTGGGGCTGCTGTCCGTCTATCCCACAGACAGGGCTCTCAGTCCATCCATCCCACTGCAGGGTTCTCGGGCTGGTGGGGCCAGGGCCCAGGGGAATGTCGGCCAGCTGAGGCGGTGAGGCTGTCTTAGGGGAACACAGATTCAGAGCAGCCCTGAGGAGAAGGACTTTGGGTACTGGGGGATGAAAAGCTCAACACCAATGTGTGCTCACAGCTCAGAGAGCCAAACCATGTCTTGGGCTGCATCCAAAGCAGTGGGACCAGCAGGGTGAGAGAGGGGATTCTGCCCCTCTGCTCTGCTCTGGTGAGACCCCACCTGGAGCCCTGAGTTCAGTTCTGGAGTCCTCAGCACAGGAAGGACGTGCAGAGGAGGCCACAGAGATGATCTGAGGGCTGGAACACCTCCTGTATGAGGACAGACTGAGAGAGTTGGGGTTGTTCAGACTGGAGAAGAGAAGGCTGCGGGGAGACCTTAGAGCGGCCTCCCAGTACTGAAAGGGGCTCCAGGAAAGCCGGGGAGGGGCTCTTGATCACAGAGTGCAGGGAGAGGATGGGGGGAATGGTTTTGAGCTGAAAGAGGGGAGACTGAGATGAGATCTTGGGGTGAAATGTTTTGCTGTGAGGGTGGGGAGGCCCTGGCCCAGGTTGCCCAGAGCAGTGGTGGCTGCCCCATCCCTGGAGGTGTTCCAGGCCAGGCTGGATGGGGCTTTGAGCCCCCTGATCCAGTGAGAGATGACCCTGCCCATGGCAGGGGGTGGAACTGGATGGGCTTTCAGGTCCCTTCCCAAACCCAAACCCAAACCCAAACCGTTCTGTGATTCTGTAATTCCATGCCGTGGGGCCAGAGTGCTCCTGAGGGCAGAGGGGATCGGCTGCCAGCTTTGGGCTCCTGAGAGCCGGGGAGGGTGAGCGGGGCGGGCGAGCACACACGGTGGTGCTAGGAACGATTGTGTCCGGAACTGTTGTGCCCGGAACCACTGTACCCGGAACGCTCCTGCCCGGAACATTCGTTCCCGTCCCGCGGTGCCGCCGGGGCGCTCTGCGGTCGGACCGCGCGGCGGTTCCGGTGGTCGCGATGGCGGCGCGACTGGAGCCGGACCTGGCGCGGGAGCTCTTCTTCGAGGGTGCCGCGGTGGTGGCACTGGGGGTGCCCGAGGGTACCGAGTTCGGCATCGACTGCAGCGCCTGGGCCGTGGGGCCGCGCTTCCGCGGCCTCAAGATGATCCCGCCGGGGCTGCACTTCGTGCACTGCGCGGCGGGCGGGGCGGGCGGCGCCGCGGGGCCGCGCTCCGGGCTCTTCCTCAGCCTGGGCCGCCGCGAGGTGCGGCTGCTGCGCTGGGACGCGGCGGGCGAGGTCGTGCGGCTGCTGCCGGCGGGGGAGGCCGAGGCCGAGGCGCTCAGGGCGAACCTGCAGGAGCTGGACCCGTTCCTGGGGCCGTACCCGTACGAGAGCCTCAAGAAGTGGGTGTCCCTGAGCAGCTGCCTCAGCGAGGCGGCCGTGCAAAGGCTGCAGCCGGAGTGCGGGCACGTCTGCGCCTTCTCGGAGGTGCTGCCGGTGGCCGAGGGGCGGCACAGCCGGGACCGGGCCGAGCAGCGTCTGCCCCGCTTCGACGTCGAGTGCCGGAGCTACGGCGAGGGTCTGGCGCGGCTGCCCCGCATGGAGCCCCGGCCCGGCACCCAGATCCGCTTCACCGAGCTGCCCACGCAGATGTACCCTGAGGGCGCCACCCCCGAGGAGATCACCCGGCACAGCATGGACCTCAGCTACGCGCTGGAGAGGGTGATCGAGCGGCGCTGCGCCGACCAGCCCCGCGACCTGCTCGGTGAGTGCTCCCTTCACCCCGTGCGGTTCTGGGGGGCTTTGGGGGAATAAAGTCATTTCATAGACTCACAGAATGTCCTGAGTAGAAAGGGACCCACGAGGATCATAGAATCGCTTGGTTGGGAAAGACCTTTGAGATCATGGAATCCAACCGTACCTGTCCCCTGCTAAACCATCCCTGAGCACCTCATCTGACTGTCTTTTAAACGCCTCTAGGAATGGTGACTCAACCACCTCCCTGGGCAGCTGTGCCAGTGCCTGACCAGTGCCAAAGAATAGAGTCCGGCTCCTGTCCCTACACAGCACAACCCCAACATTCACCCCGTGGGGCTGAGGACATTGGCCAAATGCTTCTGGAATATTGTCAGGCTGTGACTGCTTCCCTGGGAGCTGTTCCAGTGCTCCACCACCCTCTGGGGGAAGAACCTTTTCCTAATATCCAACATAACCCTGGCCTGCCTTGTCCCTGAGGCAGCTCTCCCAACTGGTGGAATTTTTAACAGGCACAAGACCTGTTCCAGTTGCACTGGTGGGGGACGTGGTGCTTGGTGTCTGGGGCTGCCAGCCTGCCACATCTACCTCTCACTCCTGGGTGCTGCAATTGGAGCCCAAATGACTTCATCCCTGTCTGCAACTACCTGAAAGGAGGGTGTAGTGAGGTGGGTGTTGGTCTCTTCTACCAAATGACAGGTGATAGGACAAGAGGAAACTGCCTCAAGTTGCACCAGGGCAGGTTCAGATTAGACATCAAGAAAAATTACTTCACTGAAAGGGTTCTCAGGCACTGGAACAGCTGCCCAGGGAGGGAGTGGAGTCCCTAGAGGTGTTTAAAAGACAGGTGGACGAGTTTCTCAGAGATCTGGTTTAGTAGTGGACAGGAATGGTCAGACTCAATCTCACAGGTCTTTTCCAACCAATGATTCTGTGTTTTAAATCCATGGAGGTCCTGAAGTGTGAGTTTGCTTCATGGCAGGATGCAGAGAGGCCTTGGGAACCCAGCCGAGCTGGAGCCTCGAGTTACTGAGGTTTGGAATAAGCCTTTTGTTTTCCTGCTTCTGTTTTTCCTATGTTAACATTATGCAATTTATTCTTTATCAAGAATTCTTTATCAATATTATCAAAGCCAGCTCTAGGATCCACAAAGAACAAATTACCTTAGGAAATGGTGATGCCATCATCCTGGCAAAACAGCTGATGCCAAGCGTCCAGTGCGAGGAACCCTTCATTCAGCTCTTGGTTCAGTGAGGGAAAAGCATCTGTTACTGTGCTGCTGCTCTTCCTGTGTCTCCAGAGCCCCTGTGTTCCAGGGAGCAGTGTTTGCACTCCTGTGTGGCTCTAGGGACACAGGCACAGGTGGGGTGAATGCTTGCAGGGTAACAGCGATGTCTGACCGCTCGTGTGAGCGTCCTTTTGAGAACACAGATGGCAGAGGAAGTCCTGAGGGGGCTGATTGCCAGAGAAGTCCCTCTCCAAAGGTGATCTTTGCAGCGAGAGGTGGCCCTGCCCCATTAGGCTTTGCTTTATGTCCAGCTGAAGAGCAGAGCATTAGGAAATAGGCAGTGTTTAGAGCACTGATTGCTGTTAGCAGAGGTGCTGGAAGGGCAGAACGCATCCACAAAAGGCAAACACAGATTCTGATGCAGTGATTCACTGGGGTTTTGAGAGGACAGGTACCATGGGTATGGATTTACTCTTACGTGTGTTCTGTTTTGTTGTCCTTTGCTGAATATCCACAGCTGAGTTGCAGTTTGCTTTCATCTGCTTCCTGATTGGGAACGTGTACGATGCATTTGAGCACTGGAAAAGGCTCTTGAACATCCTGTGCCGATCTGAAAATGCTATAGGGAAGTACCAAGACCTTTACATCAATCTCATTTCTGTGCTGTATCACCAGCTCAATGAAATCCCAGCTGATTTTTTTGTGGACATTGTCTCCCAGGACAACTTCTTAACCAGCACTTTACAGGTACGTTTGTGTCTCTCTTGAAAAACACAAGTGGGAGGAGAGGGTGTGCTGGAGGTCAGAGTTAGGCTGCAAAAGGAATTAAGCTACTGGTGAGCTGCGTGGCAGATAGTGAGCCTGTCTAAGCACGTGTGTTTTCTTTTACTTTCTCCCTGTATTATTTGTAATGAATTGCCATTTCCTTCTTATCTCAGAGTTGGATCTGCTCAAGCTCTGCCCAGGAAGTCTAATGCAGTGTAGGATGGGATTAGTCCACATGCAGAGAGGGCAGCAAAGCAAGGCAGTGAGAGGAGATGAGCGAGGCAATGGGAGAGCTGGAGTTGTTCAGCCTGGAGAAGGCTCTGGGAGACCTTAGAGCAGCCTTCCAGTGCTGAAAGGGGCTCCAGGAAAGCTGGGGAGGGGCTCTTGATCAGAGAGTGAAGGGATGGGATGAGGGGGAAATGGTTTTGAGCTGAAAGAGGGGAGATTGGGATGAGATCTTAGGGACAAATGTTTTCCTGTGAGGGTGGGGAGGCCCTGGCCCAGGTTGCCCAGAGAAGTGGTGGCTGCCCCATCCCTGGAGGTGCTGAAGACCTTTAAGACCATCAAGTCCAACCATTGATCCATCCCTGCTAAGTCCACCACCAGACGATATCCCCGCACACAACATCTACCTTTAAACACCTCTAGGGATGGTGGCTCCACCACCTCCCTGGGCAGCTGTGCCAGTGCCTGAGAACCCTTTCAGTGAAGAATTCTGCCTGATATCCAACCTGAATCTACCCTGGTGCAACTTGAGGCCATTTCTCCTTGTCCTGCTGCTGGCTACCAGGGAGAAGAGCCCAGCACCCACCTCACCACAACCTCCTCTCCAGGAGCTGCAGAGAGCGATGAGGTCTCCCCTCAGCCTCCTCTTCTCCAGACTAAACAGCCCCAGGGCCCTCAGCTGCTCCCACAACCCCTGTTCTCCAGACCCTTCCCCAACTCTGTTCCCTTCTCCAGACGCTCTCCAGACCCTCAAGGTCTTTCCTGGACTGAGGGGCCCAAAATTGAACCCAGGATTCGAGGTGCGGCCTCAGCAGTGCCGAGTGCAGGGGGACGATCCCTTCCCTGCTCCTGCTGCCACCCCATGGCTGAGCCAAGCCAGATGCTGGTGGCCTTCTTGCCCACCAGGGCCACTGCTGGCTCGTGTTCAGCTGGCTATCAATCAATGCCTCCACATTCTTCTCCTCCAGGCATCTCTCCAGTCGCTCTTCCCCAAGTCCGGAGCACTGCATGGGTTTGTTGTGCCCCAAGTGCAGGACCTGGCACTTGGCCTTGTTGAACCTCATGCATTTGGCCTCAGCCCATGGATCCAGCCTGCCCAGATCCCTCTGTAGACCCTGTCTGCCCTCCAGCAGACGAACACCACCACCCGACTCAGTATCTGTCTTCTGCCAGCTGGCTGAGGATGCACTCGATTGCCTTTGATAAAGATATTGAACAGAAGGGGCCCCAACACTGAGCCCTGGGGATGCAGCTTAGACCTCCCACCAGCTCCCAGCTTCAGAGGCAGCAGAGTCTGCGGCCTTCAGGAGGCTGTGCTGGCCTCAGCCTTCCCTGCTCACCCTCGCAGGAGCCACCGCGCTCCTGGGAACAACGAAGAACTTTGCCTTATAGTTGATCTGGGCCTCTCCTTACTAAAACTCCTCTGTTTCTCTGATGTGCCAGGGAACCTCTGGGACTTCCCCAGTCCCTCTACACACCCAGCTGCCAGAGTTAAGAGTCTGTGGGCGGGTGGATGGGGAGAAGTGCAGAGTGGTTTGTGTGGGGGGAGTGTATTATCTCTGTTAGATTTCGTTCAGCTTTCAATGCAGCAGCTTGATTTTTGGAGCTTGATCTAAGGCAAGGCGAGTACACCATAACCTCCACTGAATGTGCAGCCCTAACAGTGTCTAAAGAAAAGAAATACTGATGAAATAATGAATTTAACATGCAATTCATTGAGGAGAAGTGGGAAGTATCTTCTTTTCTTTTTTTTTTTTAATAGCAGCCTTCCTGTGTATGAGAGCTCTGTTCTAAAGAGGCAGTTTCACGGTAGAATGAGCAAGGAAAAGGCAAATGATCATAAACAAGGCAATGAATCTTGCTGCTCACTGTCAGTGTTTTATCCAGCTGTCAGAAGGTCTCTCCTAAATAAGAGCCTGCTTATTCCCCAGAGGGCTTTTCCTTCACTCCCAACATGCGATGATTTTTTTTTCTTTACCTTTGAAATATGAGTTTCTTTCTATGGAAATGAGTTTGGAATGATGGGTTCTGAAGAGGAGTGGAAGCAGGCTGGTGAGGGATGGGCTCTGAGGCCAAATGCCCTCTTTAATCACACACAGGCACTTTAACTCTCAATGCTGTGAATGTGGGTTTGGGTGATGGAGGGGGGGCAGCCTCAGAGGGTGTCCAGATGGCAGAGCCCTGTGCTCCAGGGAATGGCTGTGCTGGAGAAAACTGGACTTCATCCAGAGAACTCCCAGCCCTCTCTTACCTGCACAGTCACTTTGTTCAGTTTCTTCTGCATCCTAAGGTGATGGTGATACCGAATAACAGAAACACTTGGAGGTATAATTACCTGTTGTCCTCTTCGGTTTTGTCTTTCTGCTCAGACATTTTTCTTTGCTCACACTTAGGAGTATTTCAGAATTCCACAGCATATATTTAATTTCATGGGTACTCCTCCTTGAATCCAAGTCATTACCTTAGTGCAAATATTTCTAATGCTGACCCTGTGGAGTGAAGGCAGGGTGTTTCAGTTGGGGTTTTTCAGCCTGGAGAAGAGGAGGCTCCAGGGAGATCTCAGAGCAGCCTCCCAGTACTGAAAGGGGCTCCAGGAAAGCTGGGGACGGGTTCTTGATCAAGGAGTGCAGGGATAGGATGAGGGGGAATGGTTTGTACCTGAAAGAGGGGAGATTGAGATGAGATCTTAGGGAGAAATATTTTCCTGTGAGGGTGGAGAGGCCCTGGCCCAGGTTGCCCAGAGCAGTGGTGGCTGCCCCCTCCCTGGAGGTGTTCCAGGTCAGGTTGGATGGGGCTTTGAGGCCCCTGATCCAGTTGGAGGTGTCCCTGCAGAACTGAATGGGCTTTTAAGGTCCCTTCCAACCCAAACCATTCTATGATTCTGTGATTCCATGTCTGTCTTGGTGCTGGGATGGAAGGAGAAGCACCGTTCTTGTTCAGGTGGCCCCAAAGCTGGCCTGTTTTCCAGGGTGGTAGATCCCTTACCAGCAGTGTATCCTGAACTTTACCTGGTGCCCCTTGTCCGTGATGTTGTTGTAGGAAGAAGATGCTCAGCTTGTGCCTTGGCTGAGTTCTCACTGACCTCTGCTCTGCTCTTTTAGGTGTTCTTTTCCTGCACGTGCAGTGCTGCTGTTGATGGGACCCTAAGGAAGAAGGCTGAAAAATTCAAGGCTCACCTAACGAAGAAATTTAAATGGGACTTTGAGGCAGAGCCTGACGACTGCGCCCCTGTAGTGGTAGAACTTCCTGAGGGGGTGCAGGTGGACTAAGCAAAATGCTTGCTTAGAAACAAACAGCTTTTAAAAATTACTCTTTCTCCAACCTGGTGAGCTTCCTAAAGTCTGTTTGTGAAGCTGACTTCTCTTTCTGCCATGGAGGCAGATGTGGAAAACCCAGGAGGATTCTTAACTTTGCAAGGAGACCAGAGTTATTGGAGGAGTTTGGGTATTGTCACACAGCTACTTTGGACGATTTGTTTTCTTCCCTCTCTCTCCTGTGGCATCTCCTCGTTCTGGACACAGCTGAACTCTATATCCCAGCTCCTCAGATGCCCCGTTTGCAGACTATGGTTTACACTTGCTGCTCTGATTTGATGCACCCTGAGTGAGCAGTGTAAACCCTCAGATCTGGTTCTTGCAGATTTGACAGCCTGAAACCAGGCTGTGAACTGGGCAGCTCTGCTCTTCCTAGGCTTCTGTTGCAGGGTTGTAGCCCCAACTGTTTCAAAACTGTGTTGGATGCTTATGCTGCTTACTGTGATTTACTGCAATGATCTGTTGTAGAGGAGGACTCAAAGCCTCAGCAAAATCCTTCCCATTTCATGCCCCTAACACTGAGGTATCTTATTCCTCCCATTCTGTGAAAACCTTTTGTATTTCCTGCTGATGCTCTGTTTAGCCTGGTGTAGAAGAAAGTTAATTGTTTGTTAGCAAGAAACACAGTTATTGGGCACCCAGGCCTTGAGGAAGAGAGAAGCATGAGATAAAAGGCCAGATTTCCACTTGAACTGGTTCCTCTGGTTTGTGACAGTTGGAAATCTTATGTATTTACACAAGTGTCAGTCCCATCTTTTTCTCCTTTTCCCACTGATAAGCTGTAGGAAAACTTGTGGTGCTCGTTCAGAGCTGCACAGGGACTCAGCCCTGCCACTGGCTTGGTACTTCCTTGGCTGTCAGACTGCTTCAGGAGTTTGTGTGCACGTCTAACAGGATGACACTGTTTGTTAGTCTTCTCTAGCTCAAAATAAATCTCAAGAGACCCTTGCCTACAGAAGAGATCCATATCAATGGCTATTTAGTTGTTTAGTGAAGGCTTGTGGTACAGTGACACTGCCCTCTCTTTCTGGGGACACTGAGAATCCTGGTGAGAAGGGATGTCACAGTGGGGTCTGGGCTGTCCAAGAGCAACTCACAGTGAAATGGCACGTGGCGAGGCGCAAGGGCAGCGTGTTCTGGGGAGGTGTGTGATGAGGTGTTTGCAGAGAATCAGGAATCAGCTGTCAGAAGCCCATCTCTGCTGCTCAGTGCTGTCCCTCGCTGTCCTCCAGGGCTCTGCACCCCATGGCTCCGGTGTCTTGCTTTGTCCATTCCGTGCTGGCTGCAGGCCCCTGGGGGAGGCTGCTCCCATTTGGTACTTGCTTAGTTCTTCAGTCTTTTTTTCCATGCTTTTTGTTTTTGTCCTTGTGACATTTTGTACAGTGCTTTGTGCTCTGCCCTTGTCTTCTTGCTCTTTGTTTGTGTCCACAGGCAGCGCTGTCTTTGCAATTGCCAGTTGGACAAATCATTTGCAATGAACAGTCCCAGCTTTGGTGAAAGATGCCCTTTCTTTTCACTGGCTCTTCGCACCAACGTGCTGGCTGCTTCTGTTCCTCCAGAGCAGAGCAGCAGTCACTGCTGGGAGCAGGAAGTAGCAAAGGCAGCGTGGGGCCTGGAGACCTCTCTGGAAGGGAGAGAGGCTCCGTGGCTGCAGAGGGGCTGGCCAGGCAGTGTCAGGGCTCTGCAGGGTGTCTTGGCAGTGCCACCCCGTGTCAGGTGGGCACGGGAATAGGCGTGTGTCTGCCATCCAGAGGGACCGGGACAGGCTAGAGAGATGGGGCTGTGCAAACCTCATGAGATTCAACAAGGGCAAGGTCCTGCACATGGGTCGGGGAAATGCCAAGCACAAATCCAGGCTGGGCAGAGAATGGGGTGGGAGCAGCCCTGTGGAGAAGGACTTGGGGTGCTGGGGGATGAGAAGCTCAACAGGAGTCGGCAATGTGCACTCACAGCCCAGAAAGCCAAACCATGTCCTGGGCTGCATCCAAAGCAAAGGAACCAGCAGGGTGAGGGAGGGGATTCTGCCCCTCTGCTCTGCTCTGGTGAGACCCCTGGACCCCTGAGTTCAGCTCTGGAGTCTTCAGCAATGGAAGGACAGGGAACTGTTGGAGGGAGTCCAGAGGAGGCCACAGAGATGATCTGAGGGCTGGAGAACCTCTGCTATGAGGACAGGATGAGAGAGTGGGAGTTGTTCAGCCTTGAGAAGAGAAGGCTGTGGGGAGACCTTAGAGCAGCCTCTCAGTACTGAAAGGGGCTCCAGGAAAGCTGGGGAGGGTCTCTTGATCAGGGAGTGCAGGGATGGGATGAAGGGGAAGGGTTTTCAGCTGAAAGAGGGGAGATTGAGATGAGATCTTAGGAAGAAATGTTTTTCTGTGAGGGTGGGGAGGCCCTGGCCCAGGTTGCCCAGAGCAGTGGTGGCTGCCCCATCCCTGGAGGTGTTCCAGGCCAGGCTGGATGGGGCTTTGAGCCCCCTGATCCGGTGGGAGGTGTCCCTGCCCATGGCAGGGGGTTGGAACTGGATGGCCTTTCGGATCCCTTCCAACCCAAACTGTTCCATGAATCTATGAGAAAAGAAAACATAAATGTTCTTCCGCTGTGCTTTTTTTCTGTTTACAAGGCTGTGACAGGGAGAGGCAACATCTCTTATCAGACCTACAGAACAGATGGGGAGAAACACACCTCTGGGAACTCGGCCCCTTTGGATTCGAAACACAAGCTGTGAACTTTCAGCTAAATACAGGTTTAAGTGTTCAGAATTCAACTCTGCTCCATGAATCAGTTGCACTCTTTGAGGGAAAAGGGAAACTGGTGGATATGAAGCAAGATGTTGGGTGTTTGGAAGGGGGGCTATAAATTTTGAGAGGGAAAAGAGTCAGTGGGAGGGAGGGTGTAAAAGGGAAGTGGTAACGTGGAGTAGAAGGAACGTTTTCTTGCCCTTGTACAGCCTTGGGCAGCAGTGGCCGTGATAGCAGTGCCCCTTCTTCCAGCTGAGATGAGGGCGATGCTCTGAGAGCAGAAGAGCAATTGTGTGTGTTTGTAAACAAGCATTTCTGTGAGGTAATGAAGTGTAACTTGGGATGTGTTTGCGGCTGATGCAGCCATGAATCGGGGTCAGGACCAGCAGCTTGCGGTGCCTCGTGCAGCGGCACTGAAGCGTGAGGGACATCGGCCTCCTCTTTACATGGAGGGTTGTCCAGCTGCCAGAGTTGTGCCAGTGGGGCAGGCTGGCACTGTTCCCATCCCCTGCTGTCACTGCAGGCCGTGCCCGGGGTGAGGCTGATCCTTATGGCTCGGCCGTGGCTCGGGCTGACCACCGGGTACCCCCAACGACGCAGCACGCGCTGCAGCGACAGCACCGAGCCCAGTGTGAGCCTGCCCAGCCCTGACAGCTGCTCTGCCTCTTTTTTTCCACTTTCCCCATAGGCTCAGTAGTGTTCACAAAACCAGAATTTGGAGACTTGGTGACACTGGGAAACTGCGTGGCCAGCAGGAGCAGGGCAGGGATTGTCCCCCTGAATTCATAGAATCATAGAATCATCTGCTTGGAAAAGACCTCTGAGATCATCAAGTCCAACCGTGCCTGTCCCCTTACTGAACCGTGTCCCTGAAAAACTCATCCACCTGCCTTTTAAACACCTTCAGGGGTGGGGACCCAACTCCCTCCCTGGGCAGCTGTTCCAGTGCCTGAGAACACTTTCAGTGAAGAAATTTTTCCTGATGTCTGATTTGAACCTGCCCTGAAGCAATTTATGGCCATTTCCTCTCATCCTATCGCCTGTCCTTTGGGAGAAAAGACCCAACACCCACCTCATCACAGCCTCCTTTCAGGCAGTTGTAGACAGTGATGAGGTCTCCCCTCAGCCTCCTCTTCTCCAGGCTAAACAACCCCAGGTCCCTCAGCCTCTCCTCATAACCGCTGTTCTCCAGCCCCTTCCCCAGCTCCGTTCCCTTCTCTGGCCACGCTCCAGCCCCTCAATGCCCTTCTTGTAGTGAGGGGCTCAAAGCTGAACCCAGTGCCTTCTCACGAGTACTGAGTGCAGGGGCACAATACCTGCCCTGCTCCTGCTCTCCACGCTGTGTCTGATACAGTCCAGGATGAGGGGCTGGAGCGTGTCCAGAGACGGGAACGGAGCTGGGGCAGGGTCTGGAGAACAGGGGTTCTGGGAGCAGCTGAGGGCCCTGGGGCTGTTTAGTCTGGAGAAGAGGAGGCTGAGGGGAGACCTCATCGCTCTCTGCAGCTCCTGGAGAGGAGGTTGTGGGGAGGTGGGTGCTGGGCTTTTCTCCCAAGTGACAGGATAAGAGGAAACAGCCTCAGGTTGTGCCAGGGGAAAGGGTTGCCCAGCAGTGGAACCATCTGCCCAGGGCAGTGGTGGAGTCTCCATCCCTGGAGGTGTTTAAAACCCCTACAGGTGTGGCACCTGGGAGCAGAGTTTAGCAGGCACAGTGGGCTTGGGCTGGAGGTTGGACTGGGTTAGCTTAGAGGTCTCTTCCAGCCTGAATGATTCTGTGATGAGCATCCATCCACAGTGGTGTTTTGTAATTCAGCTTGGGTTTGTGTGGCAGCTGTAACCTCTGTGACAGCAACATTTGCAGGCCTTGAGCAGCACCGGGTTTGTACAGCGTTGGGTGTTACCCAGACACGTAGAGGTGGTGTTCTCATCCCACAGCTCTCACCCTCTAAATGCAAACTAAAGGTGAAAGGGAGCAGGTGGGGAAGCTGGAGAAAGCAATCAGTGCCTGTGGAGCATCTTAGTGCTGTGGGTTTACATCAGAATGGAGCTCAGGGTTAATTGTTATTTGAACCAGCGCCTCTTTCTTGATGCTTTCACCACCTCTGTGTGACAGTAAGTTGGATTTGTGGCTATTTTCTACATCTTTCCTTATGGTAACCCCAGCCTTTCTGTGTCCATCTTGTTTCAGTTCGAGTTTCTATTTTTGTTAGGCTTTTCTAGCATTTGTTACAACTGTGCCCTTGGTTTTCTAATCCAGAAATAACAAATGATCGATATCCATTTGCAGCCCTGACAACTACCAGGTGTGAGAGACATTTCAGGGTCTCTCAGACCTGCCTCTCCTTTGTCTGGAGCAGTGTTTATTTCTGCTTCTGCTTTCACAGCTGGACATGGGCTATGCCAGCGGCTGCAGATGGAGTGGTTGGCACCGAGCTCCTGGAGTGTGGAAAAAGATGAAATGGGACATTGTAATTCCTTTCTCTGAAAAAGGAAATAATCTTCTTCTGATGCTGCTGTTCATTGTCCAAGGAAGCTGTGACAGTGGGATGTTCTGCAGCCCCATTACTATAAAAGGGATGTGCTGGGCATGGCCATTCCTTCCCAGTGCGGTCAGCAGCTTCATTGCTATTCCTGCTCTCTCCCTGAGAATCTCCAGCTCCTGGGGCTGCCAGGCAGAGCAGGGCTGGGTTTTGGCAGTGTGGGAGCCGGTCCCCACCCACCGAGCAGAGCTGGAGCATGGGTGGGGGGAGGCTGGGGAAGGCATGGACTCAGCTGGAGCCTGTAACTAACACACAGGAGGCATCGGCTCTGCAGGGGCCTCATTAAGAGAGTGTAAATGAGCTGCAAGGCAGCCTTACTACAAATAAACTCCAAATGGGTTAATCAATAGGAGGAAAAATCCATATACACAAACTGCTTTGCCTGTGTTGGTCCAACACGTGCCTCGTGGGACCGTTCCGACTGGCTCCGGGGACTTGGGTTCTTCATGAGGAAGGAGCTGCTGTCAGGACACAGCAGAACTGGACCGTGCAGGGAGGTGCCAGGTGTGCCCCTCGCCCAGTTCCAGCAGAGCCCCTGCTCCAGCAGCACTTACCCACCTCTGCTTCAGAAGCTCCATGGGTTTGAAACCCATGATGGTTGCAAACCGGATGATGGGTGCGGATGGACTTGATAATCTCAAAGGTCTTTTCCAATCAGAAGATTCTACGAAACATAAAGAAGATTCTATGAAACATCTGGTTGTGGTGTGGCTGAAAGCCAAGGCTGCCCCTGCCAGGTCTCAACTTTGGGCAGCAGTGAGAGGGAGAAGGAAACAATGAGAGGGTTGATGTCTCGTCTCATGCAGCCATCCAGGGCTGTGTGGATCCAACGGGATGCTGAGCTGCAGGAACTCCCTGTGCTGGGTGGGATCAGGTGGGATGCTGAGCTGAAGTGCAGACATTTTCCCCACTTCAGCTCTCTGAAGTTATAACACTTGAATGTTTTTCCCTCTCTGCGAGGGAGTCTGCAGCCCAGACACTGTTACAAGGCTGCCCTGGTTAGAGAACGGCGGCAGCACCTGGGAGTGCTCCTGCAGTGACCCTTCATAATTCACTTGTCCCCTTGCCTGTAAGAATTGTGTCTCTTCTCACTGTAATCATTCAATAACACAGGAAATCAACTGGTGTTTGTAAAGGAAAAGTGATGAGAAGTGCAGGTGGTGAGCAGGGAGGTGCCAGGCAGGGAGCAGACAGCTGCACTGACTGGAGCTGCTCCAAGCCCACAGCTTGGGCTGGAGGCCAGAGGCCATCGCTAGCCATGGGCATGTGCAGGACACCCAGAGGGAAGGTGGTTTTACCCTGGGCTCCAGCACTTTGTTTTCCCCCAAAGGCAGGTTTCGACACATGACCCAGGTTGCCCAGAGCAGTGGTGGCTGCCCCATCCCTGGAGGTGTTCCAGGCCAGGTTGGATGGGGCTTTGAGCCCCCTGATCCAGTGGGAGGTGTCCCTGCCCATGGCAGGGGGTTGGAACTGGATGGGCTTTGAGGTCCCTTCCAACACAAACCGTTCTGTGATTCTGTAAAATTTGCTTGGATCAAGAAAGCTGCTTCTTTGCAGAGAGGGATTTTTCAGTGAAGGAGAAGGCCCTCTGGGTGGCTCTGTCTTCACAGGTTTGGCATTCAATATTGTAATTTCTGCATGTGGTGCATGAACAAGGTTATTTTCCCCATCCATCCACTCGGCAGCAGTGGATGTTCAAGCCTGGATAACTCAGCTCCCTGGAGACAGCCTTGCTCTGGGCAGTCCAAGGCACTGTTTGCAGCAGGCAGTCATCCCTGGGAGTGCTGCCTCAGCACTGAACGCTGGTGGTGTTTCCCAAGTCTTTACTGGAGGTCTCGGCTGGGAAAGTGATGCTTCAAGAACGTGCTGAGGCCTTGCAGTCACAGGGTGCTCTAGAAAGGTGCTGGCTGCTCCACTACCCACCACTGTCTACTCCGTGGAGCAACAAACTGGGCTCTGTACCGTGTGTGCAATCACAGAATCATTAAGGCTGGAAAAGCCCTCTCAGCTCATCCAGTCCAACCATCATCCCAGTCCCTCTGTGTCTGCTGAACCCTGGCCCCAGGTGCCACGGCCACACAGATTTTGAACCCCTCCAGGGATGGAGACTCCACCACTGCCCTGGGCAGCCTCTGACAGGGCTTCACCACTCTGTCAGTGAAGACATTTTCCCTACTATCCAATCTAAACCTCCCCTGGCACAACTTGAGGCCATTTCCTCTCATCCCATCCCTTGTCACTTGGGAGAAGAGCCCAGCAACCACCTCACCACAACCTCCTCTCCAGGAGCTGCAGAGAGCCATGAGGTCTCCCCTCAGCCTCCTCTTCTCCAGACTAAACAGTCCCAGGGCCCTCAGCTGCTCCCAGAACCCCTGTTCTCCAGACCCTTCCCCAGCTCCGTTCCCTTCTCCAGATGCTCTCCAGCCCCTCAAGGTCTTTCCTGGACTGAGGGGCCCAAAACTGAACCCAGAATTCGAGGTGCAGCCTCACCAGCACCGAGTGCAGGGGGACGATCCCTTCCCTGCTCCTGCTGCCACCCCATGGCTGAGCCAAGCCAGGATGCTGGTGGCCTTCTTGCTCACCTGGGCCATTGCTGGCTCATGTTCAGCCACTGTTGACCAGCACCTCCAGGTCCTTCTCCTCCAGGCAGCTCTCCAGCCTCTCTTCCCCAAGCCTGTCACGCCACACGGGGTTGTTGTGTCCCAAGTGCAAGGCCCACCATTTGGCCTTGTTGAAACCCATTCCATTGCCCTCAGCCCATGGATCCAGCCTGCCCAGACCCCTCTATAGACCTTTCCAACCCTCCAGCAGATCGACACTCCCACCCAATTTGGTGTCCTCTGCAAACAGACTGAGGGAGTGTTCAATCCCCTTGTCCCGATCATGAATCAAGATGTTCAACAAGCTGAGCCCTGGGGACACCACTTGTCACCAGCTGCCAACAGGAGTTCACTCCATCCACTACAGCTCACTGGCCTTCACCCAGTGTAGATTGTGCCTGTCCAGGAGAACACTGTGGGAAACAGAACCATGGAATGGTTTGGGTTGGAAGGGACCTTAAAAGCCCATCCAGTTCCACCCCCTGCCATGGGCAGGGACACCTCCCACTGGATCAGGGGGCTCAAAGCCCCATCCAACCTGGCCTGGAACACCTCCAGGGATGGGGCAGCCACCACTGCTCTGGGCAACCTGGGCCAGGACCTCCCCACCCTCATTGTGAAGAATTTCTTCCTAATGTCCAATCTAAATCTTCCCCTTTCCAGTTTAAAGCCATTGATGTCAAAGGCTTTACTGATGTCCAGGTACTCCACATCCACAGAGTGGGTCACCTGCTCTCAGAAGGAGATCAGGTCGGTCTGGCCAGACCTGCCCTTGATGAATCTGTGCTGCCTGGGCCTGATGACCTGCACATTGCCTGGTGAGCACACGTAGCTCTGCAGTAACCTGTGTTTCAGGGATGGTTGTTCCCTCCAGGTAGAGGTCGGCTGTTCTCAGTACCAGGAAGGTACTTTTTTTAATAAGGTTTGCTAGAGGTTTGTGTGTGGCTGCATAAACAAGTGTTCACTCAATGCTGCTTTCTCCTCCTCTGTGAAAGTTCTTGTGCTCTTCAGGCTGCTGTGAGCTGCTAAAGCAGGTGAAATGGCAGGGGACCTGAACCCCGGTGTGCACCCAGGGGAGCCTGAGCGGGGCCACAGCCGGCGGCTCTGCCGATGGGGATGGCTCTGTCCTGTGCTTAGGGGGTCTGGGGCAGGGTGGTGATGGGGTCCAGCCCAGCTCCTGCTGCAGGACCCCCCCGCTCACACCTGACCACGTCTGTGAGACCCACACATCTTGCTGAGCTGAATTCCTGGCATCTGGGCAGGAGGGGATGGAGCAGGGATGAGCTGGCAGACCTTGCAGCAACTGGGGAGAGGAGGCCTTTCAGGCAGGAGAAGCTCTGGGTGGCCTGCGGGCTCAGTCCTTCCACTGGTGCTCAGCACAGCCTCTTGTCTGCTGGCATTCTCATTTTGTTTTTCAAACAGCCACTTCAGGATTTAAAACCCATCACTTGAGAGGCTGCTGATCGTTGCTGTGAGATTTACAGACATCTGAGAGACCTTCCATGTGCAATCCAGCAGGGACCTGTTAAACACAGCACCCAGCTGTGGTGCGTGGTCACTCGGTGCCTCTAATGGCTTTGTTTCATTAGCAGGAACTCTCTGGGGAGGGCTGGGCATGTTCACTCGTGCTGGGAGTTCACACTGCTAAGCGTGTTCATTTAATGGACTTATTTTCTTAACAAGACCAATAACCAGTGTGATCTAATGTTCCTTCTGGGGCTCTCTCTCACTTTATTCCTCAGCAGAAACAGGCAGGTCAAGAGCTCTCCTGCATTAGCAAGAAGATGTTCCACCTTCCTTATTATCCACCCTTCCCTGCCAAGATTCTTTTAAACTCCCAAAGAAAATGTTACCTTTGATTTACATTTTTCCTCCCTCTTCCTCTGCTTCTTCAAGGACAAAACATTTATTGCTGCTTCAAAAGATCAGACAACGTCTCTTGTCATGCCAGGGGTCCTGATCCTATTCTAACATGACTTAACGCCACCAGCCTTCAGTGCCATCAGCCTGAGCTCCATCACGCATCAGTACTGAAAGGA
This sequence comes from Dromococcyx pavoninus, assembly GCA_033558185.1. Lineage (NCBI taxonomy): Eukaryota > Metazoa > Chordata > Aves > Cuculiformes > Neomorphidae > Dromococcyx > Dromococcyx pavoninus. The sequence continues at coordinate 189,288 of JAUMJL010001205.1, read as the reverse complement.
AACAGCAGATTTGGGCTTGGGACAGCAGCAAATCGGGGTTTTTTTCCATGTTTCATAGAATCATAAGGTTGGAAGAGACCTCTGAGATCATCCAGCAGAACCGTGCCTGTCTCCCTACTAAACCATAGCTCTAAGAAACTCCTCCACCCATCTTTAAACACCTCCAGGGATGGAGACTCCACCACCTCCCTGGACAATCAGTTCCAATCCCTGACCACTCTCTCAGTGAAGAAATTCTTCCTGATGTCCAGTCTAAACCTGCCCTGGTTTGTGGCCGTTCCCTCTCGTCCTGTCACTTGTCTCTTGTGAGAAGAGCCCAGCACCCACGCTGTCACAGCCTCCTTTCAGGCAGTTGTAGAGAGTGATGAGGTCTCCCCTCAGCCTCCTCTTCTCCAGGCTGAACAACCCCAATTCCCTCAGTCTCTCCTCGTAGGGCTTATTCTCCAGCCCCTTCCCCAGCCTCATCGCCCTTCTCTGGACACACTCCAGCCCCTCAGTGTCCATGGAGTGAGGGGCCCAGAACTGACCCCAGTACTCGAGGTGCTGTCTCACCAGTGCCCAGTCCAGGGGCACAATCCCTGCCCTGCTCCTGCTGCCCACGCTGTGTCTGACACAGGCCAAGATGCCATTGGCCCTCTTGGCCCCCTGGGCCACTGCTGGCTCATGTTCAGCCCCTGTCAACCAACACCCCCAGGTCCTTCTCCAGGCAGCTCTCCAGCCACTCTTCCCCAACTCTGTGACGCTGCAGGGGTTTTTGTAACCTAAATGGAGTTTTCTCTCCAGTCCCCACTCACTAAAAGCATCTTTTGGCTGTCTTTACCAGTGCCACCAGGTAGGGTCCCTCAGAGCTGTCTGACCAGCTTTGTCACGAGCCGTAGGTGTGTGAGCTGAGCTACCGATGTGTCATCGCACGGCTGATGGTACCGAACACCTGGGTGGGTCTGGGTCACAGCATCATGGAATGCTTTAGGTTGGAAGAGACCTCAAAACTCATACAGTTCCACCCCCTTGCCATGGGCAGGGACACCTCCCACTGGATCAGGGGGCTCAAAGCCCGATCCAACCTGGCCTGGAACACCTCCAGGGATGGGGCAGCCACACCTGGGCCAGGACCTCGTTGTGAAGAATTTCTTCCTAATGTCCAATCTAAATCTTCCCCCTTCCAATGTAAAGCCATTCCCCCTCTTCCTATCACTGCTTGTCCCAGTAAGAAGTCCCTCCCCAGCTTTCTTGTAGGCCCCCTCAGGTACTGGAACTGCAGAGGTGGTGGGATGTAAAAACAAGAACACCCCATCTGTCCTGCAGGGTGGTGGCTGTGTGTGGTCTGTAGCGTGGGGTCTTCCATGGGGTGAGCACCTCCTCTTAGCACACGGGGACATCAGTGCCTCCCTGTGCCCTTCTGTCGGTGGAATCCCCCTTTTCCGTGGAGCAAAGGCCCCTGGAGCGGTGCTCTGCCCCTCGCTTCCCCCTGCAGCTGACATGCAACGGAAACAATCCTTCTCCCTGTGTCCTTGCAACCAAGGAGAGTGAGTATGGAGGACAATAGGAGGAGCTCTTCCTTGAGGTCACCTCTCCTGGAATGGTTCTGCTTCCGTCTGATGCTGCCTGGGCAACATCTGCCAGACTGTCTGTTCCCTCACAGCAGAGAGAGGGCCTGGAGGTGCTCGCTGGAGGGGAGCTGCTCACCCTCACCGTGATGCTGATCGAAGCCAGCTCTCAGGTTTGACTGTTCTGTAAGGCACAGTGAGAGTTGGGTGCTGTCCTCAGCCTGCTCCTCCTCCCAAAGGACAGCCCAGCTTGGCAGCAGCCCCACGTCTGACAGCCCTTTCAGTATTGCCTTCACAACACGATCAGTTCTTCATCTCCCCCTGAACCAGGCGAGGCAGCACCCAGCACGCTGAGGCCTGGCAGAGCTGCAGGGAGATGGTGGCCACCTCTGCATGGGTAGGACTGAGGTCCTGCAGAGCCTGGTGAGGGCCATGGGCAGATCCAGCAAGGTGGCCTCAGGTTCGGTGGGCTCTGTGAGGTGAACAGAGTTCACAGCTCTCCCTGGAAGGTGTTTTGAAGTGGCCCAAGCACTGACAGTTCTATTGTCTGCAGGTGCCAAAGAGTTATGCTTGCATTTCACCCAGGGAATCTGATCTCAGCTCCCACAGCAAGGGTGCAGTAGAGCCAGGAGGAGATCCAAGGCTTCTCCAAACATCACCTAGCAGAAAAGGACCTGAGGCTGCTGGTCAACAGGGGCTGAATACGAGCCAGCAGAGGCCCAGGTGGGCAAGAAGGCCACCAACATCCTGGCTTGGCTCAGCCACGGGGTGGGCAGCAGGGGCAGGGAAGGGATTGTCCCCCTGCACTCGGTGCTGGTGGGGCCAAACCGCAAATCCTGGGTTCAGTTTTGGGCCCCTCATTCCAGGAAAGACCTTGAGGGGCTGGAGACCGTCTGGAGAAAGGAACAGAGCTGGGGAAGGGTCTGGAGAACAGGGGTTCTGGGAGCAGCTGAGGGCCCTGGGGCTGTTTAGTCTGGAGAAGAGGAGTCTGAGGGGAGACCTCATCGCTCTCTGCAGCTCCTGGAGAGGAGGTTGTGGGGAGGTGGGTGCTGGGCTCTTCTCCCAAGTGACAAGGGATGGGTCGAGAGGAAGCGGCCTCAGGTTGCACCACGGGAGGTTTGGATTGGATATTGGGAAAGATTTCTTTAGTGACAGAGTGGTGAAACCCTGGCAGAGGCTGCTCAGGACAGTGGTGGAGTCTCCACCCCAGAGGGATTTAGAAGTCATGTGGATGTGGTGCTTAGGGACAGGGTTTATTGTGCACGGTGGGATTGGACTGGATGGTCTTGGAGGTCTTTTCCTCTTAATCTTAATGACTAATCTTATCATGAAATCTTAATGATTCCATGATTCTACGATATTCTCAGCTTCTCCACCACCATCTGACTATTGGGGCAACACAGGTGCCCATCTCTGTGCCACAGCCAGGGCAGCATTTGAACTCAGCAGCATGGTGAGCGCACCAACGTGTCCTCAGGACCATGGTGCCTTTGTGGGTGCAGATGGGAGCCACTTGTGGCCTGGGGTTGAGGCTGTGTGGTCGAGCCCTGACCCCTCAGTGTCACATCAGTGCCAGGGGGAGATGCCAGCCCTGGCTGTGCTTGTGCTGCCATCTGTGCCTGCCCGCCTGGCACAGCAGGAGCGATGGCGAGTGTCCCCTTCCCACGTGAAGCAGCTCACTGAGGAGCAGCTAATGGCTGTGCTCCACGAGAAGAAATAAATAAAAAGGACTTCTGTGAAGAATATCATTTCCTGGGGAAGAAATTGCTGCTCTGCTCCACCCACACTAAGCATGAGTGGCCTTGGTGCACTGACTCATCCCTTCCTTTCCAGTGCTGTGGGCAAGGCTGTCTGAGCCTTCTGCTGGGGGGGCTCCACTGGCTTTTCCACCGTGGGACAGGACCAGGGCTCTGTGTCCCTCTCATCCCTGTGCTGAGCTGCCACACTGCCCTGCTGGGGTTGCTGTCCTCCACAGGGACCTCAGTGCTTGGAGAATAGTTTCAGTTGGAAAGGACCTTAAAGCCCATCCAGTTCCACCCCCCAGCCATGGGCAGGAACACCTCCCACTGGATCAGGGGGCTCAAAGCCCCATCCAACCTGGCCTGGAACACCTCCAGGGATGGGGCAGCCACCACTTCTCTGGGCAACCTTGGCCAGGGCCTCCCCACCCTCACAGGAAAACATTTCTTCCTAAAATCTCATCTCAATCTCCCCTCTTTCAGCTGAAAACCCTTCCCTCTCATCCTCTCCCTGCACTCCTGGTCAAGAGCCCCTCCCCAGCTTTCCTGGAGCCCCTTTCAGTACTGGGAGGCAGCTCTAAGCTCTCCCCAGAGCCTTCTCTTCTCCAGGCTGAACAACCCCAGCTCTCTCAGCCTGTCCTCATACAGGAGGTGCTCCAGCCTTGGATCATCTCCGTGGCCTCCTCTGGACTCACTCCAATAGATCCATGTCCTTCCTTCTACACCCAACGGGTGCCCCTGTGGTGTTTTCCTCTCCATAGAGCGTGTCCTGATCCTGGTCCTTTCCAGGTGCCCCTCACAGGCACAGCAGTGACCAGAAGGGGAAGGAGTGGAGTTCTCTTGGCTGCTCTCAGCTGCTCAGCCAGCTCAGCAGCCCAGCCCTGGAATCTCAGGCTGAGGGTCTGCAGTTGTCTGTGGGACCCACAGCAAAGAAACAGCAGCCAGGAGCTCGCCTGGAGCTCCCAAACACTCAACAGTTGTGTATGTGGCTGGAGAGCAAAGGCTCCAAGTGCCAGTCCAGCCACGCTCACGCATGTGTGTGGTGTTGGTGCGGCACTGGGAAGCACTGGTGGATGGCAGAGGAGGGGCAGTGTTACTGGGCTTCTCACAACACCATTTGTCTGGCTTGTACGGAACAAAGCACGGAGCTCCACGGAGCTGCCTCCTGATGAGGACACAGGGTACCAGGAAATCAGGGGCATCCCTCGATAATGATTTGGGCTCATACAGGCAGGAACAAAAGGCAGGAGCAAAGGCCAAGCATGGTGTGAGAAAAGGAGAAAGAGAGAAATGTGGGAAGGAGGGAGGGAAGACTGGATCTTGGCTGCGATGGGATTGGTGCCTCCAGCTTAGGGCCAAGGATCCACCCATCCTGTGGAGAGGCTGGGCAAGCAGGTGGTCCTTTCCTTTACCTGGTAGAGGGATCTGCCTTGGGCTCCTCCGTCACGCCTGCAGGAAGGTGACAGGGCTGGTTTGCCCCTCTGGTCTGATGTCTGTAGGCAGCAAGGGGTCGCCTCCCCAGGCCAGGCTGCTTTCATGTTGGCTTTGAGTTCTGTTTTCTTACTCGAAGGAGCCATCCCGAGGTGTGGGCACCGACACCGGGAGCCACGGCTGGCGCTGCGGGGAGCCTGGGGACTGGCGCAGACACCAGCACCGGGGAATGCTTCGTGTAAATGCATCGTGTGCAGAATTCACTGAAGCTTTCATATCAACAACCAGCCCAGCCTGACCCTTTGTAAAAACAATCAGCAACAAAGCTGCTCCCGCAGCTGCAGGGAGGTCCCATTTTTCCATAGGCTTCCTTCCTGCTTCCATCTGGCGCTCGCTCCGGTTCCCAGCTCCTCCCTCAGCGCCGTGTAAGGTGGTGAAAGGCAGCTTTAACAGCCCCTGGCTGCTCTCTGGGGCTGTACAGGAGCTTGTCCTGTACCTCTGAAGCTCAGGGCAGCCTCAGGACTCCTTGTCTTACCTTTCCTTCCGGGTACTGGGTTGATTTTCATGGAATTGGCTTTGTGTCAAAGTAGAGGGCTTTCTTCCCCCATCTTGGTCCATCTCTTCCTGATGCCTCTTTCCCACCTGGATGCTGGGTAGCAGCTGTGTATAACTTCATCATCACCGTTCAAATCGCCTCAGCTGGCACAGTAGGTGTACAAGTCACTGCTCACTAAGAGGAGGTTGGCATCTCCTGTGATGAACCTCTGTTCCCGTGTTCAGCTCCGTTCACACCTTCATGGGTTGCTGCTGTGAATCCATCCCAAGGGAGCTGGTTCCAAGCAAGTGGAGCCCAGCTCTGATCCCAGAGCCTGTGGTGCTGCCACCAAGGGTACAACACCCTTTTGGAAATTACTTCAAATTGTGGCCACTTCTGGAGGCAAAACTTCTGAGAACTCCTCTGAGAGCATTTCCAGGCAACCTGGTCCACTGGCTTGTAGGATCATCTCCATATCTGTGCCTGTTGAGCAGCACTGTGGTGTTCTGACTCCCTCATCCCCAATGATGTGCCAAGTTGTGGCATCATCAAAGTTTAGGAGAGGTTGGTAATGTGGAAGGAGATGGCTGGGAGGGAGGGATTGAGGGAAAGATAATGCACCAGCTTCTTTCCAGCCTGCCCTCACACCAAGAGACCCGGGCTCAGATGCCCCTTCCAGCCTATGTGCGTTTGAGCAGGTAGGAAGGCACGGAGAGGGCTCTGTGGTGCATGAGGCTGGGTGTCAGCAGCAGATTTCTCTGGGCAACCTTTGCCAGGGCCTCCCCACCCTCACAGGAAAACGTTTCTCCCTAATATCTCATCTCAATCTCCCCTCTTTGAGCTTAAAACCGTTCCGCTTCACCCTATCCCTGCACTCCCTGACCAAGAGGAACATTTTGCCTCTCAGAGGGATTAAAGGTGAAGCAGTTGAGGTCCCTCTACACTCCTGCTCTGACCTTTCCTGTCCTTCCCTCTCTGCAGACACCTTGTCCTTTAGTTCTAGAAACTCCTGACTCATTTAAACCTGAGCGTCCCTTCCAGTCTGGGGTTGGAAGGCAGGAACTGGAAGCTTCCTTAGTGATTGTGCTGGAGATGGGAGACTGAGGGGAGAGCATCAGCCCGTGATGCAGCCTTCCTTTCTTCCACTAATGCTCGGTTCCAGCGAGGAGGGAAGCTCTCAGCTCCTGCCAACCAACTGATGCACTGTCATTAAAGCTCTGAAGCAGCAAAAATGCTTCAGAATATCTTTAAGTGCTTTCCAGAGCCGCTGCAGCGTGAGGCTGAGCCCCACCAGATGCTTGGAGGAGCTCTCTTACCCCAGCTCTGTTCCAGCAGATGGGACAGTGGGGACATCTCCCCACTCCCCAGGCCCCAAGGCAGCCATGGCCAAGGTTCAGCCCCTGCCCCAGGGCTGGAGGAGATGTCCCTGGAGAACCCTTGGGAAGCGAGCAGGGAGGTGACTGTGTTGCAGTCAGGTTTGTGTTTCCCTGGCAAAGCTGACCATGCACATGGGTTTCTCCATTTATCTCCTGATGTTTTAAACCAGGGTGAGGGACACATTTGCTCTGTGATGGTCCAACTTGGAGATCCTGCAGAGAGTTCTTATCTTTCATTAAGAAAATAAGAACTGCCACGTGCAGGGCATGTTTGGGGTGTGCTGGGGTCCAGTTTCACCTTTCAGGTGGGGCTGGAAACTCCCTGGGTGTTTGTGACCTGGCGCAGGGCTGCCAGGCTGGCACGGGACCTGGGGGCTGTGCCTCATGGCAGCCTGGCAGGGGGTGCTGGGCAGCACAGGGTGAAAATTTTGGGAACTGCTTCAAATTGTGGCCCCTTCTGGAGGTAAAAGCTCCCGAGAACTTCTCTGAGAGCATCTCCAGGGAGCTTGGTCCACTGAATACATGCACCTTGTGGACTGAGCTCCCCATCTGCGCCTGTTGAGCAGCACCCTGCTCTTCTGGAAACGTTCCCCCAGTTCTGGCTCCCTCATCCCCAGTGATGTGGACAGAAGACATCTCGAGTTGTGACATTGTCAAGGGTGGCCCCATCAGGGTGAGCAGGGTGTGCTCTCAGCCCCCCCAGCCACAGCAGCTCGGGGACCCTGCCTGAGAGCTGTGGTCTGCACTCCAACACCCTGCTCTGCCCCTTTGGGCACCACCCTGCTGCTCTTCTCCCTGTGCCCCACATTACCTGTTCTCCACACTTGTCCTTGCTGTCACGGAGCAGGGCAGGACAGGAGGGGGAGCAGAGGTGGGGTCAGCCAGGCACCCCCTTTCTGGCCCCCCGCTGTGCCAGGGAGGAGGGAGAGCGCTGCTGAGCCAGAGGCATCGCTCTGCCCACGGCCGCATCGCGTTGCTCATCTCTCCTCCTCCCTGCTGCTGCCCTCATTTGGCTGCTTTTTGTGGATGAAAAGTGGCCTTTAAAATATAGGACAAGGTCACCCTTCCCTCCCCACGCAGCACTCACAGCCCCGTGCGGCTGTGCCCTGGCACTTGGTGCCAGCAGCTTTGCAGAGGCTCTGTCTGCAGGGGCTGAGGCCGCCCCACGCCTCCAGCGACAGCACCTGAGCCCCTCGGGTGGGCTGGGCAAGGGTACAGATTGGTGCCCTGCTCTACCGAAGCAGGGCAGCACTGGGCTGGTGGCCAGAGGGCTGGAGGTGACATCAAACTGTGCCATCACTGCTCTGTAGCAGCCACAGCTCCTCCTTGCACCTCGCATCTCCTATACCCTCTCCCTGGGCCATGCTGCCAGCTGTCCCTTCATGCCCTGCCCAAGGAGAGATGCCCAGTGCTGCTGTGGAGTGTCCAGAGCAGTGGAACTGGCGTGGTTGGGTTTGCAGTCACTCCTGGCCCAGTGTGAACTGCTGCAGGTGGAAGTTTGTTTCTCCATGAGCATGAAGTGTTCCTCTTGCTCCCCACCAGGCTGCCCTGCCCCTCCTGGCACTGCCAGTGCTTCTGGCAGCTTTTTTCCTCTGTGAGGGGAGCTGGTGGGACGTGCCAGCAGCCCAGCCAGTGTCTGGAGCATTGATGCCTTGCAGACCCGTGTCGGGTGGGCATGCTCGAGTGTTCTTGCAGGGTGCCAGAGTGGGGCACCAAGGTACAGCCTGGAAGGGGTCATCTGCGTCAGGATGGCCTGAGTCCATTTTATTGTCCCCTTCTGCTCCTTCCATTGCTGCTGGACATTGGCCTCTGGGTGCCAAAGCCCACTGCGGTCCAGACTGTCACCGCTCCAGCCCAAGCGAGCCAAGGTGAAGGGTGCAAACGAACTTCCTTGGGAGCAGTCCAAGCCTGGAAGTCCTCTGCCCTCCTTCCAAGCATGAAGATATTGAATATAAACAGGCTTGTTATCTCAAGGGGAAACAGGGGTCTAAGGCAAAGCCTCCCAGAAGGAAATGCTGAGCAGCAGCAGCAGCCCTCCTTGATGAGAAGTTTCCTCGTGTCTGTCCCTGATGGCTTTCCAGGTGGATGCCAGCACTCCCATGGTGCTTTTAGTTAATGGAGAAAGACAATCCTGATGTCCTGGCCAGCACGGTGTCTGTGCAGTGCCCAGGGCTGTCCAAGCCACTGCTGACGTTCTGTTTCTCTGTGCTGCTGCGTTCTGCCAGGATTTAGCGCTCTGGCTGGAGTTCCTGGTGCCTCCAGGAGAGCACAAGTTGCTGCCCCAAGCCTGAGGACCACCCTGTTCTCAGGGGTGCCACAGTGTGCAAGAGGAGCTGAGCCAGAGGTGGAGGGAGAGGAGGGCAAGGGCAGCACTGGCCTGGGCAATGAGCTCTTCTCCACCAAGGTGTTGGCCAGGTGCCTTCCACCTGCAGCCCTCCCGCTGCAGCCTCCTGGCAAAGAGATGCTGCTACTGAGGAGAGGAGGCAGGTGGTCACCCACAATAACCAGATGGTGCTGTGCCTCTGAATGTAGGACAGGGTGGACCTGGAGCTTCCAGTGGTCTTGAATAGTGTCCAAAGGCTTGGATTGATCTTGCCAGCTCCTGCCCCAGGAGAGGATCCAAAGCACCACAAGAGCCATGCAGGTCCATGGTGATGCCAGCGGGTGCTGTGCTGGAGCAGGGGTGACCTTGGTCCCCTGGAGTCACGGAGCTGCTCCTCTCACAGCAGCACAGCAGATGATAGTTTTGCTGCCCAGGCTAAGGTTATTTCCATCTGAGAGACAGAGCTGCCCGTGCAGTAGGCCCTGCTGTGGTGCCTGCACGTGCCAGCTCTCGGGGAGAAGGGGAGGTGGGCTCCAGGTCTGTGCCGATGGCAGTGCTGAGCGTGGGCAGGGGGCTCCCTGCACGGGCAATCAGATCTGCTGCAACAAAAGCCTGGCTGGAACAAAAGCACTGGCTCTGCACATGCAGCGTTGATGTCCCTGTGGTGGACCTGAGCCTCTCCAGGTGAAGCATCTGAAAGGTTTCTCGTTCTTCTGCAGGGCCCTGCTTTGTCTGCCTCTGGATGAAACTGGAATATGCACCCTTTGGAAAGACTTTGGAAAAGTCTTTGAGGTGACTGCCCTTGACAAAGAGGTGTCTGGCTGGTTCTGTGCCTTCTGCATTTCTCCCATGGCCCGGAGGCATCCTGTATTTAAATCTTTCAGAGCCCAGAACACTGCATTCAAAGTTTTTGACTCTGTTAGGATATTGTGTTTAGTCCCTTCCTGTATTAGTCTGAGGTGTGACAGGCATCTTTCCACCTTTCCTTTAAGGAGAAGACCCTGCTAGAAAACGTGCCCATGATTCACTGGTGCTCACTTCGTTCCCACAACAGTGCACGAAGCTGACTCCTGTTTGTTTGTTATCAAATGGGTACTGACCAGCAAAGCACTGGTCCTGGCTTTCTCACCCAGCTCGGACTGTGATCCCAGCCATGGAAGGGAAATGATTGCCATGGCCCTTCTCCACCCTCCTGCTGTCTGGCTTGAAACATCAGAATTTGAAAATAACGAAGTTGGTGTCACACAGAGCTCTGGATGCTATTTGGTATCCCAGTGGCTTCCAATCTCCTGATCATGCAGGTGTAAGACTGATGGTGCCCACAAAGGCTGAGAGTCACAGAATCCTGGAATGGTTTGTGTTGGAAGGGACCTCAAAGTTCATCCAGTTCCAACCCCTGCCATGGGAGGGACACCTCCCACTGGATCAAGGGGCTCAAAGCCCCATTGAACCTGGTTTGGAACACCTCCAGGGAGGGGGCAGCCACCACTTCTCTGGACAACCTTGGCCAGAGCCTCCCCACCCTCACAGGAAAACATTTCTCCCTAAGATCTCATCTAAATCTTCCCATTCCCCCTCGTCCCGCCCCTGCACCCCCTGATCAAGAGCCCCTCCCCAGCTTTCCTGGAGCCCCTTTTAGTACTGGAAGACTGTTCTAAGGTCTCCCCAGAGCCTTCTCTTCTCCAGGTTGAACAACCCCAGGTGCTCCAGCCTCATCTCCATGGCCTCCTCTGGACTCGCTCCAACAGATCCATGTCCTTCCTGTGCTGAGGACTCCAGGAAGGGCATGGATCTGTTGGCTCCTTAGAGATCCTATCAAACTGTGAGTCTTCCATGCATTAGTCAAGAGATTGGTCCATCCCTTCAATCTGGGTTTGAGGGAGACTCCCAACGTGTTATGAATGTGCCAGGAAGAACCTTTGGGTGCTTTTGGAGCCTTCTATACAGACAGGCTGGTCCCTGGTGCAGAGCTGGTGTGAGCTGGATCTCTGGCAGCCTTAGAGAGCTGTTGATGTGTTTGGGTCCAGGCCGGGAGGGCTTTTGGCACAAGCCTGCAGGGCAGGCTTGGCCTGGGGTCCTGGGTTGCTGTGCTGGAAACTCTGCTCAGGCAGTCCCAAGGGTGCTGAGCAGATCTGTGATGGAGGGGCAGTTGGCAGAGGCTGTTGCAAGATCACACTGAAGCTGTGTCCTCCCCAGTTGCATTGGCCTTACCCACACCTGCCTGGACCAGCCCAGATGTCCAAGCTGTCTCCAGATGTCTTCTCTGAAGAGCATTTTGCTGGCCAAACACTCTAATCCAGACTATCTTGATTCAGAATAAAACCCAATGGGATTTGATTTTAATGCGTAGGAAGCGTATTTTGACCACGCTGACTCATTTACACAAAATACCCACAACTTCATGAGGTTTTCTCTCTCAGAAGCACAAAAACCACGTGGCTCCCAACAACTTGTCCTTTGTGCTGACAAGTCAAGTGAAGAAGACACAGTAGGGACGAGCTCTTCCCCACTCCCTCCACCAGGGAGTCTGTGAAAGAACTCTGCTGTGAAGTTCAGGCACCATTAGCCTTTATTAAACATCGTTAAACTTGTCCCAGCAGATTGGCAACATGAAAATTTCACATGGCTTTTAGTGAGGCTGGGCAGAGCTTTATAAACATCTACATCTTGAGAAAGATGCAGGAAGAAATCTGTGCCAGGCTGGGCACTCGGGAAGAAGCACATTGGAACTGCACCAGATGGGAGGTGACCTGTAGTGAAACTCTGATGACTCTCTCAAACCAAGCTGATTTTTTAAGCATCTTCCTGATTTGACCAGAGGAGGACAGGCTGAGAGAGTTGGGGTTGTTCAGCCTGGAGAAGAGAAGGCTCCAGGGAGACCTGAGAGCAGCCTCCCAGTACTGAAAGGGGCTCCAGGAACACTGGGGAGGAGCTCTGGATCAGGAACTGCAGGGATAGGATGAAGGGGAAGGGTTTTCATCTCCAAGAGGGGAGATTGAGATGAGATCTTAGGGAGAAATGTTTTCCTGTGAGGGTGGTGAGGCCCTGGCCCAGGTTGCCCAGAGCAGTCCCATCCCTGGAGGTGTTCCAGGCCAGGTTGGATGGGGCTTTGAGCCCCCTGATCCAGTGGGAAGTGTCCCTGACCATGGCAGGGGGTGGAACTGGATACTTGTGTAGGAGGTGCTCCAGCCTTGAATCATCTCTGTGGAGTCCTTTGGACTCGCTCCAACAGCTCCACATCCTTCCTGTGCTGAGGACTCCAGAACTGAAGGCAGGACTCCAGCTGGGGTCTGGTGAGAGTGGAGCAGAGGGATAGAAACCCTTCCCTCACTCTGCTGGTGCCACTGCTTTGGATGCAGCCCGTAAGAAGAAATCAGAGATGCTTCAAGAAAGGTGAGTCGGGGTTAAGGCTTCGTCCCCCTCTCCCCCTTCACTGTGGCACCAGCCCTCACTGTGGGGCCAAGCTGACAGGAGAGGCTGCTGTTCCTTTCTTTCGGTGTTGGCACCTCCCTGTCCACATCCCTTCCTGAGGGGCTGCACTCCTCACTCCAGTTGCCATTCAAGTGGTCACCTCCTTTTTGATGTCCCTTTCCCAACACCTTGGCTTGAACACGGGGCCTGTTGCCTGTGCCCATTGCTTGCAGCACCAGTGGCTTTTTCATGTCATAGGGCAGAGAAGTTGCAATAAACACCCTCTCAGGTGCATGCAGAAAGAGGACAGAGAAGGAGTTGTGTTGCTCCTGGTCATCCAGCTCCTCAGCAGAGGACAGAAAGGCTGGAAGGGGAAAGCCATTCACCCAGTCCTTCTGCCATTGTCCTGGTCCAAGCTGCAATGCTGTGGATGAGGATCTTGTTCCCCTCTGCATTTGGAATCACCTTTTCCTCTGCCTGTGGTATGGGTTGCTCCTCTGGCTCAGGTTTCTCCTCAGGTGCAGGTTGCTCCTTGGGCACAGATTGCTCCTCAGCCACAGGTGGCTCCCCAGGCACAGGTTTCTTCTCTGGCACAGGTTACTCTTTAGGCACAAGTTGCCTCTCGGGCACAGGTTACTCCTCAGGCATAGGTTTCTCCTCTGGTACAGGTTTCTCCTCACCCACAGGTTGCTCCTCAGGCACAGGTGGCTCCCGGGGCACAGGTTGCTCCTTGGGCACAGGTTGCTCCTTGGGCACAGGTTTCTCCTCAGGTGCAGGTTCCTCCTCAGGCACAGATGGCTCCTCGGACACAGGTTCCTCCTCAGGCACAGGTTGCACCCCGGGCAGAGGTTTCTCCTCGAGCAGAGGTGAGTCCTCAGCGGGGCAGCACTCCTCTCCCGGTCCCCTGCCCTGTGTGGGTCCTGCTGCCCTCCCAAGCCCCAGGAGGAGCCGCGGTTCCTCAGCCCGTGCGAGGCTTTGCAGCAGCGCGGCCGGGGGCGTGTGCGGGGGATTTATTTATAACCTCCCCGGTTTCACCTGTCTGCTCAGCCACAACAGTCCCAGACTCGCTGCCGTTCCTCCCCCGTTTCCATATGCTAATGCTTCCCTCTCACCTGCCAATAGACTTGCTCCCGGCAGCCTGATAGACAGCCTCTCTTTTTCTTCTCCTGCAAAGCACGTGGCTGCAGGAGAAGGAGGCCACCGGCCAGGCGAAGCGTGGGGGTCTGGTGGGTTTCCGACCTACTGGTGTCCCTGGGACTGGGTGTCTGGATCCGAGCTCCAGGTGGTTTGGGATAAGCAGTCTCTGCCCTGTGCTGCTGTTCCCAGTCTGACCCCTGCGAGAGGCTGGGAGACCAGGAACAGAGCCCAGGGGCAAGGTCCTCCACTCCCCAGCATGCTGCTCCCTGTAGGACCATTTCCCCCCTGCTTCCAGCCTCTCAGCCCATTCCCAAGGGATGCTGCTCACCCAGAAACAGATCCTGCCTGCCCAGCACCCACACGACGAGAGTGAGGACAGAGAGGGCAAGTGACTCAGGACAGGTTGGACTTGATGATCTCAGAGGTCCTTTCCAACCTTGTGATACTGTGATATTGTGATACAGGGGTGCTGCAGGGACCCTTGGAGGTGGCAGCAGTGTCTGACTTGCCACCAGTGACAGGGGCTGCAAACCCTGCCCGTGCCTGGAGCTGGGTGTCCAGCTGGGTGCCCACATCTGCTCTCTGGCAGCCTTTGGGCAGTTTGCTCTGCCAGCTCCCCTTCTCGGTTTCTCCAGGGCAGAACCACAGCCCTGTTTTCCCTCCATGCCTTTGTTCCACTTACCTCTAAGCCAAGGCAGTTGTGCTGTCCTTGGCTTTGCTTTAGGGGCCCACAGGATCTTTTCAAAATCGGGAGCAGTTGTGGCATGAGCTTCAATTCCTCACCCCAGTCTCCTGCAGCTCTGTGCTCTCATGGCAAACCCAAATGTTTCCACCTCCTTGCACTTCTCCCAGCAGATAAAGGAGTGCAGTTCCTTTCCCGAGGACCTGCAGCAAGCTGGGGAGATGCTGGGCACCATCAAGCTGAGGAGATGCTGGGCACCATCAAGCTGGGGAGATGCTGGGCACTGTCAAGGTGGGGAGATGCTGGGCACCATCAAGCTGGGGAGATGCTGGGCACTGTCAAGTTGGGGAGATGCTGGGTACCATCAAGCTGAGGAGATGCTGGGCACCATCAAGCTGGGGAGATGCTGGGCACCATCAAGCTGAGGAGATGCTGGGCACCATCAAGCTGGGGAGATGCTGGGCACTGTCAAGCTGGGGAGATGCTGGGCACTGTCAAGCTGGGGAGGTGCTGGGCACCAGCACCCCTTGCTGTTGGCCAATGCCCCTGCCTGCCAACACTCCCTGGGCCTCCCCTGACGTGAGGTTCTTTCTCTCACTAGGTATTGCACTAGAGCACCTCCCTCTATTCTTGGACCTTTTGAGCATCATTGGTTTCCCAGGCATTCTCCCCCTGCACCCCCTCCCTTTATTTTTAAATTAAAAAGAGATGTTTCCATAGGAACTTGGTGAGAGGCTGATCGCGACCTCATTATTTGCTCAGTGAAAGGAACTTTATTTTTGTCTGTTTGTGTACATTGTCAGATTTTGGCTAAACCTACTTTCCTGACTTTGTACAGTGTGTTCTTTTAATCGTCATTTCAAACGCATTCATCCCATGGCTTAATTTATCCCATATTGTGATCAAATTTAGCTGAAAGCGATCTGCTTTGCCAATTCTGAATATTCATCAGCTGCCTCATTCATCCACCGAGGCCAACCCTGCTCAGAGGGGCAGGTGGGCCCAGCAGCCACCACCGGGCGCTGCCTTTCGGCTTTGCCCTTCCCTGTACCAGGGGTGCTGCCTGTGCCCCCCGGTGCCTGCTGCGACGGAGCTCTGCGGCTGGCGCTGCCGCCAGCCTCACGCCGTGCCAGCTCACATGCCAGCAGCAGGCCTGGCACCAGTCAGTACAGGCTCCCTGGCACCAGTGGGTATGGGCTCCCTGGCACTGGTGAGTACGTACTCCCTGGCACCGGTGGATGTGGGTTCCCTGGCACCCATGGGTATGGGAACCACGGCACCAGTTGGTATGAGCTTCTTGGCACCAGTGGATATGAGCTCCCTGGCACCAGTGGGTATGGGTTCCCTGGCACCCATGGGTATGGTCTCCCTGCCACCAGGTGGTATGATCTCCCTAGCACCAGTTGGTATGATCTCCCTGGCACCAGTGGGTATGGGCTTCTTGGCACCAGTGAGTATGGACTTTCTGGCACTGGTGGGTATGGGCTCCCTGGCACAGGTATCTTTGGACCTGACTGAAGACAAAGGAAAGGAGGCTGTGATGTCCACAGGGAATCACAGGGAATTAAGGATGGAAGTCTTAGGCAGGTTCTTCTGAGGGACCAGGAGGTGGTTGAGGACTTCTCCAACTCCCTGCCCTCCCAGTCTGGGACTCGTGCACAGACAGAACATTTCTGATATCTTCTTGTGACCCAGGTGGCCCCTTCTTCATCCAGAACTGGCTCATTTCTGCCTCCATCCTCCTGGGAGCGTTGGAACGCAATGAGGGTGACAGCGAGAGAAACAGCCACAAATCAGAGCCCAGAAGAAGATCCACAAGACCATTGGGGAACACGGCCAGCGCAGGGTATGGTCTGTTTTTCCCAATAATCCCCAGCTGGCACTGGAGCACAAGCTGGGAAGGTGCTGTCACCATTCCCCTCTATTCTGGGCCTGTCTTGCCTCTGACTCAATGTTGGTGCAGAGTGCAGAACGAGGGTCCCTGGTCTCTGCAAAGGTGATGGGTGGTGGTGGAAGAAGTCACACATCCTCTTTCCCAAAAACACAGTGACTTCTGATGTCCAGGGAGATGTCACATCCCTCTCTGAATGCTATCACACAGTACATGCAGGACAGCCAGGTGATCCGGCCCTGTCACCATGGGTTTATGAAAGGCAGGTACAGCCAGACCAACCTGATCTCCTTCTATGAGAAGGTTACCTGGGTAATGGATGAGGGAAAGGCTGCTGGGTGTGGTCTACTCAGATTTTTGTAAAGCCTTTGACACCGTTTCTCACAGTGTTCTGATTGAGAAACCGGCTGCCCTTGGCCTGGACAGGCACAGCCTCTGCTGGGTAAAAAACTGGCTGGGTGGCCGGGCCCAGAGGGTGGTGGGGAATGGAGTTAAATCCAGTTGGAAACCAGTCATGAGTGGTGTCCCCAGGGTTCAGCATTGAGTCCAGTCCTGTTCAATATCTTTATCAATGATCTGGATGAAGGGATCGAGTGCACCCTTAGCAAGTTTGCAGATGACACCAAGCTGGGTGGCAGTGCTGATCTGCTTGAAGGAAAGGAGGCTCTGCAGAGGGATCTGGACAGGCTGGATCCATGGGCTGAGACCAATGGGATGAGGTTCAACAAGGCCAAGGGCCGAGTCGTGCACTTGGGACACAACAACCCCTGCAGTGTTACAGGCTTGGGGCAGAGTGGCTGGAGAGCTGCCTGGGGGAGAAGGACCTGGGGGTGTTGGTTGACAGGGGCTGAACATGAGCCAGCAGTGGCCCAGGGGGCCAAGAGGGCCAATGGCATCTTGGCCTGTGTCAGACACAGCGTGGGCAGCAGGAGCAGGACAGGGATTGTGCCCCTGCACTCAGCACTGGTGAGACAGCACCTCGAGTACTGGGGTCAGTTCTGGGCCCCTCACTACAAGAAGGACATTGAGGGGCTGGAGTGTGTCCAGAGATGGGGAACAAGACAGGGGAAGGGTCTGGAGAACAAGTCCTTTGAGGAACAGCTGAGGGAACTGGGGGTGTTTGGTCTGGAGAAGAGGAGGCTGAGGGGAGACCTCATCACTGTCTACAACTGCCTGAAAGGAGGCTGTGGCAGAGCGAGTGTTGGTCTCTTCTCTCAAGTGACAGGTGATGGGACAAGGGGAAATGGCCATGAGTTGTGCCAGGGGAGGTTCAGACTGGATATTGGGAAGAATTTTGTTACTGAAAGGGTTCTCAGGCCCTGGCACAGCTGCCCAGGGAGGGGGTTGAGTCACCATCCCTGGAGGGGTTTTAAAAACGGGAAGATGAGTTTATGAGGGACATGGTTTAGCGGATGATGGGAGCGGTTGGACTCAATGATCTCAGAGGTCTTTTCCAACTGGAAGATTCTATGTTTCTATGATTCTATCAGCAAGTCCTGTGCAGCGACCCCAGCTGCGAGCAGCAGTGCTGGGGGGGCTCTGCAGTGTGCAGGAGGCAGGACAGGGATCATAGAATCACAGAATCATTGAGGTTGGGAAAGCCCTCTCTGCTCATCCAGTCCAACCATCAGCCCAGCCCCACGGTGCCTGCTGAACCCTGTCCCCAGGTGCCACGGCCACACAGTTTTGAACCCCTCCAGGGATAGAGACTCCAACACTGCCCTGGGCAGCCTCTGACAGGGCTTCACCACTCTGTCAGTGAAGATATTTTTCCTAATACCCAATTTAAACCTCCCCTGGTGCAACTTGAGATCATTTGCTCTTATCGCCCCCCCTTGTCACTTGGGAGAAGAGCCCAGCACCCACCTCACCACAACCTGCTCTTCAGGAGCTGCAGAGAGTGATGAGGTCTCCCCTCAGCCTCCTCTTCTCCAGACTAAACAGCCCCAGGGCCCTCAGCCACTGAATCCTGCAGCTGAATCCCATGGGCTTCACTACCCAAGTTGCTGTTCTGTGGCAAGTATTTTGTTTTCACCTTTATTTTCATGCTACAAATAAATGTGACAAAGTGGAAAGAAAACGACTTGACTTTGGTGCTGATGTTGAAGTTTTCAAAGGAGTTTTGGAGATGTGAGATTGCCCCTTTCCTTGCTTGACCTTTGTGCCTATGAAACAGCAATGCCTCAAAAAGGTGAAAAGATATTTGAGAAGAAGGTTGTTGTGATGAGTGGGTGTCTCTTCTCTCTCCCCAAACTCAGCCTCACGGGTCCCAAGTCTGAGGAGTGCCCAG
This sequence comes from Dromococcyx pavoninus, assembly GCA_033558185.1. Lineage (NCBI taxonomy): Eukaryota > Metazoa > Chordata > Aves > Cuculiformes > Neomorphidae > Dromococcyx > Dromococcyx pavoninus. Next base: position 170,926 of record JAUMJL010001205.1, on the reverse strand, counting down.
CAAGGCAGGGCTGCTGGCACCTTCCAAAGCCACCTTCACATGCAGCTGCAGTGAGCACTTTGGCACCATGACCCTGTTGCGATGCCCCCACAGCCCTACATGGAAGCAGCTTTGGATTCAGAGTCTGCTGGCTGTTACACAGTACTGTTCCACCAGACCGTGGAGTGTCCTGCATGAAATACACTTTCAGCCTCCAATTCTTCATCTGTAAAAGGCAAAGCCTAGCAAGATTTGGATAACTGGTCCTCTTGATATATTCAGCTGGAAAATGGGGCTTCCTGAGGTGCCCATGAGGGCTTCATAGGTGAGGGACACTACCGGGTGCTGGGCACAGTGCTCAGTGCCTCCGGTCAGATAGTGCAGTTCTTGCTAGGTCCTCTTCTTCTCCTGGGAGAAATGAAATTAGTTGATTCATAGATAAATGAGGTTTGAGAAGAGCTTCATGTGACAGAGAGGAAGCTGTGGGAGTCCTGCGGCTGAAGAGCCAGCTGAGTGAGGGATGCAGCAGTCGAGCTTGCTTTCCAGCATGAGAGAAAGTGTGGGCTGAGTTTGCTCCGTAGGCTTGGGAAGGGGAAGAGAAGATACCATAGAATGGTTGGGGTTAGAAGGGACAGTCAAAACTCATCCAGTTCCAACCCCCTGCTGTGGGCAGGGACACCTCCCACTGGATCAGGGAGTTCAATAAGTTTGCAAGGTCTCAGGAACCCCCCTCAGGGCTCTCTCTTACCCCCTTGCTGTGCAAAGCTGCAGAGCTGCACCCAGGTGTGGGCACTGGGGGTGTGAAGAGCCCTGAGCAAACATCACCAAAGGGATGCAGCAAAGTCAGAGGCAGCGTCTGTAAAAGGGACTGAGCACTTGGCACATCACCTTTCTCTGCAGAAGGGCCAGTGTGAGACACCCAGAGTGAGAGGAAGCAGAAATTCATGCAAAATGCTACCTCCGAAGCTCCCGTTTAATCCATCCCTCTGTATTAATGTCACTTTGCAGCTCTCTCTCTGGCGTTGTGCTCTCCCTGGAGACTGGAGAGATTACTGGGAAGGAAGCGCTGGTGCTTTGTCATGGGCTCCCGCAGCGCTGGGCCACCTTACACCGGCTGAGCATCTGCCCCTAATCTGGTTTAGCTGCACACAGCTCAACAAACCCGCTAAGTGGATTGTCTTATCTCTCCTCCACTAACCCAATCTGAGAATTAGATCTGGCTGCTTTTTGCATGGTCTACAAGTCTGTTCCCGAATCACTCAGGAGATCGGTGCAGACGGCTGCCTCGGAGGCTCAGCGCCGCAGCCGTCCCGAGCTGCCTGGCCCCGGCCACCTGATGCCACCCTCTGCCAAGCTGCTGGGAGCACGGAGCACGCCGCGGTGTGCCGGGGCTGCCAGGCGTGGGGAAGGGCACCGTACCCCATCTCCTCTGTGTCCTGTGCTGATCCGCATCTCCGCCCATCTCCCTTTGGGTGTTGCAGCAAGGATGAGTTCCTGGACTGAGTCACTGCCTTCCCTGCTGCCTCATCCAGAGAATCATAGAATCATGGCATGGGTTGGGTAGGAAGGGACCTCAAAGCCCACCCAGTTCCAACCCCCTGCCATGGACAGGAACAAATCCCACCAGACCAGGCTGCTCAAGACACCATCCAACCTGGCCTGGAACACCTCCAGGGACGGAGCAGCCGCAACTTCTCTGGGCAACTTGGGCCAGGTCCTCCTCACCCTCATCATGAATAATTTCTTCCTAATGTCTCGTCTAAATTTCTCCCCCTTCCAGTTTAAAGTCATTCCCCCTCGTTGTATCATTCCAGGCCCTTGGAAAAAGTCCCTTCCCAGCTTTCCTGTTGGCCACTTTCAGGTATTGGAAGGCTTCTCTAAGGTCTCCCTGCAGTCTTCTCTTCTCCAGGCTGTACAACCCCAACTCTCTCAGCCTGTCCTCCCAGCAGAGGTGCTCCAGCCCCAGACTCCCAGACTGACAGGTCTCCAAAGGCAGGAGCTGGTGGTGTTGCAGGGGTGACCATTGCTGTGCTCCAGCACTCAGTGGGGCAGGGGAAGAGGAAGGGATCGTGGCCATTGGAAGGTGACTGAAGGCACTGCTGTGTGTTCTGTGGCTCCTGTATCTGTCCTCCTGTCTGCAGTGACACTGCTCCAGCTGTCAAGTCCCCCAGGGCCCTGGGCTGGCAGTGAAGCACAACCACTGATGCTCACAGCCTGCGCTCAGCACTCTGCCCGCTTGCACCAAAGACAGCGGTTCCCAGCCCTGCTGGGATGGCACTTTGCTCGCCTGCCTCTCCCAAGTCAAGAAAGCTGGGATGAAAGGACTTAATTTGGGCTGGAGAACTCAGGCTGAGCTCCCTCCAGAGGCATCAGCTGAGCAGAGGATGGTGCAATGCCCATCTGCTCACAGCTGCAGGGCCCTGGAGGAGAGTGGCACTGTGACCACAGAGCATCCCTGCCACCACAGCTCCGGGGCCAGGGCAGGAGCAACACAGTTCCAAAGCCAAGACTGAGAGAAAATACTCTGGACAGAAACCTCCTCTTTACATAATAAAGTACAACCCAAAGCATCTCCTTCCTAAGGAAAATGGGGATGGAGTCTAGTCCCTGAAGTCCCCAGTCCCTGGCAATTCTAATCACTGGGCTTGTTCCTATCAATTCCTGTCTGCAGCTGGTGCTGCAGTCTTGATTTCCCAAGCTACTTGCTAGGTAAGAGCAAATTGCCTGCTGAAATCAAGTAGAGCTGGATATGTGTTTGTAGAATCACAGAATCATTAAGAATAGAAAAGCCCTCTCAGCTCATCCATTCCAACCATCATCCCAGCCCCACGGTGCCTGCTGAACCCTGTCCCCAAGTGCCATGGCCACACAGTTTTTAGAACCCCTCCAGGGATGGAGACTCCACCACTGTCCTGGGCAGCCTCTGACAGGGCTTCACCACTCTGTCAGTGAAGACATCTTTGCTAACATCCAATATAAACAGAGACCACTGGGACACCCACTTTCCTGTCATTTTTTAACCCCCCCAAAGCTTTCAGAGACAAGTTAAAGGTTGCTCAGCTCCTCAAGCTTCCGACTTAGATCAAGATCAGCTTTTTCTTACTGTGAAGGTAAAGGACAGAACAGGAATAATTTCTGGCCAGGTCCTGAGAGCTGTTCTCCTCCCAGATGTATCTGACAGCTCCTGTCCAGGCTCAGCTCCAAGTGTAGCACCTCAGGCTCAGCTGCTCCTCAACATCAGTTGCAAGAAGAGGTGAGTCTACCCTTGTTTTTATTTCCAGGTTTTGTGGCACCTTGAGAGAGCGCTTGCTCTTAGGGTTTTTGCTTTGAGCTGGGCATTCCAGCCTAACACTGCTTCCCCTCTGGAGACCACCACTCCCCTCTACTCCATCTACAAAATGGTGATGATCCTTCTGCCACTGATGCTTGGGTCCCTCTCCAGTGAAGCCTGAAAATGAGACTGACAGAACTGGGACCTGTGATTCTCTTCTTTAGCAAGCAAGGTATGGAAAAGCAGCAGAGCTCCCAAAGCCCAGGCCACCTGGGTGCTGTGCTTTGCCTCATCTTTTGCTTCCTTTGTGTGGTGGCACATGCAGTGCCCTGTGCAGGGAGCTCCGCCGCAGCCCAGCACGCCAGGGCTCAGCACCAGTAACAGCTATAACGGCCGATCATGGGGCTGACTTGATTTTTGATGGCAGAATGAGGCAACTGCTGTTGCCTTGGCACGACCTCACCTTCCTTCCTCGGCAGTGCTGAGAGGAGGAGGAGAAGGAGGAGAAGGAGGAGAAGGAGGCGGGGGAGGAAAAGGAGGTGAAGGAGAAGAAGGAATTAGATGAGGAGGAGAAAGTGGAGGAAGAGAAGGAGGTGGAGGAGAAGGAATTAGAGGAGGAGAAGGAGGTGGAGGAGGAGAAGGAGGTATGCTGCAGGTTGTGTGTCATCCCTTGCTCTTCTAGGGGCAAGGAAGAGGAGAAAAGAGTTTGTGGCATGGTGGTAGTAACACTTGGTAGAGTCCTCTGGGCTTGCTTTAACAGATCCATGTCCTTCCTGTGCTGAGGACTCCAGAACTGATTCTGACCACAGTGTGGGTATCCTGGTCCTCAGAGCCTCCAGGGCCACACAAGCTGAGGGGATTGGCTGTTTTGAAGGAGACAGATGATGGAGGAGGTTGGATGAGATCCTCAGAGGACCCTTCTGACTAAGGCTGCAGGTGGCTGTTCCAGCCATGCTGCCATTTATGCCTGGTGATAAAGGCTTTGCTTGTCTTCTCCAGGCTGAGTAACCCCAACTCTCTCAGCCTGTCCTCATCTGGGAGGGGCTCCAGCCCTCGGATCATCTTCGTGACCTCTGGACTCGCTCCAACAGATCCCTGTCCTTCCTGTGCTGAGAACTCCAGAACTGGACACAGGGCTCCAGGTGGGGTCTCACCAGATCGGAGCAGAGGGGCAGAATCCCCTCCCTGGCCCTGCTGGTCCCTCTGCTTTGGATGCAGCCCAGGACAACCTTGGCTGTCTGGGCTGTGAGCACACATTGTTGGATCTTGTTCAGCTTCTCACTCTCAGCACCCCAAGCCCTTCTGCTCAGAGTTGCTCTCAATCACATCGTCCCCCATCCTGTATTGATAGTGGGGGTTGCCCCGACTCAGGTGCAGGACCTTGCACTTGGCCTTGTGGAACCTCATGAGGTTCACACAGCCCCAATTCTACATCTTGTCCAGGTCCCTCTGGATGCCATCCCGTCCTTCTGGTGTGACAACTGCACCACTCAGCTTGGTGTCATCCACAAACTTGCTGAGGGTGCACTCAATCCAACTGTCAATGTCATTAATGAAAATATTAAGCAGCACTGGTCCCAGTATGGACCCCTGTGGACACTGCTCGCCACAGGTCTCCATCTGGACATCGAGCCATTGACCACTGCTCTCTGAATGCCACCATCCAACCAATTTCTTATCCACCCAACAGTGGACATCCCTCTTACTTGGAGAGAAGGATGTTGTGGGGGACCGTATCAAAGGCTTTGCAGAAGTCTGGATAAACATCCATTGCTTCTGCCTTGTCCACCGAGGCGGTCCCTCCACTGTAGAAAGCCACTGGGCTGGTCAGACAGGACTTTCCCTTGGAGAAGCCGTGTTGGCTGTCTGGAATCACCTCCCTGTCCTCCACGTTCTTTAGCAAAGCCTCCAGGAGGATCTGATTGAGGATTTCACCACAAGTAGTGGATGAACTGGAGAGGGAAGACTGTGAAAAGCAGCTTCATTCCTCACAAGGGCCTACTCTGACGCACACGGAGGTTTTCGTACTTTCGATTAAGTCAGGCAGAGGAAGCTGAGTTTTCACAGTTTGTGGAAAACTGAGGAGATCCACATGCTGCACAAACCAAGAGCAGCTGAGTGGTGCCTTGGAATAAAGTGTGGAAACCACTGGTGAGCACAGCAGAGCCTATGGCAATTGTAATTCTAAAGAGGGCCAACAGGTACGAGATGAGAACTTTGAGCAATGCAGAGAAGGGGAAAAAGCTCAGAAAGCCACCAGAAGGACATAGAATGAACCCCAAACCCATTGGATTCACCCACCAAAGGAGGACAGGCAGGCTGGCTCGTGGAGCATGAGTTACCCTGACACTCTTGACCTGAGAGAGCATCTGGTCATTGCAAGAGAAGACACCAGCTCAGAGTTCACTGGCAGCAGTGCACAGGTCAGCAGAAACTTGAGTCAAAGCAATGGATGGGCAGTTGCTGAGAAGGGTGCCAGGTGACTTCTCTCTGCAAGGATTTGCCCAGCAAGAGGAAGAAAGAGCTGGTTCGGCCCTTACAGGAGGAGTGCTCTGGAGCAGCAGAGTGCTCCACAGAGCAGGGAAGCGTGAGGAGCAGCAGGGGGATGAGATAAAGCCAGTCTCGCTTCTCTGGTCACTGCTGATGTCAAAAAGAGCCGAAGGACTACAGTGACTTCATGAGAAAACTTCACTGCTTCCTCTCCTCACCTCCTGAGTCCTGCATCTAGTTCTGGAGTCCTCAGCACAGTAAGGACATGGAGCTGTCAGAGCGAGTGCAGAAAAGGCCACGGAGATGATCCAAGGGCTGAAGCACATTCCATCTAAGGACAGGCTGAGAGAGTTGGGGTTGTTCAGTCTGGAGAAGAGAAGGCTCTGGGGAGACCTTAGAGCAGCCTCCCAGGACTGAAAGGGGCTCCAGGAAAGCTGGGGAGGGGCTCTTGATCAGGGAGTGCAGGGAGAGGATGAGGGGGAAGGGTTTTGAGCTGAAAGAGGGGAGATTGAGATGCGATCTTGGGGAGAAATGTTTTCCTGTGAGGATGGGAAGGCCCTGGCCCAGATTGCCCAGGGAAGCTGTGGCTGCCCCATCCCTGGAGGTGTTCCAGGCCAGGTTGGATAGGGTCTTGAGCCCCCTTGATCCAGTGGGAGGTGTCTCTTCCCATGGCAGGGGACTGGAACTGAATGGCCTTTGAGGTCCCTTCCAACCCAAACCTTTCGATGATTCTATGATCCTATGAAATGCTACCAGCACAATTTGACATTAACATTTCTGAAAACTCCAAAGGAAGACAAACCCAGAAATGTTCTCCTTCTCATGGAAGGAAGACCAGGGTCCTATCCTGGAAGAGTCAGAGAGTCCTCAGGCTCACATGTGATGTCCTTGTAACAGTGATGTGAGAACCATGGGGAGGAAGAGGCAAAGAAGGGCAACCTACCCCAAGGGTCGGTGTCTGATGGACTTTGAGGACTCTGGTTTCTACCCCGAGCTCAACCCAACTCTGGCATTTGGGAGATGAGCTGCAGCTTGCACCGCAGCCAGCCTGGCCCAGCTGCCTCCCACTCTGCTGCAGCGCTCCTTCCACACGTGTTCCTCTGGTATCGCATTTATCACCAACGCGCTTCCCGAGCAACAGTTGTTTGGAAGCCAAATGACTATTAAATAACAAACATTGGGGCAATATTTGTCTTTCGTAGGAGGTAAACAAACCCCTGTGCCTCGTCCTCAGGTTGCCTCTGGCTGCTAAGCCTGGGTGGGCGGCAGAGTCCCTGTCTGGCGAGAGTCCAGGGGAGCCTTGAGCTGGCAGGGTGAGGACGTGAAGGGGGATGTTTCCCCTGCCCTTGGCTGTTCCCCAGCTCCCCCGATGGATCCCTGTTACATATCAGCCACTGGAGGTTACCTGTGTGGACCAAGGAACCTCACACAAGGCCAGCCAAGCTTTTTGGGGGGTGTTTCTTGCTTTGTACACCTGTGCTGACACAAGAAGGGAGGTGGGCAGCTTCCTCCCATCGCACAAACGCTGCTGAGTGCAGTTGTCTGACCCCTAAGCAGAGGGGCTTTGCTTTCTGGACTCTGGTCACACATGGCTGGAGGTACCAGTGCCCCCTTCTCTGCCAGGTTCGTGAGTTGTGTTTTACCATCCCAGCACCCACACTGATGGGTCCTGAGAGCATCCCACAGCAGGGAGAGCAGCCGGCAAGGCTCAAAGCCAGGTAAGGGTGGCTCCTGTCTTTTGGGACCCCTGGATGGTACAGTCCCAGGGAGAGCTGCAGGGACACTTTGTGTGGGCAGACCCCTGCCCCATCACAGCCTTGCCTGCGCCAGACAAACCCCATCCCCTGGACCCTGACCTCAGGACTGACTTTCTGTCTCAAGCCCTGATGTGCTTCACTGCCTTGGGTTTGCTGGGCGGTCACTGGGCTGTCTGACCCTGGCTATCATCACTATGCTTGGTCCTGACCCTGGCTCTCTGACTCACCTTCCTGCTTGGCCGTGGACCTTCCTCATCACCAGCAACTTACCTGATGACCATGACTTTGTGTGGTTGAGGGAAGAGAGATGCCTTCTGGAGGGATCCAGGCAGACTGGAGGAGGGAACCCATGTGAACCTCCTGAAGTTCAACAAGACCAAGTGCAAGGTCTTACACCTGGATCAGTTCTATTGATGGAACAGTTCTATTCCATTTTTTCCTAGAACAGAGCCTTTTGTATTGCTGAATCTGTGAAGATAAAGAGTGCAGGATGGTCCATGGTCTGGTTAATGCTCTCAGCAGACAAGCACCATGAGGGCTTTCCACAGAAGGTGCCAGGGGCCAATGCCTAGAGGTGCCCTGCCCACCTCCCCGTGCTAGCTGAATCCTGCTCTGCTCCCACTTTGGCTCCAGGAAGTCCAGCCCTGGATTGTAGAGCAGCTGAAACGGCTGAGACTGAGCAAGGTGCATGTGAGACAGGAGCCTGGGCAGAGCGCGAAAGGGTCTGCCCCTCGCCAGCAGCTCATTTCCAGACTGTCAAAGCCATTTACAGATGTCTTCCCGCTGCAGCCTCCTCGTCCTGCAATCCGATAGCAGCCAAAAGAAATGATGGATAATAGAATTGGTTTTCTCCATTAGCTCTGTCTCCCAGGCCCGTGCTCAGGTAAGGAGCACAGCAACTCCTGGGCGCGCGGCGCAGGCTGCGGCGCCAGCAAATCTTCGCCGTGTTGACAAGAGGGGGAATCACAAGCCAGAGGGATCCAGGCAGACAACTGCCAGGCATGCACATGGCTGGGTAAACAGAGGTACAGGAGGTGGAAAAGCATTAAAGATCCTTTCATGGTTCATCTGCAGTGCAATGAAGAAGACTCTTACCCGGGGCAGCGAGCCCAGACCGCGGGTGATGGACTTTTGGCATCACCTACACGAAGGGACGATGCGGCCCCTGATTAATGAAGACAAAGTCTTTTGTCTCCTGTTCTTCCACAGCAGGTCAGACTGCACCACGGGCTGAGATGTGCAGAGAAAGGGAGGCTCTCAGCTCTGCCAAGCAAAAACTACTGGGTACCAATGATACATTATTTTTCTGCTCCTGAGCTTTTTTTGTTCTTAAAATCAAGGCTTTTCTTTGAGATTCACAAAACATTTGTATGCTAAGACCGATTCCAATCACACTTAAAATTTTAATTGTTTTTAATACTTTCCCCAGTGATTAGGGAAACAGGTCGTGTTAAATGGAAGTATTTGCAACATTTTGCAACTCTCTTGTGGAAATATGATGATTCTTGCATTAATAATGAAGAGTGAGGAGACCAGCAGAGAGCATTGCCCTGTTTCATCGCATGAATTTGTCATTCTCTGAGTGGAAAAAAAGAGACATCTATAGATGTAAAGGCAAGAAGAGCAACCTATAGGAAAAGAGCACTTTGTGAATGGACAGAAAAGGGCAGAAACAGAGTGGAATTTGGGAAAAATGGTGGTGAATGGGACAGAAAAATAAATTGAGCACAGGAGGAAGTCCAATTTGTCGAACACCTTTCTTGCACTCAATGGCTTCATCTTGTCCCTTCCCTAGAAGATCATGGTCTGCCAGCAGTGCCCGACTGCCCCAGCTTCCGAGAGCTCTAAGAGAAGCAGTGGGTTGTAGAGTGCAGGATTTATTGCAAAGAAAGTGCAGAGCACATACAGGACATCAGCTGCCCCAACAGGGCTGAGCGAGCGACCACAGCTGAGCTGGAGTCGATGCACTGGCCTTGGAGGGGCATGAGGGCCCCCACGAACTTCATCTGAAGGGTCTTGCAGAGTGCAAGGAGCACTCAGCCGCTTGCCCTGGTGTGCTGGGGCTGTGTGCTTTGCTGAAATTCTCATAATCCTTGTTCAGAGGGGGAGAGGAGACAGGTAACGCTCAAACCCACCCATCTCCAACTCATTTTCACAAGCACACTCACGATTCATTTTCCTTTCAAGGCTAATTTCCCCTTTGGCGTCGCCGCGATTGCTGTGGGGATGCAGTGGTGTGGTTTACACATCACAGCAAAAGACACCTCACGGTGCACGCAGCCACCACTGATGGATCCTAATAGAATTGTTTCGTAGTGAAATGTTTTGACACCTTGAACAAGACAGGAAGGAAAGCACGCCGCATGCTAATTAGAGGACCGGCAGTTTTCAATATATTAAATAATGAGTTTAAGCTAACACAAAGCTACTGTGTCAAAGTATTTCATTAAAACACAAAGAAACACTTTGATTTAGAAAAGAAGATGTTTCAATCAGGGCTGAGTAAAAGCTGTTCAGAATGGTGTAAAACAAACACAGCCACGTGAATAAAAGAATGAAAAACTCGTGATCCTGTGCCCTGGTGTGTGCCTGGTGCCCGTTACACGGTGCTGCTGACACCTCATGAGTGAGAGAAATGTAAATAAAAGCAATTTGTACCCCAGGGAAAGTGATAGAATGAATATTTTATTTTAAATTTTATTTGTGTATTTTACTTTAAAACAAAATTTGCACTTTTCTTTCCCAAATTGTGTTTGTTCTGGACTTGCTCATTTTATAGGACAGCTTTATCTCTGAGCTAGAATTAACGTGGGTTTCAAGATGTGACAGTTTCTTATTAAATGCCATTTCCAAGTGTCAGCCACTGGTCGGTACAGCTCATTGCCACCCAGTTTGTTGTGCTTTTGCTGCTCATGGCTGGATGTGGCAGGGAGAGTCCTTCCTAGCACCATACTCCAGGTACCTGGTGTGGTGCTTCCCTTTCACACTCAAAAAGCCCCACAGCTGTGCCCAGGCTGCCACCACCTCGCCCTCAGCTCTTGCAGATGCTCAAAGTTGATATTAGGCTTGATATTAGGAAAAAATTTTGCACTGAAAGGGTGATTGGCCAATGGAATGAGCTGCCCAGGGAGGGGGTGGAGTCATCGTCCCTGGAGGTGTTTAAAAACAGATTGGATGAGGCACTGAGTGCCATGGTTTAGATGATGAGAAGGTGTTGGTGTTGGGTCATAGGTTGGACCGGATGATCTCAAAGGTCTTTTCCAACCTTGTGATACTATGATACTGTGAAAGTTGGTGCCCCCCCCTTTCTCCTGGGGCTGATGCTCTTTGCAAGGGCTGTGGCCACATCAGGCTGGAGCAGATGATGCTGACATTCCCCCCCAGGCTCCTGTCCCAATGGGGGAGCCGCTTCCTGCAGACCGAGCCTTTTGGGAGCAATGGAATCCTTCATGGACTGATGGAATCCTTCATGGACTGATGGCATCATTAGAGAAAACAGCATCTAAGGAAGTCATGATCATCTCTGACTTTCACTTTGGACCCTAATTCTCTTCCTCAAGCCCAGCTCCATCAGGAGACTGAGTGTTATCCTGAGTGCACCCTGAGTTTCCCAGGAGTAACACTGAGCCATGCAGTTCGTTGCTCTCCCACTGCTGGTCATAGGACCTGTTTCCCACCCCACACACCGTGGAAGAGCAGCAGGCAGCCTGGGCTGAGTGTGGCATTAGTTCAGTCCCGGCTGCTTTGGTGGCCCCTGAAGATCTAGAGAGCCTCCTTCCCATGCTGCAATGTCACAGCATCACTGCGCCCTCATTTCTTCCCAGCCCCAGGCAGCAGCTCTGTTCCTCTTCCCATCCTGAGCCACGCTGCAGCCACTGGCTCCCATCCGAACACCTGCAGCACCACCAGGACACAAGTCCTGCTGGTGGGCGTTGCACCAGGCTGTCCCCAGGGGGCTCCTGCTGGCAGCCGAGGTGTCCTGCTGCCCAGCCTCCCTGCCCAGGAGGCAAGCCTGGCATTTGCTGTTCCGCTGGGTTTTTCGTGTATGTGCTAAGCAGGTAATCCTGGCTGGTAGACACAACCCATTCATCTTCACTCGGCTGGGGATCCATTCATTCCTTTCTCCTGTTTTGCAGAGTTGTGCCAGGACTCGCTGGCAGTACCTGGAGCTGGGGAAGTGCCAAGATGCTACAAATCCGACAGGGACATGCACGGCCGTCCCCATTACGCTGCGTTTCCTCAACACACACCCAGCCAGGGCCTTTTCCCCCTTGGGCACTGTGGCCTCGGCAGGGCAGGGGGACAGGCGGAGGGACAGCCTGGCATCACCACCTCTGCCCTCCTCTCTCTGCCATGGAGCCCATGAGGCAGTTGCACCCCAACAGACAGAGCCCATGGAGGTGTCAGACTGGAGCACTCAGCCTCCACATCCCAGCTCCACCTGGCACAAGGCAAGGCACTCCCAAAGAAGGTGGTGAGTGCAGAGGTGCGAAGCCTCAGCGGGGCTCACAGGGCCTCTGGGCAGCGGGGATGATCTGCACAGCCCCTTCTCAGTGCTGTGTTTGAGATGATGCTAAAATGATGCTTTCCATCCTGGCAAGGGTTTCTGTGGGATCCACTGTCACAGTGGATTGCTGCCCTGTCACAGTGGTGGTTGCCCTGGTGAAGGGCAGGAGCAATTTCTGTGCCAGTGAAACACTGCCTGCAGGATCCTTTCTGACTCCAGCTGCAGCAGCACGGAAGAGCTGCAGCAGGCAAGCTCCAGCTACACCATCAACAACTGCGTCCCAACTGAGTGGCCTCAGCTCCAGGGAAGTCCTGTGTAGTCACCTTAGAAAACTGAAAAGACTGTGGGCTGTGCCTGGAGCTCCAAGGATGGAGCCTTCTCAGGTGCCTCAGTGCAAAATGCAGTCTGGCTCAACCAGTCCCCAAGTCACTCTGCCCTTGCTGCTCACCTGTGGCTCCATCCCACACCCCAGTGGCTCCTCTGCAACCTTGCACGGGCTTTGGACCAGGCACTGCTTCTCTGTAAGAGAACAAGGGACCTGGACAGGCTGGAGAGGTGGGGTTGTGTGAACCTCACAGCGTTCAACAAGGCCAGGTGCAAGGTCCTGCACCCGGGTTGGGGCAATCCCAGCACAAACACAGACCGGGTGAAGAATGGGTTGGGAGCAGCTCTGAGGAGAAGGACTTGGGAGGCTGAGGAACGGGAAACTCATCAGGAGCCGGCAACGTGCACTCACAGTCCAGAAAGCAACCAAGGGACCTTCAGGGTGAGGGAGGGCATTCTAAGAGTAAGATGCTGTGAGCTTTTGCAAGGTCTGATTCCCTGCGTGCACTGGGTGCAGTGGGTGTTCAGGAGGTGGTTTTCAACATGTGTGGTGGCCCTGCCATCTCCTTTCTTCTGCTTGTGTTGCAGGGGCCCAGCCGTGTTGCTGGAAAGGGCAGAACTTCCTCAGCTGCACGGCCACCTCAGGCCTCGCTCTGTGCTGGGGCTGAGACTGCACCAAGGCCATCAGGAGCAATTCCAGCTAATCCCAGCTCCAGGCCCTTCAACTGCAGGAGTTCCAGGGCATGAACACCCAAAGCTGCTTTGCTGCCCAGGATGCTGAAGCCAAAAAGGCAGCAGTGAGCTGAGCACCCCAGCCACCTATCACCTGAGGACCAGGACCTTCAGCTCCTGAGACATCACAGCCTGTGCTGATTTTACAATGCCCTTTTAATTCCATCTCAAAATGTGCCTTGTGTGCCTTCTGTGTCTGAAAAATAAACCAAAACCCAAGCGTGGTCTCTCCACGCTGCAGGGAGATAATTAAGTCTAATAATGATCCGTGCCGTAAGTGATTTTAAAAACAAAGCACAGCTATTTCTGTTTCTATTAGGCTTTTATCAAGTTTTATAGGCTTTTATGAAGCTTATAGTTGGCTTTTTTAGATAATTAACTGCAGGCCCCAGCCAATGGGATGCTGGTTTTGCACCTTCCAACCAGCCATACTCTCCCAGCCTGCACCGAGCTCCTCTGGCCAGGGTCACCTCTCCCTCCAGTTAACAAAGTACTTCATAATGCCTCTAGATTTTCCTCCACACTGGTATGAAGTTAATTGCTCTGTGATAGCTCAGTGATCCCACATGGTGTGTCTGCTGCTTCTTGGTTCCTGGAAATCCTACTTTTCTGGAGGGGACTCGAGACTGGTGCTTATCCGGAAGCTGCATTTCTCTTGATTCCAGCTAAAAGCTGGTCCTTTCCTCAGCAGTGTTTGCCCAAAAAAGTACCTGCAAAAATAAAAGGGAAGCAAAGTGTGATTAGTTTTGACTTTGCTTTGGCCAGGATCTGGAGATTTTGGGGAGGCCAAAAATGCCAGCAGGACAAGGGAGGGGATTCTGCCCCTCTGCTCTGGGGAGACCCCACCTGGAGCCCCGAGTTCAGTTCGGGAGTCCTCAGCACAGGAAGGACAGGGATCTGTTGGCAAGTCCAGAGGGGGCCACGGAGATGATCCAAGGGCTGGAGCACCTCCAGTAAGAGGACAAGATGAGAGAGTGGGGGTTGTTCAGCCTGGAGAAGAGAAGGCTCTGGGGAGACCTTACAGCAGCCTCCCAGTATTGAAAGGGGCTCCAGGAAAGCTGGGGAGGGGCTCTTGATCAGGGAGTGCAGGGATAGGATGAGGGGGAATGGTTTTCAGCTGAAAGAGGGGAGATTGAGATGAGATCTTGGGGTGAAATATTTTGCTGTGAGGGTGGGGAGGCCCTGTCCCAGGTTGCCCAGAGCAGTGGTGGCTGCCCCATCCCTGGCGGTGTTCCAGGCCAGGTTGGACAGGAGCCCCCATCTCCCAGTCACCACCATTCACCATACCCTCAGTTCCTGTGCCACTGCTTGGCTGATGAGACTGAGATTGGGAAGGAGATCTCTGCTGGTTCGTATCTGGCACATTATTTATAAAACAGTTGTGGATTTGAACCAGGAAAATAAAAGATTTTTAATTATTCTGCAGCAGCACATTAGGTCTGACCATTGTGCACCTGAGAGTAAGAAGGATCCCACTGCTGGGGCTGGGGTTGGGACTGGGGCTAGGAATGGGAATGGGACTGGGACTGAGAATGGGAATGGTACTGGAAATGGGGTTGGGACTGGGGCTAGGAATGGGGCTGGCACTGGGAATGGGACTGGGGGCTGGGGACTGGGAATGGGGCTAGGAGTGGGACTGGGAATGGGGCTGGGACTAGGAATGGTACTTGGACTGGGCCTGATGCTGGGAATGGGACTGGGACTGGGACTGGGACTGGGACTGGGACTGGGACAGGGACTGGGGACTGGGAATGGGGCTGGGACAGGGACTGGGGACTAGGAATGGTACTGGGACTGGGCCTGAGGCTGGGAATGGGACTGGGCCTAGGACTGGGGCTGCAACTGGGACTGGGGCTGAGTCTGGGGGCTGGGGACTGGGAATGGGGCTGGGATTGGGTTTGGTATTGGGGCTGGGAATGCTGCTGGGACTGGGGACTGGGGCTGGGAGTGAAGGTCAGGCTGGAGGTGGGACCAGGGCTGGGACTGGGGCTGGGGCTTGAAATGAGGCTGGGGCTGGGACTGGGATTGAGACTGAGGCTAGAGCTGGGACCAGAAATGGAGGCTGGAGCTGGGACTGGGGCTGGGAATGGGGTTGGGAATGGGAATGGGCTGGGGACTGGGATTGGGGTTAGTATTAGGAGTTGGATTAGTTTGGAGCTGCGGCTGGACTTGACTTGGGGCTGGGGCTGGTACTGGGCCAGAGCTGGGGCTGGGATTGGGCTGGCACAGGGCAGGGTTGCCCATTTGCCAGTGGCCAAGACAGGAGAGGCTTGAGCAGCCTGAACCAGGCAAACCAACTGCACAGCCCAAGCGCCTCTGTTGGCTCCTGTCCACCCCGGCTTTGCTCCGAGGGTGGCAGATCCATCGTTTCTAAGCGTTTTGGTTTGAATTCAGTCAGGTTGTAAAAATATTCATGATATCCCCAGCTCAGATGCTGAAACCGAATGTCAGTTCGAAGCCGAAACCCAGAATTATTCTGTGAGAAAATGCTAAAAAGAGTTTCCTCAAACTTTTTGTCCAAAAATAAAACCACCGTTGCAGGAGGCAGTCGGCTCCCGCCAGCCCCCGCGCTCTCGGCTGCCCACGGTGGGTCCCGTGTCCTGCCCACCCGGCACCTCACTGGCCTTTGAAATACTTGTAACCTCCAGCACCGCGACCACCAGGGGAGTCCCAGCTTCCTCCCCCTCCTTTCCTCTTCCCGTGCCCTTGGTGTTATTCTCATGAGCAAGAGCTCAGACATTCAGACTTGGAAGGTTTAGAGACCAGAAAGGAAACATAACTGCCAAAAATTATTATTTTAACCTCTCCAAATCTATAACCCAATGACATGGATTTCAGAAATAGTAATTTATTTTGTTGGACTTTTCTTCCTTCCTTCCTTCCTTCCTTCCTTCCTTCCTTCCTTCCTTCCTTCCTTCCTTCCTTCCTTCCTTCCTTCCTTCCTTCCTTCCTTCCTTCCTTCCTTCCTTCCTTCCTTCCTTCCTTTCTCTCTTTCTTCCTTCCTTCCTTTCTCTCTTTCTCTTTCTTCCTTTCTCTCTTTCTCTCTTTCTCTCTCTTTCTCTTTCTCACTTCCTTTCTGTTTCTTTCTTTCTCTCTTTCTCTTTCTCCTTCTTTCTCTCTTGTTCTATCTTTCTCATTCTCTCTTTCTTTCTCTCTCTTTCTCTTTCTTTCTTTCTTTCTTTCTTTCTTTCTTTCTTTCTTTCTTTCTTTCTTTCTTTCTTTCTTTCTTTCTTTCTTTCTTTCTTTCTTTCTTTCTTTCTTTCTTTCTTTCTTTCTTTCTTTCTTTCTTTCTTTCTCTTTCTTTCTTTCTTTCTTTCTTTCTTTCTTTCTTTCTTTCTCTCTCTCTCTCTCTCTCTCTTTCTTTCTTTCTTTCTTTCTTTCTTTCTTTCTCTCTCTCTCTCTCTTTCTTTCTTTCTTTCTCTCTCTCTCTCTCTCTCTCTCTCTTCTTTCTTTCTCTCTCTCTCTCTCTCTCTCTCTTTCTTTCTTTCTTTCTTTCTTTCTTTCTTTCCTTCACTGTGGAGTTGCCTCCTGCCTCCTGCCAGGGACTGGTGCCCCAGGGGTTTGGGTTTACTGTGTCTCCTGCCCACGCAAGACCGGGCTGGGCGAGAGCCCCCCCTCCCTTGGACATGTCAGCTCACCCCTAGGCCCAGCTTTCTGCCGTTGCAGTCACAGCACCGACCAGCGCAGGATCCCAGCCCCGGGAGAGGACAGAGGTGCCCAGGGGAGAGGGATGCTGCCTGCCTGGCGCTGGGTGCAGACACTCTCCTGGCAGAGTGAGGCCGGTGGCTGCTCCGAGCAGCCTGTCCCCAGGTCCAGCTGTTCACATCTGGCATGGGAAGCTGTGATTGTGTTGCCTTCAGTTTTGTGGTTCGCGCTGGCGTTGCTGCGCCTGCGGTGAGCTCCAGCAAAGCCTTCCTCGTTGCTATTTCTGGGTCACATCCTTAATCTCCCTTCTTATCAGGTGGCATCTATGTTTTTAATTGAACGCATTTTGCTGAGCTGGTGCATCTGTCTCACCTGCATCCTCCCTGGCAGAAACGTGGCTTCTTCCTGGCTGTTCGCATGCTGAGAGCTATTACCATGCCCACCGCGGCTCAGAGCAGTGGATAAAAATACTGGGTTTTGGGGAGGGTGTGTAGATTTTGGGTGCATGGTTTTAATTAGAAATTGACATTTCTAAGCCTTTGGCTGCCAAGCAACAAGCATCTCAAAAATGATCTCAGTTGTGCTATGTAGGTACCCAGTGTCCATCCTCGCTGCTGTATTTAAAGCCTCAGAAAGGGCCACCTCACTGGTCGTGGCACAGGCACTCGTCAGTGGTTATGTTATCAGTTAAATTAGATGGAAACCAAGGCAAAGCAGCTGAGACAGGACCTCATCACCTCCAGCACTGCTGCAGTAGCAGAGCCTGACGTTAAAATGATGTTGGAATGAAATTTGGTACCAGGTAGGAAGCTCTGAAACTGCAGGCTGAACGCTGGCTGAAAGGAGCCCTGGATACTCTCTGTGGGTCAGGTTCAGGAATTCCACAGCCTGAGGACTTGGCCCCTTGTTCAGGGGGGAACAGGAGTGAGCAGCCAGAGCCCACAGCCTGTACCAACAAATGCAGCAAGAGGCAGGAGCACAGAGACGCCAGCACAGCTCTGTAGGTGCAGCCACAGGGCCTCCCTGGCCTCACGCTTACAGAACAAGCAGCTTCCTCTTCATCCTTCCTTTCTGGAAGAGATTCTTGCCTCGAATTAGCTGACTGACTCACTGCACTCTTTGCAAAACAGTCTTTTGTCCTTTCTTGCTTGCAGCACCTCCCCTAGAGCCAGGCTGGCTCCGGAGAAGAGCGGCAGAGACAGTGTCTGGGAGCAAAGCCCTGCGAAGCTCCAGCAGCTCCTGCAGGCTGGAGGTGCTGATGGATCCAGAGCTCTCCCCCGCACAACCCTGCTACCTCCGCCCTGGTCTGGCAGGAGAAGGGGCTGGAGCTGCAGCCACCAGGTGAAGCTGCTCCCTGCTCAGAAGATGCAGCTCTGTGGGTTGTGGTCGGAGTGTGGCAGCAGGATGAGCTCCTGAGCAACGTGAGGAAGGCTGAAACTGCCTCATTAATTTCCCTCTTCCTTTGCTGGCGCAGATTAATTTCTCATAGAATATTGCCCAGAGCTCTCCAGGTACTAAATATTCCGGTATCTCTCGAGGAACAGCCGGACAGCATCATAAACTCTTTCCTAGTGCCCAGGCCGTGGTTTCCTGCAGTAAAAACTGGAGCAGTAAAATCTACAGCCTGGCTGGTTCAGCACTGTATGTCCAGGAGTGGCTCATGGAAAATGCTCCCAAAGAAGTCATTATACACCCTTAATGTGCTTAACCATGAGTCCTGGACAGGTTGGCCAGCAGCTCTTGGTTGGCAGCAGGATGTCTGCTGTCCCTTGTTTGCTTCCCTCTTCTCCATAAGTGCCTAAGCTTCTTTCTAGATCTTACTAAGCCTCCTTCAGCTTTATCCCATTACTTTTCAGCCCTGGCATCCCTTCAGATAACGAGATACGGCCCTTATGCTCTCAGCCCTGCTCTGCTCATCTCTTGGCTCATCTTACATTGAGTTGAACCTGATGCATCGCAAATGTGAAACAAGAGTCTGACTTTTAGTCCACCTATTTCACCCTCCGGTGGATTCAGTTCTTGGTGTGCCCTCTTTTGCCTCTCTCTGAGGTGGGCACAGGATCATTTGTGTTCCAAGATACCATCAGCTAGAGGTGATGCACCTTGCCTATGTGGAACATGTCTCTCCTCACATATGCTGATGGTCTCCAGCTCATTCAAGCAGGGTAAGAAGCCCATCAACTGCCTGCAGGTGCCCAGGAAATAACCACCCCATCTGTCCTCAGAGAGATGTGGACTTCAAGCTCCCAATGAAGCTGCATTGCCTGGAATGAACCATTACCTGGTTAGGAGGAGTTTTATTACAAAGGGCAGCAGAAGCTGGTCTGATGTACCATTCCTCCTTGGTGAAACAGCCTTTGGAAGAGCAGCCACCCAAGACCAGGGCAGAGGCAGAGAGAGACATGGAGAGCACAGGAAGACTGGAGCTGAGGTTTTGAGCATGTGGCTGAGACAACAGCCTGTTACTCACCAGCGTTTGACTTCAACAAGGAGCAGGGAGGAGAAGAGTTGACTTCTGAGTAACTCATTGACAGACATCAAAGCAAACCAGGCCTGTCCCCTGCCTAGCTGGGAGGTGCAGGAGTTCTGCGCTTCTCACCTTTACAGCCCACTGCAGGTTTATGGGCCTTGGACCCCCTCGGTGGTCTCCAGAGGATCTCCAGCAGCCTGAACCTGCAGGGGGAGTGTAGGATCTCATTGGAAGAGCCATATCAGCTCAGAGCTTCATGAGTTTGGGGGATGCCAATCCATCCCGTGCCCAGTGCATCTCCCCTTTAATGTCCTTCCATGTGTCTCAGAGCACTGGGGTCTGGACCCCACACACGAACAGCTGCTTCTCTACATTGTCCTTCTCTGGGTTCATAGACTCCTAGAATGGTTTGGGTTGAAAGGGACTTCAAAGCCCATCCAGTTCCAACCCCCTGCCATGGGCAGGGACACTTCCCACTGGATCAGGGTGCCCAAAGCCCCATCCAACCTGGCCTGGAACACCTCCAGGGGTGTGAGCAGCCTCTTGCTGTGTCTCTTCCTTATTCTCCACGTCCCAGGTCAGTCATAGTTTTTTTGTCTCAGGATCCTATCAACTCAACAGCCCCAATATTGCTGTGTGTTTGCTCAGCACTGCATCCACCACTCTACACCTCCACATGTACCGTCCTCTGCTGTCCCCCCAGCTTTGTTTTCTTCCTGTGCAGAGCCAAGCTGGGTCAATTCTGCCCACAGTGATCGTTTGGGCCAGTTTGACTGAAATGTTCAGTGGCATCTTTGACAAATTGTGTCGCCCTTGCAGACTGAAGCAACTCAGTGCCAGAGGAATTGTTTCTGCTTAACAGCAGAGAGTTGCAAGGTACATTTTAAGACCATCCTTTGGGCTGCAAATCCATCCACCAACTAAATTTCCAGGAGGATAAAACTTGAAACAGAGGGCCTTTGTGTGACCAGGGTGGGTTTTGTTCTCCCTCCAAGTGCCCATTGCTCATGTGGTACCATGGAACAAGTCCCAAACTCAAGGCAGGTCCTCAACTCAAAACTGTTCCTTTTGAGTTTGGTTCTGCTTTCTCCTCCCTAAATGACTCTGCTCCCCACAGCGAATTGACTTTCTCACACAGCATCCTGCCACCACCTTCATAAGGGATGTTAGAGATCCTTATTTGTCAACACTGGTCCTCTTCTGCTGCTCTGTCGAAACAACTCTCCCTGACACCTTGGTGAGACTCCTAGGTTTCTCCTGGCACTCCATCCCCTCCCTCCCAATGGGACAGCCCCTCACACCCTCTGCTCTGCTCTGCTCTCTCCCTGACCCGTGCCAGGGCCCCTCAGGCCTACAGCACAAGCATCTCTAAGCCTGGAGAACCCCCTCAGATTGCTGCCCCATCTCCCACAGGCCTCCTCCTCCTCCACCTCTGTGCTGACACTCTCTCTGCCTTCTGTTCCACTTCCTCAGCACAGAATCCTGTGTATGCCTTTCCCATGATGGTTTCAAAGCCGTGCTCAGTCTTCATCATTGTTCTTTCTCCTGACCTCCACACATTCAGCCACACTGGCTTAGAAAGCTGGTCCTCCTGAGCTTCTCTGATGCCCTTCCCTGGTTTTCTGCCTGCCTTTCTTTATCTCTGCTTCTCTGCCTCTTCCTTACCCCCGCCTCCCTCTTTGGTGGGATGCCCACAGCATCCTGTCCTTCAACCCTTTCTCTTCTCCTTTCACACATCATCTCTGGGTAATCTCCACCACCCACTAACTCCAGCCACTATCTCTATGGTGACTCTCAGATCTACCGTGCTGTGCCAGGCTTGTCTTTTCCTTCCCAAAAGCATCAGCCAGCCAGGATGACATTTCCTGCTGGAGATCTAAGCCCATTGGCCCAATTTTAGCACAGTGAGAGCAGAGTTCATCACCTCTCACCAGCCTTCTCAGCACACACCAGCCCTGTGAGCTGCACTGCTTTGTGCCACCTTGAGCTTGGCTCCTCATCCCAGCTATGCCCAAGTCCCACCTATTCTCTCCATACACCTCTTCCAGATAAAGCCTTTCATATTAACTCCTCCAGCTAAAAGACTGGCCTGGGCTCAAGTGTGATGCAGTTGGGTTCCTGCTGCACTCTTTTCTCCGGCTGTGTTAATGAATATCCATCACGCTGGTTCCTGGATACCTGAGAAGTGAGGTTTGGGGCTGTTTTGCAGACAAACCTCCCCAGATGCCCTTCGTTCTCAATATCACACCTTATCCTACCATCTTATTCCTCCACATGGGCTTTTTTGGGTTGCCAACATAACGTAATGTAATGTAACATAGCATAGCACAGCATAGCAAAGCATAATACAACATAGATCCCAACATAAGAAGGATGTGGAACTGTTGGAACAGGTCCAGAGGAGAGTTATAAAGATGATCCGAGGGCTGGAGCCTCTCTGCTATGAGGACAGGCTGAGAGAGTTGGGGTTGTTCAGCCTGGAGAAGAGAAGGCTCTGGGGAGACCTTAGAACAGCCTCCCAGTACTGAAAGGGGCTGCAGGAAAGCTGGGGAGGGACTTTTTACAAGGGCCTGGATGATAGGACAAGGGGGAACATCTTTAAACTGGAAGGGGGAAGATTTAGATTGGCCGTTAGGAAGAAATTCTTCACGATGAGGGTGGGGAGGCCCTGGCTCAGGTTGCCCAGAGCAGTGGTGGCTGCCCCATCCCTGGAGGTGTTCCAGGCCGGGTTGGATGGGGCTTTGAGCCCCCTGATCCAGTGGGAGGTGTCACTGCCCATGGCAAGGGGGTGGAACTGGATGGGCTTTGAGGTCCCTTCCAACCCAAACAATTCCATGATTCTAACTAAAAACACAACATGGGAGCTTTCCAGCCTGCCAGGGCTGCTCTCCATCACCCTGGGCACTGCCCCTGCCCTTTGACTTCTTGGGACTCCGAGTGGCACTGCAGAAGGGCACACACACACACACACTCATGGTAAAGCCAGCAATAAACAGCATCATTCATGCCTTCGTCTGAATTTCTTTTCCACCTGGGTGTGACGTAAGGCTCGGGAGGGTGTAGGATGGGCAGGATGGTGGAGAAGGCATTGCCCCTCAAAGCCAAAGGATTCAAGACCAGCTGGTCATGCCTCTGGGGTCTGAAGCCTTCTTGCCTTTGGCAGAGCTCAAACGTGCTTTGCCTCGGCGGCAGCGTGGTGTCCTTCACAATGATCCCTTCACTCAGGTTCTGCTCTCTTTGTCCAGGCACCTCTGGGCCTCAGTTTCCCTCAACAACAAACTGTCAAATGCCAATCTGAGAAGAAAAACCCTTTTGAAGCTGATTGATAAGCTCTTAGAGATGGGGGTGAAGGGGTACAGGCAGCCTTCAATGCTCTGCAAAGGGAGCCAGGCACCCTTGACACTTGGAGGGGTGAATTCCTGGGTTGGGAAAGACTTTAGAGGGTGCAGAGAGCACTGTGGGGCTCGTTGTTCCTCTCTACTTTGTCATCTCCCCTCAGGAATGTACTGAATGGTCAATTCTGTATTCAAGGCTCTGAAGGCAGCTGCACTTTTGCTGAATCTGCTACAGGAAGGAAAAAAAAATCTGTATATTTCCATTTTCCTTAAAGAATGAAGCCTCTTCCCCAGAAAGCCAGGCTCTCCATTTGCAAAAGCACCCAGGCAAAGTGATGAGAAAATAACCATGATAGCAGCTCACAGCATCTTGCACTCATCCCTCAGTTCTCCCCCTCTGCTCTGCTCTGGTGAGACCCCACCTGGAGTCCCGAGTTCAGCTCTGGAGTCCTCAGCACAGGAAGGACAGGGATCTGTTGGAGCAGGTCCAGAGGAGGTCAAGGAGATGATCCGAGGGCTGGAGAAACTCCCGTTTGAGGACAGGCTGAGAGGGTTGGGGTTGTTCAGCCTGGAGAAG
This sequence comes from Dromococcyx pavoninus, assembly GCA_033558185.1. Taxonomy (NCBI): domain Eukaryota; kingdom Metazoa; phylum Chordata; class Aves; order Cuculiformes; family Neomorphidae; genus Dromococcyx; species Dromococcyx pavoninus. The sequence continues at coordinate 147,839 of JAUMJL010001205.1, read as the reverse complement.
AGAAGGCTCTGGGGAGACCTTAGAGCAGCCTCCCAGGACTGAAAGGGGCTGCAGGAAAGCTGGGGAGGGGTGCAGGGAGAGGATGAGGGGGAAGGGTTTTCAGCTGAAAGGGAGGAGATTGAGATGAGATCTTGGGGTGAAATATTTTGCTGTGAGGGTGTGGAGGCCCTGTCCCAGGTTGCCCAGAGCAGTGGTGGCTGCCCCATCCCTGGAGGTGTTCCAGGTCAGGTTGGATGGGGCTTGGAGCCCCCTGATCCAGTGGGAGGTGTCCCTGCCCGTGGCAGGGGGTGGAACTGGATGGGTTTCGAGGTCCCTTCCAGCCCTAATCATTCTAGGATTCTGTGAGTCTATGAAATGACCACTGCTCGGCTCTCTGAACACCTCAGTTTCTCACAGGGCAGCCCTGGTCAGGTGTCCCAAGGCAGCAAGGTCTGTAATTTAGCAATCAATCACCTCTGAAAGGACAGATACTCAGATTGCCAGTGGCCAGGCTGGCAATCCTTGGCAAGGGGAAGTCCAGGTGCTCAGTGTCCTGCATGGCCCTGTCTGCTCAGTGTATTAAAAGCTCTTTATTTTCCCTGCACACACTTCAAAGGGCACCTGAACACTGGGGGCTTTCCTCCAGAGAGTTTCCTCAGCTTTTCTCAGGAGAGGACTATGGGGGTCAGGAAGGCTGGGCCAGGAAGGCTGGGCAGTAGGAATGCCTTCCACTCCGTGAGGAGAACATCCTAAGAAGATCAGAGAAAGTGTGAGAAGCCAGCACACTTACCTGCAGCCCAGTGCAGGTGAGGTCACCCCCAGCCCATGGTAAGCTGAGGCCTGGGAAGACACACATGCAACGGAGTGACTATGTGTGAAAGAGAAGAAGTGAACAGTTGAGACTAATTTGTGCAAGGCTGTAAATGAAAATCACTGTGGCAGATGGTCCCTGGATTATTTTCCAGAGGGTTAAGCAAGACCCAGATTAGGAAAAGCCAAGAAACTTAGAGTTGCTGTGCAGGGCATTATCCCGGGGCTCAGGACACATGGACCCCGGTGCCGTTTGAGGGGGTCCTGGATGTTCAGAGGGGTGGAGGAGCCCCATCAGAAGACAGCAAAGCCAGGAGGCTGCAAGGGCAGATGTGGGGTTGAACATGTGAGTTGGGAACACAGGTGAAAGGGCCCCCCCGAGCTTCACAGGTCTTTAAAGCCAAGCTCCTGGCTGGAGTGGCTGGTGACCCCTTGGATGGTGTCAGCCCTGACTTAGAGGAGGAGGATATTTTGGTTCTCAGGGGAGCCCTGGCGGTGCTCTGACCCCTGTGCGAGGCCTTGCCCACCACCCGCATTCCCCAGGCTTTGCTGGGTGCTGGGCTGGAGCACAGAATCATAGAATGGCTTGGTTGGAAAAGAACTTTGAGGTCATCCAGTCCAGCCATTCCTGTCCACTGCTAAACCATCCCTGAGCAACTCACCTGCCTGTCTTTTAAACAGCTCCAGGGATGGGGACTCAACCCCCTCCCTGGGCAGCTGTTCCAGGGCCTGAGAGCCCTTGCAGTGAAGACATTTTTCCTGATGTCTAATCTGAACCTGCCCTGGCGCAACATGAGGCCATTTCCTCTCATCCCATCCCTTGTCACCTGGGAGAAGAGCCCAGACCCACCTCACCACAACCTCCTCTCCAGGAGCTGCAGAGAGCGATGAGATCTCCCCTCAGACTCCTCTTCTCCAGACTAAACAGCCCCAGGGCCCTCAGCTGCTCCCAGAACCCCTGTTCTCCAGACCCTTCCCTAGCTCTGTTCCCTTCTCTGAATGCACTCCAGCCCCTCAAGGTCTCTTCTGGAGTGAGGGGCCCAAAACTGAACCCAGGAGTCCAGGTACTGGGTGCAGGGGGATGATCCCTTCCCTGCTCCTGCTGCCCACACTGTGTTCCTGACTCAGGGTGCTGTGCTGAACCCACTCTGCTCCCTGCCTTGATTTCAAGGCCAGGTTGGAGGTGTTCCAGGCCAGGTTGGATGGGGCTTTGAGCCCCCCTGATTCAGTGGGAGGTGTCCCTGCCCATGGCAAAGGGGTGGAACTGGATGGGCTTTGAGGTCCCTTCCATCCCAAACCATTCCATGATTCTGTGATCCTGTGATTTCCTCGTGGCAATCCCCGAGTCTCCTGCAGATCCAGCTCTGGTTTTGGGGGCAGCCATCTCCCTCTCCCCTCCTTCTCTCTCCTTCCTCCTCCTCCTCCTCCCCCCCTCCCGCTCTCCCGGGGCTCGGGTACCGCAGCATCACCGCCACTCCAGCCGGGGCGGAGGAGGGGGGGCTGCGGGGGCCAAGCCGAATGAATGGGCATCGCCTCGGGGCTGCTGGAGCCTCCGCATAGGGGCCGGGGGGCCGCGGCCGGGCCGGGCCGAGCCGAGCCGGGCCCCCCCGCCGGGGCGCTGCGAGCGGCGCCGGCCCGGGCACCCACCCCGCCCGGCCAGGTGAGGGGACGGGGGGGGGGGGACAAGGGGAGGGGGAGGGACCGGGGGGGTGGGAGAGGGGCGGGGGGGGGCAGCCCGGTACCGGCTGGAGGGTGCGGGTCGTGAGGGGAGACCGCGCTGGGAACGGGCTTGGTGGTCCTGGGAAAGGGGTCGAGGATGCTCGGGATGCAGAGATGGTCTGGATTATCTAGATGGTGCTGGGACCGGGCTGGACGGTGCTGGGAATGGGCTGGACGATGCTGGGGAAAGGCTCAAGGATGCTGGGGTTGGGCTGGACAGTGCTGGAGTCGAGCTGGGCGATGCTGGGGAACAACTCGAAGATGCTGGCGTCGGGCTGGATGGTGCAAAGCTGCGATGGACGATGCTGGGGAAAAGCGCGAGGATGCTAGAAGTGCGAGGTTGATCTGGGTGCTGTTGGGACCCAGCTGGACGGTGCTGGAGAAGGGCTCAAGGATGCTGGGTCTGGGCTGGACGGTGCTGGGAAGGTCTGGATGGTGCTGGGAACGCACTGAACAGTGCTGAGATGATTTAGATGGTGCTGGGAACAGGCTGGGTGATGCTGGGAATGGGCTGGGTGATGCTGGAGAAGGGCTAAAGGATGCTGGGGTCGGGCTGGCTGATGCTGGGGAAAAGCTCGAGGATGCTGGAGTTGGACTGGATGGTGCTGGGGAAAGGCTCGAGGATGCTGAGGATCTCAGGATGATCCAGACAATGCTAGGAACAGGCTGGACCAGTGCTGGGAATGTGCTGGGTGATGCTGAGGTAGGGATCAAGGATGCTGGGGCTGGGGTGGATGGTGCTTAGAACAGGCTGGACAGTGCTGAGAATGGGCTGGGTGATGCTGGGGAAGGCTCGAGGATTCTGGGGTTGGGCTGGACAGTGCAGGGATGGTCTGGATGGTGCTGGGGTTGGGCTGGACGTTGCGGAGCTGGAATGGATTATGCTGGGGAAGAGCTCGAGGATGCTGGAGGTGCAGGGATGATCTGGATGGTGCTAGGACCGGGCTGCACGATGCTGGAAAAGAGAGGGGTGATGCTGAGGAAGAGATCGAGAACGCTGGGGTTGGGATGGACAGTGCAGAGCGATGATGGATGGTGCTGGGGAAGAGCTCGAGGATGCTGGGGTCGGGCTGGGTGCTGCTGGGGTGGGCTGGATGGTGCTGGGGCCAGGTTGGACGATGCTGGGGTTGGACTCAATGATGCTGGGGCCAGGCTGGACAGTGCAGAGCTGGGCTGGATGGTGCTGGGGCTGGGCAAGAAGGAGTTAAGCGGCTGCAGAGCAAGGGGCTCAGAGTATGTGTGTGTGTGTGTGTGTGTGTGTGTGTGGTCCAGCACCCACGGGGGGTGTGGCCCATCACACCCCACACCCCTGTTTGTGCGCAGGGGGAGGGTGAGGGGTGCAGGTGCCGGGTGCAGCGTGTCGGGGCTCCGTGGGTGTGCAGGCTGCGTGCAAGAGCCCCAGCAAAGCCTGACCCAACGGCGTCTCCCTGGGAGCCACATTGCGCCTACACGCGTGTGCGTGCGTGTGCGAGAAGCGCAGGCTGAGCGTGTGTGCGTGTGTGGGGGAGCCACTGCGGAGCCGGCGTGCGCGTTTATGCCTGGCTGTGAGATCCACAACACGCCTCTCACTGGGAAGGCTGCGGAGCTGAGCGTGGCCCCGCTCCCCGAGCGTGTCAACCGCATTGAGACGGTGTGCGGGGGCCACCCCGGGCTCAGCGTGTGTGCCTGAGCCTGTCCTGGTGCCTGAGTGTGCCCTGCTCTGGCTCCGTGCATGCTGGTGCACACTTGTGCCCTGCTCCGGCTGTGTGGCTTGATGCACACATGTGCCCTCCTTGGCTGTGTGCATCCTGGTGTTTGTCTGTGCCCTACTCTGGCTCTGCTTGCATCCTGGTGCACGCTTGTGCCCTGCTCTGACTGAGTGTGCATCCTGCTGTATGTGTGTGCCCTCCTCTGGCTGTGTGTGCATCCTGGTGCACGTGTGTGCCCTGCTCTGGCCATGTGTGCATCCTGGTGCACACATGTGCCCTCCTTGGTTGTATGCATCCTGCTGCATGTGTGTGCCCTCCTCTGGCTGTGTGTGCATCCTGGTGCATGTGTGTGCCCTGCTCCAGCCATGTGTGCGTCCTGATGCACACGTGCACACTGTTCTGGCTGTGCACGTCCTGGTGCATGTCCTGGTGCCCTGCTCTGGCTGTGTGTGCATCCTGGTGCACGTGTGTGCCTTGCTCTGGCCATGTCTGCATCCTGGTGCACGCACGTACCCTGCTCTGGCTGTGCATGTCCTGGTGCACACCTTTACCCTGCTCTGGCTGTGCACACCCTGGTGCACACGTGTGCCCTGCTCTGGCTGTGTGTGCGTGTGTGTTTGTCAGTGGGGATGTGTATCAGCGTGGCTGTGTGCGTGTTGGGGCTGTGGGTGTGTGCCCAGAACACGTCAGCGTGATGGAGGGAGCAGACGTGTGGGAAAAGCAGGAGGTGTGGGGAGTTGTTGAGGGCCCGTGTGCCAGCGCTGCCCGCTTTCTCCGCAGGCACAGGGACAGCGTCTGATGGGAGCTCCTGGCCAAGGCAGAGGGGCTGCTGGCTCCCCCCTAACCAAGCGGCTTCTCACCCCACCCATGGCTGCCCGTGTGCACCCCGAGGTGTGGGAAGGCAGAGCTCATCTCCCCTCCCTTCCCTCTGGCCCTGAATGTCCCCCTGGATGGGGACGGGCATCGGCGCTGTGCGTGTGGGCAGTGCAGAGGCAGGTGGCCAGCCCGAGCCTCAGCCCTCGCTGCCTGCTCGGTTTTGCCTGTGGAAAAGTGCTCGTGCTTTGCACCAGCTCCCACCAAGCCAGAGGGGCTGCGGGGAAGCAGAGCTGGCTGGCAGCGAGCGGCAGTGCCTGGCAGGTCGGTGCCCTCTGTGCCCCGTGACCACCCACACCCTGAGTGCTCCTCCTGCAGTGATGCTGGGATCCTCCCCGAGGTGCTGGTCAGGTCTTCACGCTCACGTTAGGCTTCTGGAGGGTCAGAGAAGTGTCCCCCCACGTGCTGGTCCCCCTCCAGGAGAGAGACGCCACTGAACAAACTCTCCTCCAGGCCTTTGCCCTGACGCAGGTAGGAAGCCCCAGCCCAAGATGAGGCCCAGGCAGGAGCAGGATTTAGAGCCTTGTTGCCATCATTTCAACTGGAGTTTGGCACCAACATGCCTTTGAGGAGTTGAACCTGGTGACTTTCCCAAAACCATGCCACCGATGTAGGGCTGGCACCTGCTGCAGGGTGGGCAGTTGCGTCCCTGCGGATGTGCAGGGGTTGGTGGCCCACAGGACCATCTTGGAGAGCTTCCTGCAAAATGGACTCTCGGAGCCTTGCGAATCCGCCTCCGACTGCTTCTCCTCTGAGGAAGCACAAAGCAGAGCCAGCCCAGAGGCTTCTTGCAGGAAGCTAATGTGGGATCGGAGCCTCCACTCCTGCTCCTGAGACATGGGGCTGCTTCTTACACCGGGGCTTTTCCAGATCTGAGCTCTGCAGCTGGAGTGTGCAAACCCAGCTCCCATCTCCGCAGCAGCTCGGCTCCTCTCCGTGTCCATGACGCACCGGTACAGTTGGAAGCACGGCTGCAAGTGGCAAAGGAACAGAGCAGCACAAGGGAAACGTGCACTCTGCAGCAGGAGCCTCCTGCACCTCGGTTCCCCCTCTCTCCAGCCCAATTTCACCCTCAGAGCATAAACATCTGGTGAGCCAGAAAAAAAAAGTATATCAAATAAACATCAGTAGTAATTGGAGACCCGTTTTGAAATGGGTTTGATACCTGTGTGCCTCCCAGGCATGCTTTTCTCGTGTTAACCATTGTGCATCTTTGCATGAAAAATGAGACTTGATTTTTCAGGCTGGGTGACAGCAGCGCAGCACCGAGAGAGATGAACACGCTGTGTCCCCTCTAATCTGTCCACAATCAGGCTTTTGCGAGCGCTGAGCCGCTCCTGCCGGCGTCAGAGATGAACAGTCCCAGATCCAGATGGCAGCTTGCTCTCCTCAGTGCCCACGTCATCCCTTTGCCATCCACAGAAGAGGGGAGCAGCCTGCGGGAAGTGTCCCCGGGAGGACCCCCCCGTGCCACGGCAGCCGCCTGCACCCCTGGCTCAGGCTGGAGCCGTCAGCTTGTGCTTAGCGGCATCAGCCCCAGGCGAGGCAGCACCTGGTTGCCAGAAGCTGCGATGACTTCCCATTTGCTTTTGGACAGGGTTCAAGGTGCTGATTTTGAGCCCAGAGCTTGGCATGGTTTTAACTCTTCCCGTTTTCCAGCCTGGATCCATCACAGCCGGGGCTGAAGCTGCAGCTGACCGAGCGCTCTGGGCAGCCGTGCCTGGGGCTGGAGGCCGCGGGCAGCCCCACGCTCTGGCTCTGCAGCCCTGGGCAGCCTTTTGGGGCTCTTGGACCATGGTGAGGTGCGCTGAGTCACCTTAGACCAGACTGAGACATCACCCACCCTCCCCAGAGGAGGCTGGGTTTGAGGAGGAGATTCCAGTCCATGTATACTGAAAGCAACGGGTTGCAGGAGAAACACAAACCATGGCTGGGATGGTTGAAAGGAGTTATTTCAAGCAGGGAGTCTGCTTGATTATTCATTTTTTAGGGGTATTGTTAGGTGTCTGCAGGACAAATGGCAGTGAAGGTTCAGTTCCTCTGCTTGGGGATGCGAAGGACGCCCTTGGCTGGGTCTTGCTGAAAGCTGGAGGTGTGAGAGCAAAGCTTTGGTGAACCCACTCTCCCAGAGATCTGCCCCAGCCTCTTGCAGCTTGGACTTGGAGTGCCCCAACCACCCATGGCATAAGAATGATGATGCTTTGCAGGAGATACCTGTATCACACGCTTTGTATCTGTTTCCCTCTCTTGTTTGCCAGCTTACCTGGGTCCCTCTGTGGGTAGCTTTGGTGGCTCAAACTGGTGCAACTGGGAGCAGAGTTTCCACGTGCTCTTGTACAACCTTCTCTTGTGGCTTTGTGTGTGCAAGAGAAAGGGAGCCCTGAGCCCCTTGCTGCTTGCAGAGGCATCGTACAGGGAAAGCTCCCTTGAGGCTGAGCCTAATGTGCCTCCTCGGGCACCTCATGGATGTCAGCCTTTCCCAGCTCTAACGGCTGCTGGGTTTGGAGCTCCTGAGAGCTTTCCCTGAACAAGGCCTGGCTTGCTGCAGCTCTTAGCAAAGCTCTCCAGCTGCCTGAAGCAAGCACCGTGCAACTTCCAGAGCTTTCATGGGGGTCTCAGTGGGTTTGTGCCCACTGGGGATGGTGGGAGGGCCGTGACAAGCAGCCACAAACCATCACTCCCGCCTACAGGATCATTTCGATGTCCCCTGGGTCTGGTTTCTGCATTCCATGGAGAGCTGGCATCCTTCTGCACATCCCTTGGGTGACTCCCATCAAGGGACCCCGTTCCCTCAGGCCCCCAGCAACTGCCTTTGGGTTTGTCACCCCCTTTTATCTCCTGTGCTGCCCATACAGCAGTTGCTGAGGAGTTGGAGGAGCCCGCTCTGCGGGAGGGACCAAGGAGCTTTGAAGAAAGGTGTTGACACTTATAGGTGGGCAGAGGCCTGGCCTGTGAGCAGGGAAGGTGGGCGGCAGCTCCGTGTGTGCGTGAAATATGTACGAGGCAGGAGTGATAAAATTGTTCAGCACTGGCTTAACTCTGTGCTCAGGAGGAGCAGGATGAGACCCATGACGAGTGTCATCAAAGTCCCCTCACATCAAGTATTTAATATCCAAATCCCTCAGTCATTTGTCTCAATGTGTCTTGGCAGGACAGGGGCCACCCACACGATTTCCCTTTGCAAGATGACAAATGTGTGACAGCCCTGTGGCTCCAGCCAGCCCCTCGCTGCACAGCGCTGGGGTGCCAGGACCCTCTCCCCACCTCTTCCCCTCATCCCTTTCAGATGTGGTGAGGTGTTTTCTTCATCCACATTGTCTCAGAACTGTGGTAGAGGAGCTGCCATTGGAGGTGGGTCACTGATTTCTCTCATTTGGTGCCCACGATGGTCCACCTGATGGCTTTGCAGGGAGCAGCTTCCCTTGGTCCACCTGATGGCTTTGCAGGGAGCAGCTTCCCTTGGTCCACCTGATGGCTTTGCAGGGAGCAGCTTCCCTTGGTCCACCTGATGGCTTTGCAGGGAACAGTTTCTTTCTGTGCAATGTGGGTTTGGGAAGAGTGTAGCAAACGTCTCCAGGGTGTTTCAGGGCATCACCTTGTGCCCTGAGAAGCCCAAGTTGTTAACTCTTCTTGTGGGAGACTCCCCTCTGCCCCTGAGGTCCCCATGAGGATGGAGATGGACTGACCATGTGTGTCAGGCTGCTTTGAGTCAGACCAAAATGCTCGGCTGCAGCTGCCAGGGAGCCTCCCAGTTTGCTTTGGAAACGTCATCTGGGAGCTAATGCTTTCCACCATCTTCTTACCTCCAGCCCCTCTGGTGTCTCTAGGGCTTACACAGCTCTTGCCCTGTTCCAATCGACCGTGGCTCTCCTCTGGGGCTGCCCTGGCCCCATAACGTGTCCTTCTGTCCTTCACCCTGGGACAGGGCCAGGCAGCTGCCGGCTCCAGTGACAGGGATGACTCTTCCTTCCCCAGGGCCAGCACCAAGGTGGGCAGGGGCCACGTCCTACTGCTCTGTCAGCAGAGCAGCACCCCACGAGATATTTATAGGCTCAGTAATGTTATTCCCCTGCCAAACTATTACTGAAATAGGCTCCGTGTGTGTCATAGGAGAGAGGATTTTAATGGCACAGTTTCTTCGCTGCGGGAATGGAGTTGAAGCTGTTTCCTGCGTCCAATTAATCCTTCACGTGGTGGAGAGGGTGTGATCCCATGGGCTGCTCTGGTGGCTCGGCTGGGGGGTTCTGGGCTTGGGCAATTCCTTGGGATGGGCTCCTCAGCCAGGCGTTCATCGCCCGTGGCTGCCGGGACCTGCTGCCTCCCACCCCTGCCCAGCTGCCCCTGAACTGCAGGGGCAATAGGGCCGCTCAGCAGCTCCTGGTGGGACTGGGAGCTGGTGTGGGGTACAAGCTGGCACTGCTCAAGGGACAAGGTCCCTTTTCCAGCCATTTTCGTGTTCTGAATGGTGACCAATCTTCCAAATGATCGGAAAGGGTCACTTTGGCATTTTCTAAATATCCCACCCTCCTTTTGTCTCAGCTGGACACTGCTGATGGTTTGGGAAGAGGTCGAAGTCCAGAGAATCCTTTTAGAAATGTCTTGAGGAAGCGTTTCATCTGGCCAAAATGCAAAGCATTTCTCAGCCTTTCAGTTTATAATCACTGGTGAGATTCACTGTCTCATCCCCACTTACCGGGTGTCTCTGGGATGGAAAAACCCTTTCCATGCCAGGCGTAGGTTTAGGTTGTTCTTTCCAGGCCGCGTGCTGGAGGTGCAAGGATGGACAGGCCCCCCAGAGCACGATGGCCCATGTCCTCTCCTCCAGCCCAGCAGCCATGCTCACTGAAGGTGCAGGTGCCCTCTGTGGTGGGGTGCAGAGCAGGAGGGTTGGGCAGGAATAGGGGCACATGAGCTCCCAATGAGATCTTCACTCACTTCCTGGGGCTGGCCAGGCATGGAATCCTGTCCCCAGTGGTTAAGATCGGCCTGACTGTGGCATTTGACTCCTGAAGGACATGAGCAGAGGGTGGTGAGACACTGGCACAGGTTGCCCAGGAAGGTTGTGGATGCCCCCTCCCTGGAAGTGTTCCAGGCCAGGTTGGATGGGGCTTTGAGCCCCCTGATCCAGCGGGAGGTGTCCCTGCCTGTGGCAGGGGGTTGGAACTGGGTGGGCTGTAAGGACCCTTCCAACTCAAACCATGCTATGATTCTATGTTTCTATGAAAGCCACCTTCCTGCTGCCTGGCACAGGAGCAGTGGAGCTCGTGGGCTCTGAGCCGTGGGGAGCCAAGCCCTCCATGTGACATGGAGCGGGAGGCTCCCGCAGAACAGGGCTCCCCAGGTTTGGGAACAGTTGCTGCTGAGACCCAAGGAAAGCTGTGAGCTGTCAGAGCCAGAGGAACAGCAGTAGAGGAGCTGCTGAGTGTGCAGCCCTTGCCACCCAGATGGCTCCAGTCCTCTGCTTGGAGCTGCAAGCTGGGAAGAAGAGCTTTTTCCCTCCCGTTGTCCCCTGACAGCCTCCAGTGCTGCCCATGTGTGATTCAACCAGCGCTGCTCCTGCGGCCTCCGTGCCCTCTGCCGTGGGGTGAGCTGGCCAGGGGCAGGTGGCCAGGGGCCAGTGGGCAGGAGGAGCCCAGTGCCCACGCCCCCAGTGCCCCTGCAGTGCTGCCCGTGAAGCGCAGCAGCCAGGCCCTTGCAGAGACAGCTTGGAAACCGGGAACCGACACGCTAAAGAAACGTGTCCTGCCCACACAGCCCAGGCTGTCCTCCTTCCCCCACCACAGTATCACAGTATCACAAGGTTGGAAAAGACCTCTGAGATCATCCAGTCCAACCTGTGACCCAACACCAACACCTTCTCATCATTTAAACCATGGCACTCAGTGCCTCATCCAATCTGCTTTTAAACACCTCCAGGGACGATGACTCCACCCCCTCCCTGGGCAGCTCATTCCAACGGCCAATCACCCTTTCAGTGAAGAGTTTTTTCCTAGTATCAAGCCTAAACCTCCCCTGACGAAGCCTGAGACCGTGTCCTCTAGTTCTGTCACTGGTCACCTGAGAGAAGAGACCAACCCCTGCCTGACTACAGCCTCCTTTTAGGTAGTTACAGAGAGCAATAAGGTCTCCTCTGAGCCTCTTCCTCTCCAGGCTAAACAACCCCAGCTCCCTCAGTCACTCTTCATAGGGCTTGTGCTCCAGCCCCTTCACCATCCTCGTTGCTCTCCTCTGGACACTCTCCAGCATCTCAACATCTCTCTTAAACTGAGGGCCCCGAACTGGAACCAGTACTCAAGGTGTGGCCTGACCAGTGCCGAGTATAAGGGGATGATAACTTCTCCAGTCCTGCTGGCCACACCATTCCTGATGCAGGCCAGGACACCACTGGCCCTCTGGACCACTTGGGCACACCGCTGGCTCACGTTGAGTTTCCTGTCCATCACTCCCAAGTCCCTTTCCACTTGACTCCTCTCCAGCCACTCTGTCCCCAGCCTATAGCTCTGCATGGGGTTGTTGTGTCCCAAGTGTAGAACCCAGCACTTGGACTTGTTAAACTTCATCCCATTGGAATCAGCCCATCTCTCCAGTCTGTCAAGGTCCCTCTGTAGGGCCCTCCCACCCTCCAGCAGATCGACACTTCTCCCAGCTTGGTATCATCTGTGAACTTGAGCTGCTCCGGCAAGCTGCAGGCTCAGCGCCCCATCGGGAGCTGGCAGAGGGATGGCACCCTGCAGGGTGGGGACCCCTGAGGTCCAGGGCAGGTGCACCCTTGGACAGGCTTCTCCTGTGGTGCCTTGGGTAGCAGGACCCATTCCTCCTGCCCACGGCTCTGTGGGCCTCCCTTTGCCTCCTGCCGGCTCAGCACAATTCCTTTCGGTGGAGGTTGCTGTGAAGGGAGGCTGCGTGGCTCTGGAGGCAGCATCCCTGCCCTGCTCTCCTCCTGCCCACGTGTCTTTGGCTTCCACCGTTTCTGGCAGCCCCCAGACAGGCTGCTTGGACAGCTGGACCCCTCGTCCTTTCCACCCCCAGTTATTTTCTGGACAGTCATTGTGTTCCTCTCCCTCTGGTGGCTGTGTATCCTGAGATCAATGCTGAGTGCTCTCCTCCTCCTCCTTGCGGTACTGTCCCTTAGGACAGACCATTCAGCTTGCTCCTCCTCCTCCTTTTCCACTTCATTAATGAGCCTCTTTGCACTAAGAAGTCGTGATAGCTGCTGGGGGACTGGGGAGGACTGTGGAGAGCGGTGGGGAGGCCACCAGTCCAGCTGCCGGCGACTGGGATGCTGGGCGCTGGGTTTGGGATGCTGCTGTGGTTGCCTGGATTGGGGCTGAGCCCTCAGCACAGGGTGTGTGGGACAAGAGGGTCGGGACATCTAGTGAGGGTTTTGCAGTGGCAGGAGGTGGAGAAGTCCTTTTGGGGCAGCTCCCAGCTGCTCTGCTATGGGTTTGCACCATTTCTGCCGTGCATGGTGCTCCTCACCCTGCTGCAGGGCTTGTCCTTCGGGACAACGAGGTTCAACAAGGCCAAGTACCAGGTCCTGCACTTGGGACAAAACAACCCCATGCCATGCTCCAGGTCTGGGGAGGCGTGGCTGGAGAGCTGCCTGGTGGAAAAGGCCCTGGGAGTGTTGGTTGACAGGGGCTGAACATGAGCCAGCAGTGGCCAAGAGGGCCAAGAGGGCCAATGGCATCTTGGCCTGTGTCAGACACAGCGTGGGCAGCAGGAGCAGGGCAGGGATTGTGTCCCTGAACTCAGCACTGGTGAGACAGCTCCTTGAGTACTGGGGTCAGTTCTGGGCCCCTCACTACAAGAAGGACATTGAGGGGCTGGAGTGTGTCCAGAGATGGGGAACAAGGCTGGGGAAGGGGCTGGAGAACAAGTCCTGTGAGGAAAGGCTGAGGGAACTGGAGTTGTTCAGCCTGGAGAAGAGGAGGCTGAGGGGAGACCTCATCACTCTCTACAACTGCCTGAAAGGAGGCTGTGGTGAGGTGGGTGCTGGGCTCTTCTCCCAAGTGACAGGTGATGGGATGAGAGGAAATGGCCTCAAGTTGCACCAGGGTAGGTTCAGATTAGACATCATGAAATATTTTCTCACTGAAAGGGTTCTCAGGTACTGGAACAGCTGCCCAGGGATGTGGTGGAGTCCCCATCCCTGGAGGTGTTTAAAAGGCAGGCAGGTGAGGTGCTCAGGGATGGTTTAGCAGTGCACAGGTATGGTTGGACTTGATGTTCTCAAAGTTCTTTTCCAACCAAGTGATTCTACAGTTTTGTTATTCTATGGCTCTCATGGGCAGGGGATGTGCACCCCCTGGGGTGACCTCCCAGTTCTGTCCCCACCACAAAGCTCCACGAGGCCACTGAGGCTCCCCATGTGCATCCCACAGGAGGTTCCCACCAGCCCTGGTGGGTTTCTGACCTAGCAGCCTGGGTGGGGACAGGAACTGTGGGTCCTGGGCAGCCTCCAGCCCCTCACCCAGCAGCTGTCCTGTCTCAGCAGAGGGGTCTGTCTGGCAGCTATGCGTGGCTCAGAGCCTTCCTAATGAAAATTGAACTTTCCAAACACATTTTGTGGACATTGCTTTAATTTCCCAGTGTCTCAACACTCTCCAAAACCTGAGAAACTGAGACGGTTTCTTCTCAGCGGGGAGGAAGGCCCTGTTGTCGCACTCTCACATGCACACACACAGGCTCTTCTTTCTCTTCCTTCCCACTTTCCTCCTCCAAACGACTTCAAACACTTTATACAAATGGTTTTTTTCTCCCAAACTGTTGCCTTTCCCTGGGCTCTGCTCCCCAAGCGCGTGGTTGTGGCTGCTCCACCTGTGCAAAGTCCCTGCAGCGGGGGCAGCCTCAGCCTGTGGAGGAGGAAGGTGCTGAGGTGGCTGCACTGGGGGTGCTGGGCTGTCCCCAAACAGCAAACCTCCCTTTGCTTCTAGAGGGGCTCATCAGGTCCCTCTGAGTTGTTGTAGATGCAATAAGGCAAAGCCCTCCTGCGAGGTGCTGCACTCTTCTGCCTGGCTGCACTCTCCAGGAGGCTGTGGAGGCCCTGTTCACTTGGAAGCACGTTGGGAGATGCCCACAGCCCCATGGCACCCTGCTTGCCTCGGGGTGCTGGGTGCAGCAAAGGGCAGGAGGCCTGCTCCCTCTGCTCTGTTGCAGACTCTGGCATCTGAGTGTCCTGCGGGCACGGATGGACCCAGGGCCAGGCTGGAGGTGGGCTGGAGTTGCAAACCCCTTTGTTGTCGGGTGAAGGGAACTGACTCACTGCTCTCCCGTGCTGTCATAAGCAGATGGATGATTTAATCACCTAGCAACCAAAATAACGTCAGGTGAGGAGCGCTTCCCGACCTGCTCTCGGCCCACAGCCCCTCCACTGGGCTGGTGGACCCTGATGGGCAACCCCCAGCCATTCCCCAGCCCTTGGGCTCCCCTGGGATGAGGCTGGCAGGGAGCCCTCTCCTGCCAGCCCCACCAGAGCAAGGTGCAGGCATGTGCTGTGCTGGCCCAACACAAGTGGCTCCTGAAGCCATGGCTGAGGTGGGGTGCAAGGGGTGAGGAGCAGCTCCTAGAAATGTCAAAGGGGCATCTCCAAACACACACAGTGGGACCAAGACTCCAGCACTGTCTGGGCAGGTTGCTGACTGGAGCACCCAGAGAACCCACACAAGGAGAAAGAGGGAGATTTGGCTTGGATATTGGGAAAATGCCTTTGCTGACAGAGTGGTGAAGCCCTGGCAGAGGCTGCCCAGGATAGTGGGGGAGTCTCCATCCCTGGAGGGGTTCAAAAACCGTGGCTGTGGTGCATAAGGACACTGTTTAGAGGTGGAGTTGGCAGTGTTGGGTTAAGAGTTGGACTTGGTGATGTTAAAGGCCTTTTCCAATGTTAATGATTCTTTTATTCTATGATTTTAAGTGCTGGGCAGGGGAGGCCTGGCCCGGCCTGGCCCAGTGGGGCACCGAGGTGTGAGGACACCGTCAGTCTTGGGTTGTCCATGCCATGCACTCACAGCTAGCTGGAGTCCTTTGCTGCAGACCCCTTTGTGGGTGTGTGTGGGAGGTGATGCAGAGAGGACACATCCGCCCAGGCCACAAATTCCAGCACCCTTATGGGGATGCCCTGCTGGGTTGCCCAGGGTAGGCTTGTTCCCCCCAGCTCTGGTGCTCAGGCCTCGGTGGGCAGGGTGTCAGCCAGTTCAGGGGCTGAAGGGTGGGATGGAGAGAAGCTGCTGGTCCAAGAGCCACTGGCCCAGACCATATAAACATCCCATACCTCCCAAGAAGCCAACATCCAGCCAGGGACCGGCTGTGTCTTGGGTGAGGAGGTGCGGGCGGTGGGGAGTGGCTGCTCCCCTCCTCCAGCTGATGAGGCTGATGAGGCCATCACAGTGTTGGGCAGGGGTCGGGTGGCCCCAGCTCTGCAGCTGCCAGGGACTGGAGGAGGGCTGTGAAAATAGGGCAGCCCAGCTCCCAGCTCCTCTTTGTGGGACAGAGCCGATATAATTAGCCCATACGCCCTGTTCTGTGCCGCTGCGGCCCCAGGGAGCCTGGCAGCCCTACTTTGGTGGCACCGCTCGTCCTGGCGAAGGTGAGCCACTTCCAGGTGGTGGATCCTGACTGGTTTGCTCTCTCCTTCCCCGTGCTGCTCCAAGAAGCACTGCCTGGTCTCCTTGAGCATGTCCCCTTTCCCCTGCTGCAGAGTTTGGTGGCCTTGGTGGACCCTGCTGACCTACAAGAGAGAGGTCAGTGAGGTGATGCTGGAAGGAGCTGAGCATATGGATCAGCACCTGTGCCCCTGTCATCTGTGGCAAGAAGGGACCAAATCCAGTGCCTGCCACAGACAAGCTGCAGGACACCAGGTTGGCCTCTGTGAGCCAAAGCCCCACAGGCAGCCTGGGAGTGGAGGGTTCCCTCCAAGTCAGGCTCTTAACGGCAGTAGTGGGCATCCCAGCCTGTGCCAGTGCTGCCCCAGGAGAGCCTTGTCCCTCCAAACATCCATCTTGGGGCAGATCCAGAAGTGCAGAGATTTCTGGTAGCACACATCTCCCTAGTCCTCCTGCTGCCATACAGCTTCCTGCAGCCACTGCTGGTGTCCCATTTGGGGGGAGAAGAAAAGCCAACCCTTGCTCTAGCTTGGTCTGGTTCTCTTCTACTCAGTGCCACAGCCCTTCTCTCAGCTCCCTGTGGAGTTCTCAAGTTCATAAAATCCTAGAATGGTTTGCATTGAAAGGGACCTCAAAGCCCATCCAGTTCCAACCCCCCTGCTATGGGCAGGGACACCTTCCACTGGATCAGGGGGCTCAAAGCCCCATCCAGCCTGGCCTGGAACACCTCCAGGGATGGGGCAGCCATGACCTCTATGTGCAGCTGGTGCCAGTGACTGATTTATGACCACATCACCACTGAGTGTTTGGCCATTAATTTCTGCTGCAGTGTTCTGCACATCCCTGTGCTGACCAGTTGACCCTCCTGGACTGGTCCTGCCAAAGAAGATGAACCATAGCTATTTGGGACCGTTTTGTGGTTCTGACATCAAAGCCATCAAATCCAGCGTTTTTTTCCCCCTTCAGCAGCCGGGAATGTGTTTGCCACCCTCACTCCTACAGCCACTTCAAGTTCCTCCACCAGTATGGACTCAAACCAAGCACCCACCAGCTCCATCAGGGTCCCTCTGCCAAGCTCTCATCCAGGACTTGGGGTGATCTGGGGATGCTCCCTGCAGAGTTTGCTCTGGGAGGATCCCTCATGGTCACTGCCACAGCCTACTGCAGAAACAACCAAGCTCTCTGTGAACCAAGGCATATTTCAGGGAAAGAGGAAAGGAATTTGAACTCCACAAATGCCCACTGATGCTGCTTTGTGCTGGAGGTGGAACGCTGTTCTAACCCCCCCTATCTCAGAGGGGTGGAAAGGGATGTTAATGTAGCCCAGGCTCAGCGCTCAGCTCTTCAGGCTGTTCTCCTCGCTCTCCCATCTGAGGAGCAAGGCAGGGCTTTGTCCCCCTGCCACCAGAGGACACTTGCCTCAACTGGATGGCTTGGCTGGGAGATGGTGCCCACCAGCCATAGCAGGCAGCGTGGACCAGGTTATCCTGGTGCATCCCTTCCAAGCCAGGGATGACCTAAACAGCCGGAGGGAGAAGGGACATTTCCCACCCTGGGCAGGGAAGTGACCCCATGAGGGGGTGCTCGGGACCATGGGGCACACCGTAACCTCTTCCATCAGGAGAAGGCACAGCACGTTGTGGCCTTTAGGGAAGCTGTGGCAAGGTGAGGCTCTGGCTCACCCTGGCTGCTGGCCCTGGGCCGTGCCCCGAGCAGCGCCGTGCGAGTGTTGTGTTGGTGAACTGGCGCTGGCCGGGGGGTGCAGGCAGGACCATCCTGGCTGCTGGCACTGAGAGCGTCTGCGGGGGCCTTGTAGCAGCCCGTGGTGAGGCCCTAGTGTAGGAGGGGCATTAGGAACCCCCAGGTTTTCCCAAGCCCCACCGTGATGTGATAGATCTGCTGGCAGTGGGCTGAGCAGAGTGGGAGCAGGGCTGGATGCTGCTCCCATGGTACGTGGCATCTCCTGCCCTTGGCAACGCTGCTGGAGGATGGGGTAGGCTGGGGGAGAGGCATTTTTAGTTGGAAAACCAAATGGTGAGAGACCTAATCATCCCTGTAGCTGGTGAGGAGTCCTCTCTGCTCTGAACCCAGCCCGGGCACCACGTACAGAGGGTCCCCACTGCTCTGCAGCACCCAGGTGGCTGCTTGTGTGAAGGCCAGGGAGAGGCCAGGTCCATCCTCCCCCTACATCTGCCCAGTACTCAGTGTGGCTGCTGGCCCTGCACAAAAGCTCTTGGAGACCCAGCCTGCCTTGCCCAGAGGGAAAGGACTGTCACTTATAAAATCATAGGATGCTTTGGGTTGGAAGGGATCTTAAAGCCAAACCAGTTCCAAACCCCCTGCCATGGGCAGGGACACCTCCCACTGGATCAGGGGGTTCAAAGCCCCATCCAACCTGGCCTGGAACACCTCCAGGGATGGGGCAGCCACCACTGCTCTGGGCAACCTGGGCCAGGGCCTCCCCATCCTCACTGTGAAGAATTTCTTCCTAACGTCTCATCTAAATCTTCCCCCTTCCAGTTTAAAGCCGTTCCCCCTCATCCTGTCACTGCTTGCCCTTGTAAAACATCCCTGCCCAGCTTTCTTGTAGGTTTCCAGTGCCATTTCTGCTCTTTCCTCTCTCTGCAGTCTTGATGGAGTGGCTTTCTGGTCAGCCTGATGGTTTTGTGTAGGGTACCTTCATTTACCCTCCAGGCAAGGAAGACGGAGGAGAAAGACCAAACCTGTGGATCTGAGACCATCCCAGGTCTGAAGTAGGCTCTGACTCTCTGACTCTCAGGTGCTTTGAGCACCCTGATCCGGTGGGAGGTGTCCCTGCCCGTGGCAGGGAGGTGGAACTGGATTGGCTCTGAAGTCCTTTCCAACCCAACTGCCTCAGTGGTGGGAAAGGCCAAGGCTGGGAAGGAACCAGTGAATCAAACCCAAAGCCATTTACACCCTGTTCCAAGAGGAGGCATCAGAAAATCTTGTGCTGGCAAAGCTGACAAGGGCCTGCTGGAGAGCAGCTCCAGTACAAGATAGATCTGCAAGAGCCTGGTCAGCAGTTTGGCCTCTCCACTTGAGATGGGAACAAGGGGCTGAACTGGGCCTTGTCAACACTTCCATGAACTCTTTGTTCTGCGCGCACCATCTTCTCCCCAGTGGAGAAAAGACAATGCCCATTTGTTGACTGAAATCCAGTTTTTCTGACTTTTATCATAATGGGAATGTGAAATCTGCCCTCCCCTAAAGTCCCTGGAGGCTGAGCGAGAGCTCTCTCCGTGTTTAACTGGCACGGCGCGGGGTGCTGTGGTGGTTTTTTTCCCATTGTGCTGGCATCACTGTTAAAGAGGTGTCTGTGAAAACACACTCAGATGTCATAAAAATGTGACTGAAAGCCCTGTTCTCTCTCAGACCGCATGTTTATGGGCACAGAGAGCTTTTACAGATAGATTAACTTAATTAAAACTGAAAGCACTCATTGATACGACTGTAACTCAATCTAATAATACCTTAAGCCAGCAAAGTCCATCTCCGCGATGAAGCTGCCCCCACTGGGGCTTCCCAAATCCTCCCTCTGCCTTTGTGTCATGTTTGCATTCCTGGGTTGGATGGTGCTGGATCAGGGTTGTGCCAGAGCGCTCGCTGAGCACCACGGGTCACCATGGGACCACACAGGGTGGCCACCATCCAGGGTGGGTCTTGCAGATGTCAGCAGGGTCGTACCAGGGGTGGAGGAAGAGGGTATCTCTGCACTTGTGCCCTAAGGATGTGGCTCATGCTTTGGAGCTCTGGGTCTTTGCTCTCCTGTGGGAAGCCTTTGCACGCAGCAGGGAGCTGCCTGGGTTTGTGCCTGGTGGTGGGTTGGGTTTGAGAAGGGGTATGATGTTGGGGAGTGGGGATCAGCACTGGGATGACTTTGGGAAGACCAAAGCTGTAGAGCAGTTCCTGAGGTGGTCCTAGACCCACCTGATCTCCTGTTTGATCTGGAGCAAGTTGCTCACCAAGGAGAGGCAGCGAGGGTTCAGAAGGAGCTGAGGCCACCTCTGCTGCTCCTCCTTGCCTGGGAGCAATGTCTTGTCTGTGGGCACAGTCTAGAGGAGGTGTTCAGAGCAATCTCCACACTCCTATCTTGGGCACCATCCAAACTCCACGGGGCTGGGATGGCCCTCTCGGAGGCACGGCCGTGCCTGTCTGCACGCAGAAGGACCACATCACCCATGGCTCTCAGGGAACCCCATCACAACACAGAGGAGCCAGTCAGGGCTTTCCTTTTGGCCTCCTTCCCCGGCCAGAGCCACGAACGGTCACACAGAGGAGACAAGGGGGAACCCCAAGAAGTGGTGTGAGCAGCCTGGGGCGCTTGCTGTGCTGCTGCTGGCTGATGCCCAGTCCTCTGGCCGATGCCCAGTCCTCCAGGTGATGCCCAGTCCTCCAGGTGATGCTCCAGTGTGACTTGCCAGTGGGTGAGTGGGGAGGAGGGTCTGTGTGCCCCCTGAGACAGCGCAGGTGGCCTCCAGCCTGGCGCCAGGCTGCCCTTCTCTGGCAGCAGTGAGAAGATCCAATTTGTCTCCCCTGCCTTCAGCTGGCCCCACTAAACAGGTTTTAATTTTGTTAAATAAATATGAAGTAATGGCAGCAGGGCTGGGAGCCAAATGGCTTGGGGACATCCTTGAGAGCCAGACGAGCTCTACGGAAGGACAAGGCTCGCTGCAGGAGCTGTGTGAGCTGGGATGGCACCAGGCAGAGCCTTCCAGGGCGAGGGGGAGCTGTGGCAGAGAGGCCAGCGGGGTGGGCTTGGTCTTGCTGGCGTGAAGCAGATGTGGCTCCGCGCTGCGGGGCTCTCCCAGCACCTCGCTGCTTCCTGAGCAATTTCTAAATGGCTGCTAAACATTGCTGTCAGAAGCACACTCATCTTGCCTTCCTAATTAGTGGATCAGACAGCAATTTGTAATCCTTTTGAGCAGGAAGATCTTAGTGTCTGGCCCTGGAGCCTGGGCAGGACACAGGGAAAGGCAGCATGGAGCAGAGCCTGCCCCAGCCGGCCAGGAACCCCAGCTGGGATCGGGCAGAAGGGATTTCTGCAGGAGCCTCTTCGTCTATGCAAGAATTTCTCTCCCCTGCCTCTTTGGTCCAATGCACATTCTTCTTCCTTCTCCAGATTTTTGGCATTTGCATTTCTCTTTGTGATAGCAAGTGTGAAATAACCAGTGTGGCAGCCCCAGCAGCAGGCTGGCTCACCAAGTCACCTCCTGCTTGGCTCCAAGGTGGTGAGGTGGCAGGGTGGCATTGCCAGTGGGAGACAGAGTCCTTTGCTGGTGAGATGGCTGAGCACGGTCAGGCTGGAGTCGGGATGCAGAGTCCCTCTCAGCGTGGGTCTGATCTCGAGGGCGCTGTTTGTATTTTCAAGGCTGAGGAAAGAAGTGGGGAAAAGCCAACAAGCTGAAAAATAAGATGCAAAGTAATAGGGAATGAGGGTTGGGAGGGAAGCAGAGGGCAAAAAGATAAGCAGAAAAAGCAGGAGACGACCCAGGTTAGATGGGGGAACTGTTGAATCGGGTCCAGAGGAGGCTACAAGGATGTTCTGAGGGTTTGAGCTCCTCCCATCCAAGGACAGGCTGAGAGAGTTGGGGTTGTTCAGCCTGGAAAAGACAAGGCTCCAGGGAGACCTTAGAGCAGCCTCCCAGTACTGAAAGGGGCTGCAGGAAAGCAGGGGAGGGGCATTTTACAAGGACCTGGAGTGACAGGATAAGGGGGAATGGCTTTGAATTGGAAGAGGGAAGATTTAGATTGGCCATTAGGAAGAAATTCTTCACGATAAGGGTATGGAGGCCGTGGCCCAGGTTGCCCAGGGAAGTGGTGGCTGCCCCATCCCTGGAGGTGTTCCAGGCCAGGCTGGATGGGGCTTTGAGCCCCCTGGTCCCCTAGGAGGTGTCCCTACCCATGGAAGGGGGTTGGAGCCGTGAGGTCCCTTCTGACCCAAACCATTCTCTGATTCTAAGAGCAGAAGTTTGGTGTGACGGCCACAGCCTATCCCAAGCATCAGCATCACTGGGTGGCCCTTGGACAGACCAAGCCGTGCTCTCAGGAGGTGGGGATGGAGCTGGAAGCTCACAGAGGGGACATAGGAGCTTCCTCTTCCACAAGAGGCGTGGAGGGGCCAGGCAGTGAAGTGGAGCTGAGCCGAGAGAAGGGCAGCAGGCGCAGAGTGACGATGGGTGTTGAGGCTCTGGGTTTATTAACAGAGGTGACAGGCAGCAGCAGAGCTTTGGGCAAACTGGGGGGGGCCAAGGAGAAATAGAATGCTGGGAGAGGATCGTGCAGCCCTCACCACATCACGGATGGCGCTGAGCAGCTCCTTGCTGCTGGTGTCTTTAGCATCAACTAATCTGGGAAAGGAGTATCTGCCCTGCATGCATTAACCTTTATAAATGGCTTAATAGGAGGTGCAGCTGTGAAGCACGGGAAGGGTCGTGGGAGCGGTGCAGACACAGCTCTTGTCACCTCGGGCACCAAGAGCCTGGCCCTGGGGAGCACAGCCTTGGCAGGGCAGGTGCCCCTGGGCCCAGCCAGGGGGATGGAGCCGTCCCAGGTCGCAGAGCAGAGATCTTGATAGAAGGAACCAGCTACAAGCAGTGACTTCAAGGAACACTGCTTTCCTACTGCATTTCTCCAGTCTTCAGAAGAAAGTGTTTATAATAGCACTGGTGACTCACCGAGCGCGATTTACTCACCAGTTAATGACTGAGCAGAGTTCCAGGGCTCTGAGCGATGCTGGTTGAGATAAACTCAACCTTTCTCCCAAATTCCCATTAATAGTGGATAGTTGTCTGGAGCTGGACCATTCAGAGAGGGCAGGTGAGCAGCACAGACAAGGAAGGCATCTTCCTGCTCCAGTCCCTGCCCCTGACAACTCCCCTGGTGCTGAGGGGCTGCGTCAGAGCCAGAGGTAGAAGGAGAAAAGGGAACAGTTTCACAGGAAGGCTGGGGAGTTGCTTGTGTAGAGGCTTCAGAAGCCACCTGCTCTGGTTTTGGTGCTCATTCTTGCAAACCCTCCAGAGCTGCACCCTGAGGCAGCTGCCCACACATCCACACGGAGAGGGTGGTGAGAGCCACCCAGCTCCTGGAGGAGCTGGAGGAGCAGGAGGAGGTGTCGGTGGGAAGGAAGGGGCACTGTGGCTGGAGCAGAGGACTGGGAAGCCTCAGGAGCTGCACTTCTATGGCTCTGGTCTTATGTAAAGTTACAAGTCTGCAGCAGGGAGGCTGTTTTGGGGATGAACAAGAGGTTCCTGGAAGGCGATCTTCAAGCCAGGCCTGGCTACGAGTGGCTTGCAAGGAACAAACACAGGAAGCACCATGCAATTCAGGACCTTTGTGCACCATCAGAGCCTGGATCCAGAGAGGGACAGGCTCTGGCTTTCCAGGAGAGACCATGCCCCACCAAGGTGTCCACTCTTGCTGCCCTGCTCGTGCCCCTGGTGAAAGGTGCTGTTTGGTGCATGCTGTGTGCGGGAGGTCCCAGCCTGGCCACGGCACACGGGAGCCCATCTGGTGGGTCCTGGCCCTCTGCTGCAGCTGAGCATCCCCTGGCTCTCAGCCTGGCCCACCACGTGCTGGCCCAAGCAGTGAATCGTGAAGCCAGGGTGAGCGAGCCCCTGCAGGGCATCACAAGAAGCTTGTCAGCATTGTCAGGGGCTTCACCCTCCAACCTGCCCCCCTTGTCTTGCTCACCAGGGAGGTTTTGGTGGCTCCTCACTACAAGAAGGACATTAAGATTCTGGAGCGCGTCCAGAGAAAGGCAGCAAAGCTGGTGAAGGATTTAGAGCACAAACCTTATGAAGAGAGGCTGAGGGACCTGGGGCTGTTTAATCTGGAGAAAAGGAGACTGAGGGAAGACCTCATCGCTCTCCACAACTGAAAAGATGTTGTAGTGAGGTGGGGGTTGGTCTCTTCTCACTGGCAGCCAGTGCCAGGGCAAGGAAAAATGGCCTCAAGATGTGCCAGAGGAGATTTAGGCTGCATATCAGGGGGTATTTCTTTACTGAAAGGGTTCTCGGGCACTGGCACAGCTGCCCAGGGAGGTGGTGGAGTCACCATCCCTGGAGGTGTTTAAAAGACGGGCAGGTGTTGTACATAGGGATATGGTCTGCTGGCAGGCTTAGCAGGACTCAGTGATCTTAGAGGTCTTTTCCAACTGAAACCACTCAATGATTCTGTGATCTGGGGGTCCCAGGTCCCCAGGGAGCACAGGCTGCCCAGAGGCAGCTCCATGTGCATGCAATGGGTGGAGAGATCATCCCAGACCTTTGCACTGGAAGAGACCAAACAGGAAAGGCAGACTGAAGAAATCATTTGAAGATTTTTTTTTTTCCCTAGCTTTTCCTTTTCTCTCCCCAAATTGTCAAATCTGGGACAGAGAGCTGGCTGTTTGCATTTGTCACACACGCACACAATGTTACATCTACACATTGTCTTGGCATCAAAGGGGAAGTGTGACGTTTCTCTGGCTGCGCAGGCAAGAAAGGACAGTGCCTGCTTTTGGGAGGGAAGCAGTTATTATCAAAGGGTTACAGAGAGCTCCTGGAAAGGAGAATGAGAAATAAGGATGGAGAGCATGGAACTGGGAGTGACAGTGAGGCACTGCGAAAGCAGATCTTCTCCTGGTCTTTTCATCTTCCCTCTTTATTAAAGCAGGGAGGGAGCGAGCATCTCACACCGTGGACTTGGGAATTATTTGAAGGAAAAAGAACCTGCAGCTGTGATAGCTGGAGGGAGCTGGGGGATTTTGTTTGGGGAGGAGACTAAAGGAAACCTATCAGCATGCAAAGCTTTACTGCAGCGAGGCTCAAGGTTAAGCCAACACAGCCACCTCACCCCAGGTGGGTGCTGAGCTCCTCAGGATGGGCACCCTTTGTGCTGCCGTCTCAGGCCCCTGAGGGGCTCAGCATCTCTCCTTCACAGAGCTCAAGTGCCCAAGCACTTGGAGGGGACATTTCCCAAAGTACCACATGAGCTTGGAAATCTGGTCAGCCTTTGGTACCCAGGTCAAGACAGGCTTGGGCAGAGGGAAGGTGTAAGAGGCAGTGTGTGGAAACAAACCTGGAAAAGACGGGCAGCCCTGCAGGAGCGCCCATCACCCCGAGCCCTTCAGCACATCCAGCCCTGCCTCCTGCCCCTACTGCCTTCCCTCCCTCCAGGGGCCTTCCCCACATCCCCTGCCCACGGGAGCAGATGATCAGCTCATCCCCAGACACATCCCAGCGGTGCCCACAACTGCAGCTGAGCCCTCTCCTTGCACGGGGTTGTCCTGGCCAGCTGGGCAGCCCGGCACAGCCAGCTGAGCTGCTGCCAGGCAGCTGGGCAGCCAGGAGCAGCATGCCCTGCCTCCAGCCCCCCAGCTGCTACCTGGGCAGCCCCCCCAGTTTGCCAGATGCCAGCTCACCCATCGACTTCAAGCTGTCTTCCAGCTATGAGGCTCCTGGGGCTTTCCATCCATGCAAGGTCGGGTGCACCCAAGGACTGTTCTCCCTGCTCCAGAGAGCTCCAGTGTCTTCTCCTTTCTCCTCCATCTCTTTCCTCTCATCAGGGAAGAAGCACAGTGGTACAGTAGCAATGATGCCACCCAGCTAGATTACTCCCAAAGGACCCCACATCCAGCCCTTGCTCTCCCCTGGAGCTCTTCACGCCAAAACAGTGCAGCCAAGCTCCTCTCTGCACTGCACACACACCACAGGAATGCAAACAAACCCATCTTGGAGCTTTACTGCAGTGAAACTGGGTATGAAAAACACGGGGGAGAAAAAGCTTCCAAGCCTGAAACTGGTGGTAAATCCTGCTGGGGAGTTTCTGCAGGGAGCTGGTGGTGAACGATCCTTGTGGAGCAGACTTGCTGCAGAACAAGAGCCACAGGCTCGGTGCCTCCAGAGCTGGTGCCCCTGAGCTCCCAACCAGAGAGCAGCAAACTGCAGGGGCTGGATGTGTGTGTCCTGCCTCCTGCTGAAGGTTTCTTGTCTATCTCAGGGGAAGCTTGGAAAGCAAAAAGGCTCCTGCTGTCCTCTGAGCGGCCAAGGTCATTTCTGGGAGCCAGCGCAGATGCCGGCTGCCACGTGGCTCGTGCCCGCAGCACCGTGGCGTAATTAGCTGGAAAGACATGGGAAATGGGTGAGGGAAGGAGGGAAACAGCAGAGCCATGCCCAGATCGGGCCCTGAGGAGGATGTTCTTCTCTCCAGAGGTGCCTCTCCATGCTCAGGTCTTCAGCCCCCGGAGTGGTGGGGAGACTTGTGCAGGCAGGTTTGGATGAGGGGTGTGAGTTCAGGCAGTGCTGGCTCCCAAAACTGTCTTGGTTGTGCATGAGGGCACTGCAGGCCCCCCACAGTGCCCCCCACGGTGCCCCCCACGGTGCCCCCAGTCATCTCTCCCCAGCTCTTCATGGACAGATTGTGTTTGTTTCAGCTCAGCGCTGTTTCATTAGATGAAAGTGGAAGAGTCGTTCTGATCAAACTTGGAAACACAAAAATAAATGTGATGGGTCCAACAGATGGAGGGAATGACCTGGCAGGTTGGGGGAGCGATGGCAGTGCCCCACAGCAAGCACTGGCAGCAGGGGCTTCACCACAGCCCTGGGGGCGTGAGGGTCCTGCCCCTCGTGCAGCTCAGGGGGTGGTGGCCGGGGCTTCAGGAGGAGCTGCAGGCGACGAGGTGTGTGCCAGGGGCCACCTCCGTGCCTGGTGTAGCCATGGGGTTTGCACATGGGGCTGCAGCTCAGGCCTGGGTGTCCTTTCAATACTGAAAGGGGCTCCAGGAAAGCTGGGGAGGGGCTCTTGTTCAGGGGGTGCAGGGATAAGATGAGGGGGAACGGTTTTCAGCTGAAAGAGGGGAGATTGAGATGAGATCTTAGGAAGAAATGTTTTCCTGTGAGGGTGGGGAGGCCCTGGCCCAGGTTGCCCAGAGAAGTGTTGGCTGCTCCATCCCTGGAAGTGTTCCAGGCCAGGCTGGATGGGGCTTTGAGTCCCCTGATCCAGTGGGAGGTGTCCCTGCCTGTGACAGGGGGTGGAACTGGATGGGCTTTGAGGTCCCTTCCAATCCAAACAACTCCATACTTCTGCAGTTCTCCCCTTTTCTGTCCCACTGCTTTACTTCTCCCGAACCTCCCCACCAGCAGCCTGGGAGCTTCTCCCAGCACCTCCACGTAGCCTAGGATGGGGGTCCCAAGGCTGCCCCAGTTCTCTCTGCCATTTACTGGGGATTTGCTGGGTGCTTCCATCATAAACCTGAACAGTGTCAACAGTCATTCCCCATCTTGAAGAAGAGCTCTGGGGACAGAGGTGGGTGACTCTCCTGCTGCACCACAGCTGCCAGATGAATGTTTTATGGGTGGTTACTTTGCTGTGATGCTGAAGTAACTCTGGAGTTCAAGCACTGCTAAATGACATCTCCCCTGCCCTTTCCAGCTCATTAACACCCAAATCCAGCCTGGCCTGCACGAGGAGCCTCTCCACTGGGGTCCATGGGACCTCTGCACTTGCAGAGAAAGCCCCTCTGGCTTCCTCAGGAGAGCCCAGCCCTCGAGCCCTGTCCTCATCCTTCCCTGGAAGGGGCTTTAGTTGTCCTGGTTGGTGGCACTGAGCCCCCTCCCCATAGTTTCCTGATCACCATCCATCCCCTGCCAGTGCTGAGGGAGGGACTGTGCAGTCCAGGGTTTGGCCAGAGGAAGGGGAGCTGCTTCTGTTGCTGGAGACATCTCTGCTCTGCCAGGGCATTCCCGCTCACTGCTGGTTGCTCCTCCAATTTTGGAGCTGCCTGACCCCCAGGGCTCCTCCCCAGCGCACTGAGGGCTGGTTGTGCCTTGAACCTTCTCCTTACTTAAATTTCTAATGGGTTTCTGATGGGTCCCTGCTCTGGGGAGGGGCTCCCACTGTCCTGGAATGGGGGTGCTGGCTACATCTTCTGCTGAGTTCAGGACATCTTCCCAGGAGGAATGGAGATGGTTGCTCAGACCCCACAACCAGAGTCCTCAAGCACAGCCTTTACTGTCTTTGTGCACTAGGGAACTCATATCCAGCATGGATTTTAAGTTCTCTGGGGGTGGTTTCAGTGATCCTGGCCATAGCCATCCCAGTAGTTCTCCTCAGTGGTTGGGTTGTGGTCTGGTGGACCCGTTGTGTGCATCTTGCAACCCAGAGTGTGTGGATGATGAACCAGGGAATGATGTTGCACAGACCAAGCACTGTCTTTCCCAGAGTCCCCACCCCTCTGAGCTGGATGCTCTCGGGGCTGCTCTGGCTCCTGGTCTGCTTGTGTGCTGGATGAAGAGGCCAAGAGCTTTGGGAGATACCAGCTACATCCTGGGGTCTCCTCCTTGGCTCCCTGTGAACTCTTTGTCAGGTCATTACCCCTCTGTGCCTCCTGACACTGCATTGCAAGACAGATGTGGGGCTCATCAAATGTACTGGGGAAGGTCTTCCTACTGGTGTGGGGCAGCAGTGGGATCTGCAGTGGAGTGGAGCACTTCCAGCAGGGACAATACAACCCTCCCTGTAGTTTGTGGGGACAGCCCTCGTGCCACTGTCTTCAGCCCACCGGCAAACGATGGGGCTGGGATGAACCTTCCTGACTGCACTTCTCCATCTGGGAAAGTTCCTTCTGCTGGCAAATGCTTCTGGGTTTGCTTCAGGGTCTTGTGAATCTGTGGGGCTGTTCAGGACGCTGAATAAACTGGTTTTCAAAGAAGCAAAAGGAAGTGGAGTGTGGGAAGATTGGTTCCCAGGCTGTGCCAGGAGGGTGTGGAGATGGTGTGGAGGTGGCATGAGGCCACACAGGGGAGGTGGTGCAGCAGTTTGTGCTTTCTGATGGCCCCAGGGCTGCAGTGGTGATGTCAGGATGTGGAAATTCACAACAGAGGGAAGCTGGGGGTGAAGGGGCTTTGACCTCCCAGTCTGTCCTGACCGTGGTGGGGAGAGGATGCTGCTCTGTGGCTGACAAGTCTGACTGCTTCTCAGCTGCCTCTGCAGCAGTGGCAGGGCTGTGGCTCCCCTTGGCTGCTCCACTCTCCCTGCACCATGGATGGGGCTCACCCTGAGGCTCCTGGTCAGCCTACCTGGCCCTGTCTTTGCAGGGGTGCCCTGTGTCTGCCTGGCACCTGGTGCGAAGAGAGGAGTTCTGAACTCTTCTGTCTCATGAACTCAATTTTTTACCATTCCCAACTGTCTTTCCTTCCCCCTTGCTGGGAAAGCTCTCTGATCAGCAGCAATTAACAAAGCAAACCTCAGCAATGACCTTTGTGGCGTGCTCTGTGCGGTCTCTCTGGAGGCCCTCGAGAGGAATGAAGCAGGTTTGGGGATCTCTGCCAGGACCTGGCAAAGTGCAGTGGGGGATGCACAGGAGGGGTTGAGCTGGGCAGGCAGCAATGGTCACTCTGCTGAGCTCCCCCTAGGGCAGACCTCCTGGATGGTCTCCTCAAACAGGGATCCTATCACTGGTCAGCACTGTGGGCTATGGGACGAGGACCAAGGTGTCCCACCAAGGCTGGGAAACGCAGAGCTCAGCAGCTGACTGTGCCACTGCAGCTGCCACAGGTCCTGCAAGCCTACAGATTGGTGAAGAGTTTAGAGGGGAGGCCACATGAGGAGTGGCTGAAGTCACTTGGTCTGTTCAGCCTGGAGAAGAGGAGACTGAAGGGAGATCTCATCGTGGTCTACAGCTTCCTCACAAGGGGAGGAGGAGGAGCAGGGGCTGAGCTCTTCCCTCTGGTGATGACAGGACCTGAGGGAATGGCAGGAAGATGTGCCAGGGGAGGTTCAGGCTGGACATCAGGAGAAGGTTCTTCCCCCAGAGGGTGGTGGAGCACTGGAACAGCTCCCAGGGAAGCAGTCACAGCCTGACAATATCCCAGGAGCATTTGGCCAACGCCCTCAGCCCCACGATGTGAATGTTGGGGTTGTGCTGTGTGGGGACAACAGTTGGACAACCTTGTAGGTCCCTTCCAATTCAGGACATTCTGTGATCCAATGCCCCTATGGCTGCCCAAGCTCTGTTGCTGGTTTGATCTCAGCATTTCTTGCCTTGCTGCTGTTCAGCAGCACATCCAGGAAAACGCTGGACTCAGGTACTGCTTTCCCATCCATCATCAATGATTCTCGTTTCATTTGCTTTTTGGGCTTCACCTTTTTAGTCCAGCTGTCTCCTGCCTGTTCTTTTCTCAATTACTTACACCAAGCTGCAGGGCTGTCTCCACTCATCTCAGGAGCACAATGAAGCTGTGCACTCAGCCAGGGCTTCACCAGCTGAGCGTGGGAGAACCTGCACCAGGAGCTGCCCCTGCGTGTCCATCCCCACTCACACCAAACAGATTGCACTGGCATGAGGGGGGCTCCATCACCGACCATACCCCAGGTGGCTTCTCCCCATGGGTCCTCCAGATGCAAACCTAGCACAGGAATAGATTTCCTTCCTTACTCTTAATCAGAGAATGGTGTTATTCCCTCCTTCTCCCCTGGTGCTGGGGATTATGTCTCAAGGGACATGAGGAAGAAAAGATGCCTGGCTTTCCTGGAGGAGCAAGTTGGAGAACAAGCAGCTTGTGTCTGCTTTGCTGCAGCAGCTGTCGAGTCCTCCTGTCCCATCCATGGGGCACAGGTTGGGGTAGGAAATCACCCAGGTGGTGATGGATCTTGGTGAATGCCTCTGACGTAGGAGCAGAGCTCTGCAGAGCACATGTTGGATCAAAAGCAGCGCGGCCAGGTCCAGGGAGGGGGTTCTCCCCCTCTACTCTGCTCTGGGGAAACCCCACCTGGAGTCTTGTGTCCAATTCTGGAATCCCCAACTTAAGAAGGATATGGAACTGTTGGAGTGGGTCCAGAGGAGGCCACAAAATTGATCCAAGGTCTGGAGAACCTCTGCTATAAGGCCAGGCTGGGAGGGTTGGGGTTGTTCAGCCTGGAGAAGAGAAAGCTCTGGGGGGACCTTAGAGCAGCCTCGCAGGACTGAAAGGGGCTCCAGGAAAGCTGGGGAGGGGCTTTTTTGCAAGGGGGAATGGCTTTAAACTGGAAGGGGAAGATTTAGATTAGACCTTAGGAAGAAATTCTTCACGATGAGGATGGGGAAGCCTTGACCCAGGTTTCCCAGGGAAGTGGTGGCTGCCCCATCCCTGGAGGTGTTCCAGGCCAGGCTGGATGGGGCTTTCACAGTATCACAGTATCACAGGATCACCAGGTTGGAAAGAACCTCTGAGATCATCAAGTCCAACCTATAACCCAACACTAACACCAACCATGATCCAGTGGGAGGTGTCTCTGCCCATGGCAGGGGGTGGAACTGGATGATCTTTAATGTCCCTTCCAACCCAAACCATTCCATGATTCTGTGATTCTCTGTTGGCCCCACAGAAGAAGATTCCCAGAGGAGGGAATCCAGTGTCAGCTTGGAGCAGAAGTGCAGCCAGAGCTGGGAGGTGCCTGATCCCCTACTGGAAGGAGGGACCATGGGGAGAGGTCCCACCTTGCTCTAAGATCTCCCGATGAAGTCTGTGCTGTCCTTGTTCCCATTTGATATTTCAGGCTCCTAATATGAAAGATGAGTTTTGGAGCCCTCCTGTGTCCTCTGCCCTCCTCGGAGCTCCCCCATCTCCTGCCCTGAGGTGGCTCCAGGCACAGAGAGACAGGTCATGCTTGAGGGCACGTGCTGAGCTTCTCCCAAGCACCCACTGTGCCACCGCCAGCTCTGCTGTGCTGCTTCCCAGACTGAGGTCCAGCTCAGACCACTCCTGCACCGAGGCTGCTTTATCCCCACTTCTTAATGCTCTTATCTTGAAGGCTCCCCTCAGATTAAAGCCCAGGCAGGCCCCTCCCTGGATTTATTGCAATGCAGTTTTCTTCCTCTAATCCGATCAGAGCGTAAGCTGCTCTTTTCAGGGTGCACGGGGAGGGCAGACGTGCGTTGGCACTGGGGCTGAGCCAGCCCGACGGAAAGCAGCCATGGAATGTTCTTTAGCTTGGTGGGACATGGCTTGAAGCCCATTTCTCTTCTGAGTCTCTGAGAGCAGCTGGAGCACCTTTGCTATGAGGACAGGCTGAGAGAGTTGGGGTTGTTCAGCCTGGAGAAGGCTCTGTGAGCACCACATAGCAGCCTCCCCATACTGGAAGAGGCTGCAGGAAAGCTGGGGAGGGGCTTTTTACAGGAGCTGGTAGTGATAGGACAAGGGGGAATGGCTTTAAATTGGAAGGGGGGAGAAATAGGTTGGCCATTATGAAGAAATTCTTCACAATGAGGTTGGGGAGGCCCTGGCCCAGGTTGCCCAGGGAGGTTGTGGCTGCCCCATCCTTGGAGGTGTTCCAGGCCAGGCTGGATGGAGTCTTGAGCAGCCTGGTCTGGTGGGAGGTGTCCCTGCCCATGGCAGGGGGGTTGGATTTGGATGGACTTTAAGGTCCTTTCCAACCCAAACCATTCTGTGGTTCTATGATATCCCAAGTGCACCAACAGTCATAAAGTGAAAGGTTTGCTTTGGAGCCGGTTGAGTCCCTCACCATGCTTGGAGTCTCTTGACCTTCCTGGACACCCTCATCAAGCTGGAGCCCAGTCTTTGGTCTCTGGCAGTCATGGAAACCCTGGAGTCAGGGGAATGGTGCTGTCCATTTTAACAGGACCCCAGCAGGGATTTAGGTGACATCTGAGGATTTGACCTCAGCAGTGTGACCACCACCGTGGTGAACTGGTTGTCTCACGTCCCAAGTAACAAGTGATAGTAGGAAAGGAAATGGCCTCAAGTTGTTTCAGGGGAGGTTTACATTGGATATTAGGGAAAATTTCTTTACTTGAAGTGTGATGAATCATTGGAAGCAGCTGCCCAGGACAGTGGTGGAGTCTTCATCTCTGGAGGGGTTCAAAAGCTGTGCAGATGTGGCACCTGGGGACAGGGTTTTGTCAGCATGGTGGGGTTGGGCTGACGGCTGGACTGGATGAGCTGAGAGGACTTTTCCAGGATTCTGTGATTCCTGACAAGCTCATGAGTCCGTGTCCATGCTTGGAGCCAGGCTGGAGGATCCAGGGATGGACTTGCATCCCTACCAAGTTACTCCTTTGCCTCTGCCTCTGGCTCTGCTGAGAGTCTGGGCAGCTGAGACCACTCCTCTCTGCATGGCCAGCTCCCTGCGAGGGCCTCCCCAGTCCTTCTGATTGATGCCCCACGGGTCAGCCCTGCCCAGTGACTTCCCAGGGAAGGCAAGGTCATATGGGGAGCCGGGGAGGGCTGCTGAAGAGGAATTCTCATGGAATATGCTGGGTACTGGTGTGCTCTGAACCTGGCAGACGGTGATGCGTACTTTGGAGCAGGAGCATCTCTGCTGGCTCCATCCCTCACTAAGTGGGCCTGAAGGCACCTGGGACAGGGGAAGATTTGTTAATCCATGCCTCCCTGGACTCACCCTGTGTTTGCCCCCCTCAGCCCAAGGAGCCTGGTGAGCACGGTGACGGAGCTGCCACAGCCAACGCTCGGACCACCAAGGGGCTCCAGGTGGCGACTGACGGCGGCGCCCGGGCAGCGGAGTCACCTCGGGGAGCAGCGGCCGCACTGTGAGTGCTCTGGGTGCCACGGGTGGGGCAGGGCCCCTGCTCCCTGGGGCTTTCCTTGGGGCCAAAGGCAAGAGGAGGCTGGGGCTGTTGGAAAGACGTGGGCTTCTCTCTCGGGACGCTGTTGCCCTGCGAGGTGAGGAGAGAGCCCGAGTGCCAGGCAGCAGCGAAGGAGAGCTGCTGGCAGGGTAGGGGGAGAGAAGAGGCCATCCAGGTGAGCCAATATGAGGTGCTGGGGTGGCCTCTGTGGCCTGGGGGACTCTGTTCCACGTGTGCCTGTGATGCTCTCTGCTCTGGGTGATGCCTGTGAAGCTACGCAATGGTTGGAGCGATGCCAGAGGACGGGAGCATCCAGGCTCCTGCTGTGACTGCAGCACGGAGCCCGCAGAGACCAGACCATCCATCAGCCAACCAGCAGAGCCAGGGGGGGGCACCTACACGACCAGGTGGGATCTGTGGGGCTGCCCCTCCCCATGGTTTGCTCTCTGCTCTCTGCTCTCAGCCCACGACCAAGAGTTCAGAGACGCATGTGGTGGTTCCCAGGGTCCCTGGCTCACTGCAGGCTCGATGGGCAGGGGGAGGATGCAGACACTTGAACCCCTCCAGCACGCTGGAGAAGGAGGCTTCTGCAGGGAATGGCTCTCACGTGGAAAGCCTGAGTTTCTCCCCTAAGGAGAGAGATGATCCTGTGCAAAGGGCAGGGCTCTGGATTCAAGCAGAGTTGTCGCAGCTCCTGAGGTCTGTTGGGAAGGAACTTGTTCTCAAAGCAGCAGACACTTGAGAGGTGGTGAAGACCCGCAGAGGAATAAATCACATGCCTTCCTCTTGTCAGGAATGATCTCCGGCCGTGTCCCAAGATGTGACACTGGCTCCATCAGCAGCTCAGACATTCAGAAGGTCGAGTTGGCCTCCCAAAGGCAGAAGGTGGTCATAAAATTCAATAAGCATCAAGAGCATGTCAGTGGAGCCTGGAGCCTGGGTCGATAGCAAGCAGCTGTGGTCCCCAGGGGCAGGGGACTGTGCAGGGGCTGCTGTGGGTGGCCTGTCCTGGCCCTGACATCACTTAGAAGTAAATAATGGCTTCTCCAAAGAGCACAGTCTGCCTGGGAGCTCATGACCCTCACAGCACTTGGCTTTCTCTGTACAGCAGCTACCAAACCCCTTCTTTCAATTGTTGTCACGGGAAAATCCATGATTTTTTTTTAACCAAGTTGATCTTTTTGCCCACCCTCTGAGCCAATACAAATGTGTCTTTGCAACCCAATGGGGCTGTTGAGAAAGAGGAGGTATGTCATTTCTGCAGGATGGAGTATATGGAGGTTTCTCCTTAATATTGAGACTCTGGCAAGTGATGGAGAGACCTCAAAGCCTGCACTTGAGACACAACAGCCCTGTGCAGCTCCAGGCTTCGGGAAGAGCAGCTGGAAAGCTGCCAGGTGGAAAAGGCACAACCCAGCAGTGGCCCAGGTGGGCAAGAAGGCCACCAGCATCCTGGCTTGGCTCAGCCATGGGGTGGCAGCAGGAGCAGGGAAGGGATCGTCCCCCTGCACTCGGCACTGCTGAGGCTGCACCTTGAATCCTGGGATCAGGTTTGGGCCCCTCAGTCCAGGAAAGACCTTGAGGGGCTGGAGAGCGTCTGGAGAAGGGAACGAAGCTGGGGAAGGGTCTGGGAACAGGGGTTCTGGGAGCAGCTGAGGGCCCTGGGGCTGTTTAGTCTGGAGAAGAGGAGGCTGAGGGGAGACCTCATGGCTCTCTGCAGCTCCTGGAGAGGAGGTGGGTGCTGGGCTCTTCTCCTGAGTAACAAGGGATGGGATGAGAGGAAATGGCCTCAGGTTGTGCCAGAGGAGGTTCAGATTGGATATTAAGAAAATTTCTTCCCTGAAAGGGATCTCAGGCACTGTAACAACTGCCCAGGGAGGTGGTGGAGTCTCCATCCCTGGAGGTGTTTAAGAGTAGGTAGATGAGATCTGGTTCAGCAGTGCACAGGGACGATTGGACACGGTGATCTCAAAGGTCTTTTCCAAAAAAACAATTCGATGATTCTATGAAGAAGATTTGGGGATGAGGATGGAGGTCGAGCATACATGTGTGGAGTGATGGGCTCTGCACATGGGGTGGCTGCTGTGTTGGACTGAGGATTGAGGTCATGCACAACCACAGCCTCATCCCCTTCTCTGCTGCAGGAAAGATCTCCTCCAGGCTCCTCCTGCGCACGCACAAACAGCAAACCCTGCCAACGCAAACTGGGCGCGTGGCTTGGTGGTGACTGAGACACAGCGACGCTCCAGGCAGCTCCCACACACTGGAGGGACAGGGACAGGGAAAGGGCCAGAAGGAAATGAAATCAGATGGGCTTGGGTGTTTCCTGGATGTGACATCAGGGAGGATGACTGCGACAAAGCTTGAGGTCTGATTTGGGAACAGGGCACAAAGGTGGTTGGTTGCACAAGAGAGTGATGTCCTTAGGGCAGGAGAAACCACTGGGTGCTGGGAGGGCTCTGCACCAGTGGCACTGTCCCTCCCCCACTGGACCCATGGCACAGTGAGAGCATCTGAGGGCAGCAGAGCCCTCGCGGCCCGGCCTTCCCCGCTCCCCGGCCGTAACCCATCTGGCTTTTCCTCTTAATTGCAGTTGCTTGGTTTCTTTCTAGTTCCCTTTTTTTTTTATGTAGGTGACACATGTTTGGTTCGAAGCCCTTAATTACCTCTTGGGATGCATTTCATTTATTCATTAAGATAGAAACGGGAGTTGTCAGGTTTCCTTTATTTTTCCTTCTTTTTTTCCCTTCCCTGTTTGAAAGGGTGAGGAAAAAAAATCCACATCTGCCTCCAGCATGTGTGTCTCCAGCATGTCTGTGCCTCCCAGGTGATGGGGAGGAAGAGTCCTCCCTGGCAGTCTGTTGGCTCACTGTAGCTGCTTGGAAATTGGAAGGTGATCGGCTGTGCCGATGCCAAGCCCAGCTCCCACACTGCCTCCGTGGGAGCTGTTGGAAGGCGAGAGCCACATGCCAGATGCTCTGGCACAGAGCAGGAGTGCTTGGGATGGAAGGCTCCCTCTGCCCAGTCAACCATGGTCCTGCCATGCCTCAGGCTGTTGGGTGCCCTCAGTCCCGCCGGGGAAGCTGTGAAATGGGGGCAGAGACAGGCCTGGTTCTTCCTCTCTGAACTGGATGTGAGAGGAGGAAAGCCCTGGAGATGTCTTTGCTTGTGTTCCTGTGAGGCTGGTGGGTCAGGGCCGATGATTTGTGCCCAGGATGTGCTCTTTCCCTGCCTGTGCAACTGGAAGATACCCACTGCGCTGTGGTGGTGGGCTCTGCTGGAGGGCAGGAAAGCTCTGCAGAGGGATCTGGACACTCTGGATATGGATCCATGGGGGCCAAGGCAAACAGGATGGGTTTCAACAACGCCACACGCTGGATCCTGCACTGGAGAAGAGTAGGCTGAGGGGAGACCTCATCACTCTGAAACTCCTGGAAAGGAGGTTGTGGTGAGGTGGGTGCTGGGCTCTTCTCCTGAGTAACAAGGGATGGGATGAGAGGAAACGGCCTCAGGTTGCACCAGGAGAGGTTTAGGTTGGATCTTAGGAAAAATATCTTCACTGACAGAGTGGTGAAGCCCTGGCAGAGGTTGTCTGGGGCAGTGGTGGAGTCTGCATCCCTGGAGGGGTTCAAAAATCGTGTGGCTGTGGCACTTGGGGACAGGGTTTATCAGGCACTGTTGGGCTGGGCTGATGGTTGGACTGGGTGAGCTGAGAGATCTTTTCCAGCCTTCGTGAGTCCATGATTCTATGACTCCACAGTGGCATTGGTGATGCTGTGGGTGCATCGTGGGTTGGTCTGTGGGCAGAGGTCCCATCCAGTAATGTCCCAGGAGATGGGTGGCAGAGCTTAGGTCAGCCTGGCTGGGCGGATGTGTGGCTGCACTGTTGGATTGGCTTCTGGATCCTTTAGAGCACGGCCAGGCAGTGGCTGGCATCCAGGGTGATGATTCAGTGATGCTCGGGAGGGAGGAGCAGCGGGCATCCCCCTGGAGCTGCCCTTCCACCATGATGGGATGCAGGGTGCTTCATTGGTAGCAGCCCCCTCTGGGTGCCTCTGCCCTCCCACGCTGTGGGGAAGGCTGGGAGGGAAGGGCCAGCATCTCCCTGTGCCTCCTCCCAGCACAAGGTGCCTCTGCCATCGCCAGGCCAACCTCCAGCCAATTGGCAGTTGGCGATTGTCCCCAGACCTGGAGAAGACACCTGTGCATGGCCACTCCCAGTCAAGCTCCCCGTGAGCAACCCTTGGCGTGGAAACCCCGTGGAGCTGGAGCCACTGAGCAGGACCCAGAGCTGCTGTCCTCCATCTGCTCACTCGGTTCCAAGGAGGCCAAACCCCTCTCAACACCCGTCTGAGAGCAGCTGGATGTTTCAGCACCTTCAAGAAGAATGTTGCTCAGGGACTTTCTTTAAGTTCCTACACAGGGTGCTCAGTCTTCAGAAAGGAGACTTGGGTCCCAATCACGAGTCAGGACATCTGCTTCCACAACCCTTCTTGAAAGCACAAGAAAATGCAGCTGTGGCTGCCTGTCTCTTGCTGGGGCTCAGGTCTAACTTTGTATTTATGTTTCTGATTGGAACCTAAACAACCCCTTCCACCAGAGACGTGCCTGTGTCGCAGTGACCCTCATTTTGCTGTCTCTTGATCAACAGCCTGAAGTAATTGAAAGGAGAAAGCCTTGCCCTGGAAGGCCCCATCCCTTTGCTACCTTGTGTCTGCATGCAGAGGTCCCTGGGGCGGTTTTTGTCTGTGCTGGAGAGTTGTATAAACCACCCCGTGCTCTGACTTTGGATCTGGAGGTGAAAAGGAGCCCGGGCTAGGTGAGCAGGGGTGTGTTTGTTGTGCTCCCATAAGGATTCGCCGGTGGGGCTGGAGGGAGCTGCTGGCCTGCAAGAGAGGGACAGCAGAGTCTTTGTGCATTGAGAGAGGACATCTGAAATTAAAAAGTAAGGGGTGAGACTGATGGAAGGTCCCAGAGCTCTGAGAAGAGGCAGCTGAGGGATTCTTACTCCTAAAGGCCTTCTTTGGTGTGTTGGAGCAAAGCTTCCTCCAAGGCCCCAGCGCTGCTCGTTGCCCTGTGCTGCAGACAGAGCCAGTAAACACAAGCAGGGCTTGGACAAAAGTCCAGGTCCAGCTTTGTAGGGAAGGATTATGGGCTGCTCCCCTACAAACTCGTGCTTCCTTGAGTACAGAAGGAGGTGATGGAGAACACCTGGCCCGTGTTCTCTATTCCCAGAGAGGAAGAGGAAACAAAACATCCTTGTGGACCTGTCTTTCCCAAAGTATTTGGCACATCCCGGAGCAGTGATTTCTGTAGGGGTTGGAGCTTCCTGGGGGGATGCTCTGAACCAATGTTCAGCCTGGAGAATCCCTAGCACAGGACAACATGAGTAACATGGAGCAATGAAACTCAGCACCTGACTTGCAGGCTCCAGCCCTTCTTTCCAAGGGAAGAGGTCCAGCCTGCTTGCAGAGTCAGTTTCCACATCTGTATGTGATGAGCTTGTGAGATTGTCTTGGGTTTTACATGCCAAAGGCTGTTGGTGGAGACATCTGTACTCCTTCTGGGATAAAGATTTAATAAAAGCAAAGGATGGATTTAAGGTTTGGTGTCTGTTGCCTCAGGCCACATGATTTCAAAGCAGTGTCGGTGCCCAGACCTCTGCAGATCCATCCTCTGGCTGGCACAAAAGTAGAGTGCTCCTTCTTCCCTGTGGAGAAACCCACAGACACTGACTGGAGCCAATAGATGGGGATCCTACAGTTGCCTGGATACCTTCCTTGATAAATAGCAATCCCGACAGCCGATGGATTCGGGCTCTGTGTAGATAAAAGAGAAAACTATGGAAGGACAGATCGCCAGATGGACAAAGGGGTGGATGGTTTGTTCTGAATCAATTTGGAGAGGTGACCAGGTGGTTGCTGTGGTGGGGAGGCAGACCTGGAGGCTGGCCTAGGGCAGGTGGTTCTGGTACCTCCCGACCCTACAGGTCTCTGTGGCTCTTCTTGTCAGAAGCCTTGGTGCATGAAATTCCCCCCCAGGTCCCTGCCCCAGCCATGGCTCTCCCTTGTGTTTAGGGTTTTCTGGTTTTATTCTTCTCTTTCTCCTCCCAAGCTCTAATCAGTGTGACCACTTCCATGAGCAACCAAAGGACTGGACCAAGAGTGCAGGCTTTTACTGTCCCTTGATGAAAGCTCTCCCAAGAGCACCCCCTCCCTCACTCCATCCCCCTTTGCTTGGTTTCCAAGGGCCTAGAGGAAGAGTTGTGGCTGTTAGAAGCAGCCTGCCTTCCTCCTGAGGATCTCCTGGCCCAGATGGACTCTCTTTATCAACAGCACCTTGCACACTTACTGAATCTCAGCTCCACAGTGCTCCTGTCCCCTTCATCACCCAGGGGCTGAACCCCCCCAGGGGCTTGTCGCCTGCAAAGGACCCTGTGGACACTGTCCCTGGGCTTCCACACTCCATCAAGCCCTGAGTTCCTGTGATAAGGAGGACAAACCAACCCCTCTCCTGCTGCAGAGAGGTGGAAAACGTTGAGTAAAGTTGGTCCCACAAACTTGGTGATGGGGGAACTTGTGCACCAGCAAACATGGGTGTCTGGAGTCCTCAGCACGGGAAGGACATGGATCCGTTGGAGTGAGTCCAGAGGAGGCCATAGAGATGATCCAAGGGCTGGAGCATCTCCCATATGAAGACAGGCTGAGAGAGCTGGGGTTGTTCAGCCTGGAGAAGAGAAGGCTCCGGGGAGACCTTAGAGCAGCCTCCCAGTACTGAAAGGGGCTCCAGGAAAGCTGAGGAGGGGCTCTTGATCAGGGAGTGCTGGGATAGGATGAGGGAGAAGGGTTTTCGGCTTGGGGTGAAATGTTTTGCTGTGAGGGTGGGGAGGCCCTGGCCAAGGTTGCCCAGAGCAGTGGTGGCTGCCCCATCCCTGGAGGTGTTCCAGGCCAGGTTGGATGGGGCTTTGAGGAACTTGATCCAGTGGGAACTGTCCCTGCCCATGGCAGGAGGGTTGGAAATGGATGGGCTTTGAGGTGTCTTCCAACCCAAACCATTCCACGATTCCATGAGGATTGTTTTGCTGCAGGTTCCCAAAAGCAGCAGAGCTGTGTGTCTGCAAGAGGACTTGCTGCTGGGGGTGTGAAGCGGGTGCTGGCTGTTGGAGATGTGCACATGTGGAGATGATACATCTGCGGGTTGGGATCGTGAGAAACCTGAGCAGCTCTCAGCATAAAAGAGTGATCCTCTGGGAAAGGGGCAGTTCCTGGGGGCTCTGGGCACAGCACCCTGCACGCGCCAGAGGCAGAAACAGGCAGCTTGCCAACACCCTGTGCCGAAAAGGAAACAAATGCAGCTCAGTTTTCTCCCAGCCTAGGTCCACTGGTGTGGCAGAGGGGCTGCACAGGGAGCACAGAGCCCACCCACCGCCTCGTCGTGGCACTGACCCCCCCTCTGCAAAGGGGCACTTCGATCCCACTGCTTCTCCCGGCTCTCGTTCTGCTGCCAGCAGCCTCCACGGGCCTGGAAGCCTTCTTCCCTCTGCCTTCTCCTCCCGCTTCCCAGGTCTGAACTGAGCGCTCAGCTGGGGCTGTCTGTGCCAGAAACAAGCGCAGGAAAAATGGGAATGGCTGGATCCTGCTCGGAGTCAGGGGAAGCTTTAGCTTTATCTACAGAGCCAGGCTCTCCCGCTGCCAGTTCCAGGACCTGCCTTGGGCAGGAGAAGGTGCTGGTGCTGTTCTGGACCTCTTTGTTCTCTCTCCAGAGCGGTTGTTTTCCTTCCAAGCAGCACTGCAGCACTCGAATAAGAAGGGATTTGCAATGCAGAGAAAAAACCTCCCACCCACCACTCAGCAGTGTGTGGGCTGAGAGCAGAGCTGGGAGCAGCTGTGCCACTTCGCTTTAGCTGCTTGGGCTCGTGCCCTCTGTGTTCCGCTGCTTCCAGCGTGTTCTGGGTCAGCTCCTGGCTGCAGGACCCTGAGCCTGCCAGGTGGGCTTGGTACTGTCCTCCTGGAACCCTCTGAGGAGGGTGGAGCGCTGCCCAGGGACCGTGGAGATGATGATGCTCTGCTCTCAGCTGGTTTGAAGCTTGCTGCCTCCTTGCAACAGGCTTTGTTTTCCCACTCTGCTGAGTAGGGACAGGGCTGCTGGCTTCTCTTGGTGCCTTCCTTGGAGACCTGGGGTAGAAGCAGAGAGGAGGCTGAGATCTTCGTGTCTGTGATCCAGCAGATCATGTGTTATAAGACAAAGTGGGTGGAGGCTTTGGCAATGGGGCACCAACAAAGGGTCTGGAGAACTCAAGAGATGTCACAGGTCAGTCCTTCACCAGAAAGGAGGACACCGCTCCTGGTCTCCTCAGGTCTTTTGCTTTCTTGCTGGGAGAACAAGAATGAAGGGTCAGTGTGTGCTTGGTCCTTGCTGTATCCCACACTGGGCTGGCAGAAATTCAAGAAGGTTCAGTGGGAGGAGGCACTATCCCCGCATTTGGAAACCAGTGCTGACCACACATCCTCTTCTGGGAAGGCCACCATGCTCTCTGCTCCCTGGAGAAGCTTCAGGGTTACCTACAGAGACAAGACCCCCCCCCTGCCAGGCACAAAGAAGCTATTTGTGCCCTTCTCAGTCTCTCAGACAAGGTTTGGGTGATCCCAAGGTCACCCCTTCACTGGGGCTGTCGTGAGGGAGATCTCAGTGCTGCTGCTTTGCACTTTGGGCTGCTGACCCTGCCTCCAGCCGGGAAAAAGTGGTCTGTTGTGACCCACATTGTTCCCCTCCAAACTGAGGGTGAGCCTGAGGATGACCTGCAGGCAAAGTGCTGCAGTTGCTTGGCTCCAGGTGTCCCTGTCCCTGGGTGAAACTTCTGTGGAACTGACTGAAGAGCCCCAGAGCCCGTCTCTCTTCCATCGTCATTCCCAGTTGAAAGCAGGGCCTGAATCCATATTTTGGGCAGTGGGAGCACTTCTCTTTCCTCAGCTGTCACGCTGTCACCTTGAAGAGCCAGAGCGTGGCCCACGAGGGACCCACTGTCATCATCTGGGAGCACTGGAGTCCCAGCTGCTGAAGACACTGAAGGGAGCAACCCATACCATGAGAGCCAAGAGGGTTTATCTTCCAGGAGCTAAAGGGACTTTCACAGCTCCCTTCTTGGTTTGCAAACAGCTGCTGGGTGGATTTGCCCCTCTGCACTGGGATGTTCTGGGGAGCTGGGGGAGCTGGGAGGAGGGCACTAGGAAATGAGGTGGCTCAGCACCAGGGGCTGCGTGGCTGCGGTGTGGGCGCTGCCATCCAGCATCTGACAGGGAGGTGGTTCCTCCTGGAGAAGTTCTGCCCTGAGCAGGCAGGTGCTGAGCTGGAGGTGAGAGAGGAGAGGGGATGGTCTGAGGTCGTTGCCTTTTGGCAGAGTGAAAGGGAGAAGGAAGTTCTGTCCTCTCCCCAGGGTAGGGCACAGGAGGGGAGAACTTGCTCTGGCTTGTGAGGGGAGACAGCAAGACCCCCTCCCCAGCCTTCTGAGAGCTGGGACCACCTGGGACCTCACTGGAGGGATGTGTTTTCTTGCTTAGAGCACAACTGTCAGTGGAA
The DNA here is from genome assembly GCA_033558185.1 of Dromococcyx pavoninus. Taxonomy (NCBI): domain Eukaryota; kingdom Metazoa; phylum Chordata; class Aves; order Cuculiformes; family Neomorphidae; genus Dromococcyx; species Dromococcyx pavoninus. Next base: position 105,012 of record JAUMJL010001205.1, on the reverse strand, counting down.
AAGTCTCGGCACAGACTTCAGTGCTCAGAAACACTGTGGGCTGGGACATTTTGGGGAAGATTTTTAGCTGCAGCAAAGAAATTTGGCAGCTTGGAAGCAATCTAATCATCCTCCTCCCATATGCTTGGTTCTATTTAAATGGGAGCATGTACCCGATTCCTTCCGACCAGCACGGTGACATTTCCAGAGTGCGCTTGGAAATAAATTTGGCATCCGCTGTCAAAATCTCAGATCGAGCCCAGTGCAGCTAATTTGGGCTCTGAATGCCTTTGCCTCTGCAGAGCACCTTTCCCTGCTGGCAGATCCCAAAGGCAGGGTTTGCTTCCCGTGGTGGGATGGGGCAGGCACTGGCTGGGCTCTCAGGGCTGAAGGGCACAAGCGATGTGGTCGCTGGCTGGTGGCTCCAGGCCCTCTGCACCGAATGCTCAAGCCGAGGAGGCCGTTTCTGGGTGGGTGGTAGCTGTGTGCCTGGCTCTCCTGAGCCACTCTCTTCTTGCTGTGAACATTGGGGTTGTCCTGTGCAAGGAGAGGAGATGGACTTGATGATCCTTGTGGGTCCCTTCCAATTCAGGGCATTCCGTGATTCCCAGCATGGAGGCAGGAGGAGCTGTGGATGCTTGGGCTCATCCTGCCAGCCTCCCAGGAGAGACAGGGCAGTCTCCTTCCCCTTGCTCACTGACAGGAAACCTGTCTTCTGCTCACCAGAAACCTCTCTGAAATCATTCCTGCCCCCTCCCACCCAGCGCCCTGCCTGGTGTGGGGCTGACAAGCTGTGGAGGGGCATTTAGGCTCTTCCTCACCTTCCCCTTCCCATTCCACCCACTCTTCTTCCTCCTCAGGGCCTGAGGTGATGCTCCAGCAGGGTGGAAGCGATGTCGTGCACAACAGCACTGCCCTTCACTGTGCTGGGTGCTGTGCACAGGTGTGAGGAAGCCCATCTCCACCTGACCACAGGTGAAAATTGGCACGAAAGCAGGTGCCACTTGTACCTCCCTTGTGGAAACATGTGCTGGGCCCCCAGCCAGGCTCCATCCTGCAGACAGAATCACAGAATCACCTGGATGGAAAAGACCTTTGAGATCATCAGGTCCAACCATACCTGTCCGCTGCTGAACCATCACTGAGGCGTTTTTTAAACACCTCCATGGATGGGGACTCAACCCCCTCCCTGGGCAGCTGTTCCAGTGCATGAGAAACCTTTCAGGGAAGACATTTTTCCTGATGTCTAATCTGAACCTGCCCTGGTGCAACTTGAGGCCATTTCCTCTCATTCTATCACCTGTCACTTGGGAGAAGAGCCCAGCACCCACCTCACCACAGCCTCCTCTCAGGCAGTTGTAGACAGTGATGAGGTCTCCCCTCAGCCTCCTCTTCTGCAGGCTGAACAGTCCCAGGGCCCTCAGGGGCTCCTCGCAGGACTTGTTCTCCAGACAAGACATGCACCTCTGCTCTCCCCAGGACAGCTGAGCGTGGTTCTGTACGTCCTGCTCTTTGCCCTCTGCCTGCAGCTGCCCCTTGCTCCCTCAGCCGTGGGGGAGATGGAGACCAGCTGGTGCTCCCAAGGGGAACACGAGGCTGTGGGGCTGTGCTGCATCCCTGGTGGATATCACAGGTGGTGACAGCAAGGGGCAGTGCCAGGCGAGTGGGAGGGTGTCTGAAGGGCAGGGTTACAGGGATGCTGCACACACACAGGGTTCAGCATCACCTCAGCCTGTCTCAGCCTGTTAGCTTGGGGTGGATGGACTCTATCTAGAAATGAGACTGAATGCCACATCTCTGAGCAGCAGCTGTTCCCTCTCCACATTTCCTGCTTCATAGAATCATAGAATCACAGAATGTCCTGAGTTGGAAGAGACTCGCAGGGATCATCGAGTCCAACTCCTGTCCCTACACAGCACAACCCCAACATTCACACTGTGGGGCTGAGGGTGTTGGCCAAATGCTGCTGGAATATTGTCAGGCTGTGACTGCTTCCCTGGGAGCTGTTCCAGTGCTCCACCATCTTCTGGGGGAAGAACCTTTTCCTAATGTCCAACCTAACCCTCCCCTGGCATCTTCCTGCCATTGCCTTGAGTCCTGTCCTTGATCACCAGAGAGCAGAGCCCAGCGTCTGCTCCTTCCCCGTGTGAGGAAGCAGTAAATGGCTGTGAGGTCCCCCCTCAGTCTCCTCCAGGCTGAACTGACCAAGTGACTTCAGTTGCTCCTCATATGACCCTTCCCCAGCTTTGTGGCCTCCTCTGGACACTCTCCAGTAGTTTGATGTCCTTTTTATACTCTGGTGCCCAAAACTGCTTCGTCCCTCCAGCCCTGCCCGTGGAAAGGCACATCCTTCCCTCTGGTTTGTGTCTCTCCCAGTGCTGCAAAAGGGCATTGGGGTGAGTGTGGAAGCGGGCTGGAAGCATATGGTCACATTACTACTTTAGCTCTGCCTCGCAGCTCTACACGTGTTCCTCGTCTGCCGATGCCTTCGGCTTCGTTAGCACTGCTGGGGTGGTGGAGTAAACCCAGTGAGCTGTGCAGTGAACCCCAGTGCTTCAGCCAGTCTTGAAGATTACAGTGAATTATGCAGATGAGAATCACACAGCAATCTGGGCATGGCCTGATGTCTCCAGGGGGTGACAGGGCTGTAGCTTCCCCATCCAGGAGGTTTGCTTTGATGTAATTAGATGTTCAAGCAGACTCACCTAGCTGCTGCTCTGCAAATGCCTGCCCACCTCCCCTCTCTGCACTCAGCCTTGCTCTGTAAACAGCAGGGTCTAGGCTAGGCCTGGGGACAGAAAGGGGAAGGATGTGTTGTGATCAGTTCCCAGATGGCAGAGGGTCCTGGAGCCATGGAGGGAAAGAGGGAAGGAAATAAAAGTAGGAAATTAATAGATTCGTTTTGGCACCAGGTAGGAGGTGGGACCTGATGCCTCCCTCTGCCAAGGCTGAGCAGCAGGGGGGTTGTGGGGATGTGTCCAGTGCAGGCTGCACCTCTGCTCCCCATGGTCAGTGCACGGGGACAGAGAGCCCTGAGCCACCCCCTCCGCACTGCCCATGGGGTCAGCCCAGGCTGGGGCAGAGGGAAAGCCAGCAGTGAAAGGGCAGGATCCCTCACTGCAGGGAAGAGTGGAGCTTCTTCTGATCAATGATCCACAGGCTGGAGCACCTCCCATCTGAGGACAGGCTGAGAGAGTTGGGGTTGTTCAGCCTGGAGAAGAGAAGGCTCTGGGGAGACCTTAGAGCAGCCTCCCAGGACTGAAAGCTGGGGAGGGGCTCTTGATCAGGAACTGCAGGGATAGGATGAGGGGGAAAGGTTTTCAGCTGCAGGAGGGGAGATTGAGATGAGATCTTAGGAAGAAATGTTCTCCTGTGAGGGTGGGGAGGCCCTGGCCCAGGTTGCCCAGAGCAGTGGTGGCTGCTCCATCCCTGGAGGTGTTCCAGGCCAGGCCGGATGGGGCTTTGATCCCCCTGATCCAGTGGGAAGTGTCCCTGCCCATGGCAGGGGGTGGAACTGGATGGGCTTTGAGATCCCTTCCAGCCCAAACCATTCCATGATTCTACGATTTGGTCGAGCCTGTGAGCCTTTGAACAGCCCTTGGAGAAATGTGCTGCGTGAGTCTGGTTTCATTTCTGCAGCAGGAGGTGAGTTTGTGCAGCAGTTGGTGCTTCTGTCCCCAGCTCTCTCCCAGAGGAGCTCTGCTCAGGCTGGAGAGAAAGGACAGTACAGGGAAACGGCTCTGAATCGTGAAACCAAAGGTGTCTGAGGATGGCCCAGGGAACTGTACACGTGTTCACAGCCTGCTTTATCCACTGCTTTGCTGGAATAGATCCATTAGGATTAAATGAAGAGTGACGCTTGCCCTGGTAGCTCTCTTTGTCACTGCTGTTCTTTTTAGCATCAGGCTATAAATTGTCTGCCTTGCCCAGGCACTGAAATGCTCTCCACCTTCCCTGGCTGCTGGAAGCAGAGTCAGCCCAAGGCTGCTCTTCAGTGCTACAGAGAACGCTCCACCTCAGCAGCCCCTCCCATCCCAGGCGTTCAGGGATGGATGCGGTGAGCCTGGCAGTCCTGCAAGCCAGGTCTGCAGGGCAAAGGGGAAACTGAGGTGTGCTGAGAAAAGGGTGGAGAGCTGAGACTGACCCAGGGTCCCTCAGCAGGTGGAGTAAAATGGTGGCTTTAAACTGGAAGGGGGAATATTAAGATTAGACATCAGGAAGAAATTCTTCACGATGAGGGTGGGGAGGCCCTGGCCCAGATTGCCCAGAGCAGTGGTGGCTGCCCCATCCCTGGAGGTGTTCCAGGCCAGACTGGATGGGCTTTGAGTCCCCTGATCCAGTGGGAGGTGTCCCTGCTCATGGCAGGGGTTGGAACTGGATGGGCTTTGAAGTCCCTTCCAACACAAACCATTCTGTGATTCCACGATCCACCTGTGGGAAGGACACCAGCCTTCTCTCTGCCAGCCCTGGCCACCAGGCTTCCGCTGCCTTGCTTGATTGTTGCATTTGAGAGATGTCATGAATTTAACCTCTGTCTGCCACCTGGGACCAGAGTGTGGATGTGGATTGAGAACACTGTCAGCTCTCAGCTTCCCAGAGCTGCTCTCTTCTGGGACTATGACTTCTCTCTTGCACCCCAGGCCAAGTAGTGCTCTGCAAGTGGCTGGAAGCCCAGAGCCAGGGAAGCCAAATGCCCTCCTGTGCTGCCCTTCTCTGATTCTCGTCCTTCCAGTGAGGCCAGGATAGCCGAGAGCCCAAGCAAGTCTTGTTGTCCTGTATCAGAAAATAAGGAAGGTGACTCCTGTGAGGCAGGTCCATAGTGGTGACCAGAGCATTCCCTGACTTGCTAGGGCTGCCCACACTGAGCATCCCTTAAAACCCCTCACTTTGGTGAGGATCCTGCCAGATGCCTTCACCAGGGATGCAATACAGCAGAGACGGAGCTGGTGGCTCAGAGTCATTGAGCTCCAGGCAGAGGATCATAGAATCACAGAATAATTTGAGTTGGAAGGGATCTTTACAGGTCATATAGTCCAACCTCCCTGCAGAAGCAGGGATATCTGCAACTCGATCAGGTTGTTCAGAGCCACATCCAACCCAACTCCGAGTGTTTGTTTCCAGGGATGGGGCATCCCTAGAGACTGTCACACAAAGTCTCAGATGGGGAAGGGACTGGTGTAGCCCAGAATGACTTTGGTTCCAGCTGTAGCAATGCTGGACATGGCTCTGTTCCTGATGACTGATGGAAATCCAGAATAGCTGCTGGTATGAAACAGGATAACTTCAGCATGGGGCACTTCTCCTCCATGGCCACCACCCATTCCTGCTTCACAGCCACCAGGACTGAAGAACCTTCCAGGCACAGAACTTCCAGGGTCCCCTCCAGCCTGAGGTCAGGAGTGAGGAGGGCTGGCTTGGACCAATCCTGGTAGGCAGCAGTTCTGGTGGGAATCATCCACCTTCCTAGTGTAAAAGAAAAGAGGGGAGAGCAAAATCGGTGACGGGCACGCACCGAGACAGCAAAGGTCTGGTCAGTCTGGGTTATTTGAAAGGCCTATGGAGAACTGGGTGACAGATGTAGTCTCCATGGCAACCCACAGCTGGCTGGGCAGAAATTAAAGGGCACTGTGCTTCAATGGAGTGTCAGCATCTCAGCTTCATCCACTCCTGGTAGCTCAGGTAATTACAGATGCACTTGAAAACGTGCAGATGCAAACGTGTTCTTCTTTGAAGCCCTTTGGAGAGAAGCAAATAGAAGGACAATCATCCAAAAGGCTCATTTTCTGCTAGAGCTCCTGCCTCCCAGAGGTCATTCCCCAGGCCTTGAGCGTGGTGGACGTGAACCCTGAGCAGCTGCCGGAGGGGCAGCGCCTCCAGCACACACGACTCCTGTGTTTTGAGCCGCGTTGTTTGGTGAACTGGTTCTTGACGACCAACGCTCCGGGCTGGGAGCCAAGCAAATCAGCTGTAATAGGTAGAGAGCAATTAATGGCAGGTTTAACTGAGCACCATCTCAGACTGACTCTGCCCCACGGCGTGGGCTTCCCTCGTGGGAAGGACCCAGGTCTGATGGATTCCTTATGTTGGGGAGGTTCGTTACGGAAACGAGGGCAGCTGAAAGCAGAATTTGCCCTATTTAAATTGGTGAAGGGACTTCATCGATGTAAGGCAAAAACAAATGGAGACCGGCCTCTCCTTGGGAAAAAAAAAAACCTCTTTTGCCTGTTATTACTATAATAAGTCTCCAAGTCATGTGTCTGAGAGGGCTGAAGGGAAAAAGCTATTTTTCTCTCTGTTTTTTTTCGGCTGCTGCCTGTGTGACAGTCGCTCTGCAGTCGCTGAGCTGGGTTCTGCGTAGAGGTAGCCAGTTTTCCTGTTGTTTTGTGTGGGTTTTTCACATGGCAACGGCAGAGAGAAAATCTCTTATTTTTTTTTTTAAGAAGAAGCAAATGTGATTGTAAAAAGCAACTAAAATTTGCAAGGAACAGAGGGGAAAAGGGCAGGAACACAGACATCCATGTGCCTCGCTCCTCTCTCTATTTTGGGACCACTGCGGTTGTTGTGCTCTTCCCAAACAGCCAGGGCTGGGGGTGTTGGCTTCATTGTCTACTTCAAGGACACCCAAAAAGAGACCCCCCTGGGTGGGTTTCTAATGGCTAAGGCAGAAGCAATTAACCTGAGGTTGGTATCCGGGGGGGAGGATCTGGGCGTGCTGTTGTAGAAAGGATTAGGTGTTGGGATGCTTTGGTCTTCAGGCGTCCTTTGGAAAGCTCAGACAGCAAAGGGAAGTGGAGAGGTCTGGTTCTGCCTGGTCACCAAGAGCCGAAGGCAAAGCATCCACATTGCCCTGTCCTGTGCTAATGCAGCTCCAGTGTGTGGGCACTGGTTGGGGGCTGCAGGGGAAGGTGCCACCACCATCCCAACCCTGCCCATCCCAAATAAGGAAACCGACACCTCCCTTGCTGCTTGTACCAGGCTGTTCCTTTCCCATCCTCCTTGCTCCAGCCCTGGCTACGGCTGGAAACCACATGCAGGCTCTGGGCACACTGTTCTGCTCTCTGCCCACCAGGCTGTAACAGCCCGCCGTGCTCCCTTGGGAAACTGTTCCCTTCCTTGGTCCATCACATCACTCCCACGGCTGGTGAATGCGTCACTTCTTTTCCCCTTCTTCATACAACTGCCCTTCAGATATTTATATACTGTTATCATGTTCCCCCTCAGGCATCATCTTTCTAGGCTATACGAATTAGATTCCCTTCGTCTCTGCCCATAAGTCATCATCTCCGGTCCTGGTAGCAATTTGGCTGCTGCACTCAGGACGGTTCTTCCCTTTTCTGTGTGCAATGTCTCTCTCTCTGTAAAAGCCACACTGGGTTTTGTAGGGCACATTTACTATCACAGCAGAAAACGAGGATGAGGACCTGTTTTGTCCAGTGAAGGATCGTTCTGGGCTCACACTGCAAACAAGCTGCCTGTCAGCAGATGCCTTGCACTGGCCCAGGCTGCTCAGAGAAGTGGTGGCTGCCCCATCCCTGGAGGTGTTCCAGGCCAGGTTGGATGGGGCTTTGAGCCCCCTGACCCAGTGGGAGGTGTCCCTGCCCATGGCAGGGGAGTGGAACTGGATGGGCTTTGAGGTCCCTTCTGATCCAAACCATTCTAGGAGTCAGTGGGCTGGCAGCTCGGTGCCACAGCCCCCCCAGGCGCTTCCGACTCTCTGGTCCATGATTGCTCTGAAGCTAAACATGTGCTCACTTCTCTCTGCACCGCTTGTCCTCCTTCCAGTCTGGGAGGGTCTTGGTGCAAAGACAGAGTCTTGGTGTGCACCCATCAGCAAGTCCTGCCTGGATCTCCCTGGATGCCCTTGTGGCTTGCGATAGCCCCTCATCCACGCACTCACCCAGCTTGTGTGCCTGGTGCCCACCCTGGGAACATCCCACCCTGGGCACAGTGGAGGATTCTCCATTCTGCCAGACACTCCTGGCTTGGTGACCAGGGGAGTGTGGGGGAAGGTGGGGTGATCACCCCTGTAGCTATGGTACTATTTCTGATCAGCAGTTTGCTCGGAAGCACCTGGGGACAGCAGCTTGCTGGAGACATGACTGCGAGAGGCCAACGGAGCCTCCGTTTGTCCTTACCCTGTCCGTGAATCCATCACTAGAAATGACCATGGTGAGGTACCTGTGCCCTCTGCCTTGGACACCTGCAAGCCCACAGCTACAGGGGCAGTGCTCGGTGCTGGGTTCTTCTGCTGTGGCAGAGGAATGGACAGGGAGGAAAAGGTGTTACCATTGCCTCCGTCTGCGGCGTGACAGAGGCCACGCCAGCGCGTGAACAGGGGCTTGGCAGAGGATAAACTCATTCACACAGCAGCTACATTCTACTGTATTTCCCCTGGAAAATTAGATTCCATCTCCAGCTGTTGCTGGTTTTACGCTGCAGATAAAGCTGGCTGAGGAGGGGGTGCTGGTGGGGTGCCCCAAAGCAGTGCTGGCAGGGGTCGGTGCCTGCCTGGCAGAGAGCTTGGCTCTCACACCCATCCCATCTGCTGTGGTGACCACGGGTGGTCACAGAGTGACCTCTTGGGAGAAACTGGTGTAAACATGGGAGTTCCCATCAAACAAAAGGGTTTATGTAATTCCTGCTGCCATGCCTGGGGTTTGTCCTTATACCTTGTCAGGCTGTATATTCCTCCAGCCCTACTCCTGGGGGCAACCGTGCTGGCTGGTGGAGAAGGGGGATGAGCCATGCCATGCCTTCAGCTGGTGGATCTGCTGCTGCTGCGTTGCAATTCTTCCTCCTGAAGGATTTTATTCTTTCCCTGATCTCTCCCTTGTTCTTCTCATGACCTGTCCCTCCACATGCCAGCTTGGGCTTCTCTCTTGGTTGCTCCCTACAGGATGTCTTCTGGGGTAGTGGTGTCTGAGATCTTCATATTCCTCCAGCCTTTGATGTCCTTCACGCCTCCCTTCACCCATCTTGCTTACTGGTGCTCACAGCCTCCTCTCCAGGGGCTGCTGGTTGTTGAAGCAGTGTCAAACACTGCTGGCTGTGCGAGACTCAGCCTGGCTTTGTGTGGATACTGCAACCTACAGGCACTCCCAGGGGAAGCAAGGCAAGAGGAGGTCATGGAATCATAGAATCATGGAATGGTTTGGGTTGGGTTGGAAGGGATCTCAAAGCCCATCCAGTTCCAATCCCTGCCATGGGCAGGGACACCTCCCACTGGATCAAGGAGCACAAAGCCCCATCCAACCTGGCCTGGAACACCTCCAGGGATGGGGCAGCCACCACTTCTCTGGGTAACCTGGGCCAGGGCCTCCTCACCCTCACAGCAAAACATTTCTTCCTAAGATTTCATCTCAATCTCCTCTCTTTTAGCTGAAAACCCTTCCCCCTCATCCTATCCCTGCAGTTCCTGATCAAGAGCCCCTCCCCAGCTTTCCTGGAGCCCCTTTCATCACTGGGAGGCTGCGCTAAGGTCTCCCTGGAGCCTTCTCCAGGCTGAACAACCCAACTCTCTCATCCTGTCCTCATATGGGAGGTTCTCCAGCCCTCAGATGATCTCCGTGGCCTCCTCCGGACTTGCTCCAACAAATCCCTGTCCTTCCTGTAGTGAGGACTCCAGAACTGGACACAGGGCTCCTCCAGCTGAAGTGTCACAAGAGTACAGTAGGTCGTGTGGCTTCAGCAAGTGTAGTGGGAGTCTGAAAAGCAGGAGCCCCACCTGTGCACTTTCAAGCTGTTCTTGGGAGCCACCCTGTTGTTCTGAGGATCCCACAGCTCCCAGGTTAGGGAGACCTCACCCAGCACTGAGTTCCCATCACACCCCCTGTTTCAGTGCCAGTACTCTCAAAAGGTTCAGGTCGCCCATCTCCAAGCACCCATGGTCCTGCGGGCATCTCCCCAACTGCAGCCTGGCAGGGACAACTGTGGACCACCCGGCAGCCCAGTGGAAGGGGCTGCTTTGCACCCAAGCCCTGCCCAGGGCTCTCACAGCCATCCCTCCCCATCACCCTGTGCCCCCTCCAGCCGTTGGTGATCTCAGGCATTCAGAGAGTCACTTGAAACACCACCATGTTACAGTCTTGCTTTCATCCCTGGCATCTCCATATGTTTCATCTTGGAAGGCTTGATATTAAAAACTATCTCATGAGACGTGATGAGAGGATTACAGAGGTCGAGTTAATAATGCATTTCACTTTGCAGCTTCCCTTTAAGCAAAATCTGGCTGGGGTGAGCTGCTTAAGCAGGTGGGGACCCATGAGTGACAACATGCAGACCAACTGCATGGCTTGTAGTGTTTTCTGAGGCATTAAAGTTAATTAAGTACTAATTAACTGAAACACTTTGAAGTATCCCTGTCATAGCAACCTTGTGTATAAGAGCCTGCCTGATTTATATTCACATAAGCTCACGTTTTACAGCCAGGCAGTCGGTGTTATGGATTCACTGCAGCATCCTGTTGCATCTCTAACCTGCCTGCAGGCTGATGGATCAGACAGGAGTGTGGCTCTCCTCAGAGGCACCAAGCACATCACATCTCCTGTCTGAGCTTCTCACATCAGCCAGCATGGCCCCTGGCCAGCAGGGACCCACAGGTTCGATGGGTCAGGGGTCTGAGTGCGCCTGTCAGCCACACAGCCCTGCCACACTCTTGCACAGTGGCATCCTGCGTAGCTGGGACTGCTTGAACCCTTGTGCTTTCATCCTCTTTTCCCTTGAAGGGGAAAATCTCCATGGGATTTGTCCTCTTTTAAATCCACCAGAGCAGCAGCGTGAGTCTGCGCTCTGCCTCAGTGCTTCTCTGGCTTCCACCCGCATCTGGTCACATTGAATGTGATGGGTTCTTTTGATGTCTGTTTAATTCAGTCAGGTGATGCCAGAGAGGCTTTCTGCCTGCTGGAAAGCAAAGAGTTACCTCTTTAATGTCTCTGAGCCTTTGGGAAGAGCAGAGTTGGGCAGATTAATCCTGAAATGAAAACCCCGCTCCTTGCGTTGACAAGGTTGGCTGAAAAAGGCACCGTTAGACGGGCAACCACTGTGGGGGAGGCAGAGAACTGGGGCAGCACACGTGGGTTTGGAAACCTAAGAGCTGGTGCAGAGCAGAGGACATCATCAGGTTGTTTCTGATCTCTTGGAAGTTCCTCTTGGAAGCAAGGCTGCTCAGTCATTCCTGCCATGCCAGACCTGAATCCAGCTCTCCAGATTTCAGGGTTGCGGTTCAACCTTTCTAGGTTTTCTTCCCTGGCACTTGTGAGTCTCTGCTCTAGGGAGAAGAGAGAAGTGAGGCCTTGTTTCCCAAGCTCTTGCAAAGCTGTTGGCATCAACAGGGAAAGTGCAGCGTAAGAGCAAGGAGCAGAAGCCTGAACAGCTCGATTGCTGTTACGCTGTGTGCTGAGACATCCCGGGAGGGCAAACTGAGCCTGGGATGCTGAGAGTACAGCCTGGCAAAGCAAGCATTGACAAACCTGCTGCCTGAAGGGAAAATCCCTGAGTGGGTCAGTTGGTCTCCATCCCTTTGAACAGAACAATTTGACCATGCTTTGCTTTTCTTGAGACACAAAGCAGCACTTTAAAAAGCGAGCGAGCGGGAGCGTGCGGTGCTCCGTGCACAGGACACAGGGAGCAGATTTTTCTGCAAGGCTGGCAAAGGATAACGAGCAGTTTAGCCTTGATAATCGGATCCGTGCCCCGCCGGCTTCTCCCCTGGTGGGTGCAGTTGCCGTGGGTGTGCCTTGTTTGTCTCCTCACCACGCAGGCACTCACACTGTCCTGCTGTGCTTTGAATTCCAGCTGCCTGGCCAAAGTTCCTCTCTCCTGGGTGTGCATCATCCCAGAACCTTCTTCAGGAAGGAGGCTGCCAAGGCAGGGCCGAGCCAGGCTCAGGGTTGAGGAGGGAATGAATTGCAGTAGATAATAGGGACTGGGAGAGGGCAGCTTCTCAGGCAAAAACTTGGGCAAATTAGACATCATTGAATCATAGAATTGTTTAGATTGGAAAAGGCCTTTAAGGTCACCAAATCCAACATTTAACCTCACACTGCCAACCCCACCATTAAACCGAGTCCCTAAGCACCACATCCATATGGCTTTTAAATCCCTCCAGGGATGGTGATGCCACCACTGCCCTGGGCAGCTGTTCCAGTGCTGGGCAACACTTTCAGGAGAGAAATGTTTCCTAATACCCTAAAACTCCCCAGAGGAGAGGAGCTTTGCATCTGGACCTGCATCCCAGACCTGCTAAAGATGATCACGACCAGTCAGTGCTGACCAGCTTCATATTCACTCAAGCAGATCATAGAATCACTGAATCATTTGGGTTGAAAGGGACCTCAGAGCCCATCCAGTTCCAACCCCCTGCCATGGGCAGGGACACCTCCCACTGGATCAGGGGGCTCCAAGTCCCATCCAGCCTGGCCTAGAACACCTCCAGGGATGGGGCAGCCACCAATTCTCTGGGTAACCTGGGCCAGGGCCTCCTCACCCTCACAGCAAAACATTTCTTCCTCAGATCTCAACACAATCTCCCCTCCCTGGTGCCCATCAGTGTCACAGTTGCCAAGTTCTCCAGGACACAGTGACTGGGCCGTCTCTGCCGACACCATTGCTGGGTCTGAGGTGGTTGGTGCTGTCAGACAAGAATGAGAGCCTGGTGACATGGTCTAGGTTGGTCCTTGGGCAGCACTGATGACGCTGAAAGGGACAGCTCTCCAAAGACCAGGCTAGCACTGGTCAGAAAAGCCCTTTGAGTTTTCAGAGACCAAAACTGTCCTACACTAATACCAATTAAATTTTATAAGCACCTAAAAATTTACTCCGTGTTTAATCTCCTTTGCTAAAGCCACGAGTACCTGATAAATATTTTATTTTCCTCCAAGTAAATAGGCTTTCCAATAATTAAAGCAAATTATGAGTCCTCTACTCGAGCCCCAGCAAAGGCAAGGCCATGTCTTGTCCCCAGCTCTCGTGGTACGTGCCAAGCCACACCACAGCCGAGCACCGGCCACTCTGACACTTGCTGCACTCCACGTGCCTTATGAAGCAATTTGTGAAAGCTGCTGCTGGAGATAATGAGAGAGTTTTGCTGGCTGCAGCAACATTCGAAGAAAGAGGAGAGGAAGGCAGATGAGAAGGTCACTGCTTTCTCTTTGGAGGGTGCATTTTTCCACTGATGAAAGAAGTTGCCGCTTTTCAGGTCATTTGGCGACGGCGCTGCAGGGCGAGGCTGTGCTGGGCCCAGCCCGGCTTCATCAGCACTGTCTGCTCTGCTCTGCTCTGCTCTGCTCTGCTCTGCTCTGCTCTGCTCTGCTCTGCTCTGAGGGAGGGATTTTAGAAGGCATTTGTTTTCAAAACCCATTATAGTTTATGTGAGATGCCATAGGTGGGACTTCAAATAGGGAAAGATCTTACCTGTCAGGGAAGGGCCATGGTTTATTAGAATCATAGAATCACAGAATGGTTTGGGTTGGAAGGGACCTCAAAGCCCACACAGTTCCACCCCCCCTGCCATGGGCAGGGACACCTCCCACTGGATCAGGGGGCTCAAAGCCCCATCCAACCTGGCCTGGAACACCTCCAGGGATGGGGCAGCCACCACTGCTCTGGGCAACCTGGGCCAGGGCCTCCCCACCCTCACAGCAAAACATTTCTTCCAACCTAAACTTCCCCTCTTTCAGATTAAAACCATTCCCCTTCATCCTATCCCTGCAGTTCCTGATCAAGAGCCCCTCCCCAGCTTTCTTGGAGCCTCTTTCAGTACTGGGAGGCTGCTCTAATTTTTCCCCACAGCCTTCTCTTCTCCAGGCCGAACAGTTCCAACTCTCTCAGCCTGTCCTCTTACAGGAGGTGCTCCAGCCCTCGGATCATCTCCATGGCCTCCTCTGGACTCGCTCAAACAGCTCCATGTCCTTCCTGTCCTTCTGGACCCCAAAACTTAACTCAGGCCTCCAGATGGGTCTCACCAGAGCAGAGCAGAGGGCAGAATCCCCTCCCTCTCCCTGTTGGTCCCACTGCTTTGGATCCAGCCCAGGACACGGTTGGCTTTCTGGGCTGTGAGTGCACGTTGCCATCTCCTGTTGAGTTTCTCATCCCCCAGCACCCAAAGTCCTTCTCCTCAGGGCTGCTCCCAATACATGCTCTGCCCAGCCTGTGTTTGTCCTCAGGATTTCTCTGACCCAGGTGCAGGACCTTGCCCTTTGCCTTGTTGAACTCCATCAGGTTGCCTGATCAATGAGCAGCAGTAGCTGGAGGAAGATGGATGTGAAGGAAGGAGGCTTTCCAACAATAATGAGTGCAGTGCCTGGTGCCTGAGCTTGGCAGAGCCTGGCTGAGTTATAATGGCTTTGTCATGGAGCAAGTGGCTGTGCTGAGCTGAGAAATGATACTGTCATGAGATCTCCACAGAGCGAGTCGATGAAAGTCCACTCAGTACATGGGGAAGGAGAGCATCTGCTCAGCAGCAAGGAGAGCAGGAGGGCTGACAGTGTTTGGATTGGCAGAGAGTGGACCAGGAGGGGTCTAGAGGAAACAAACTGGGACAGGAGCACTTCTGCTACGAAGCCATCCAGTTGGTCTGTGTTCCTGAGGCTCTGGGAGCCCTGTAAGAGCCAGTCCCATCACCCACACCGTGGTGAAAGCATCTCCACCGGCACCCTCTGTAGGCAGGCAGAGCTGGGCTGGGAAAGCATGGGGGGGACAGCTCCTGGTGTGGGGCAGGTGGAGCACATAGGGGGGAAATCCGGCCTCCTTCACTCACCCCACCACCAGGCTGATGGGGGGGGGGGTCCTGCACTGTCACCTCCCCATGCACGGGCCAAACTCAACACCACGGAGGGCAAGGTGAGGCAGCTTATCTGGGAGCCTGCAGGCAAACCAGAAACCCTGCCAGACCAGCTTCCACCACGACGTTCCTCTCTCTCTACTTGCCCCCCCTCAGCCTCCACCCAGCGATGCCCCCAGAGCTGTCACAGCTCTCAGTCACACGGCAGGGCTGGTGACAGACCCATAAGTGGCATCAGCTGGCAGGCAGCGATGCTGGATGTATCAGAGACCGTTGGCTGGGCAGGGTCAGGTCCCTGCAGCACCTGCAGCTGCCCTGCTCCATCCCTTTCCAAGCTTTGCTCCCCTCTGCCTTGCCGTGTGGGGAGGAGAACTGCCAGGTAAGCCAAGCCGTTTGCACTCTTAAAGCCTTTCTTTTCCTTGCAACTCCTTATTTTTTTGGCTCTCTAGATAGTGCTTGTAAAAACAGCCATAAAGAAGTTAAAAAGCAATGTGCTGGCTCAGAGGAGTCATTCAATATCCTTATTAAAGATCTGCAGTACTGGAGCCATAATAGTACTTGGCACTTAGAGGGCACCTTTCATCTCGCGAGTTCAAGTCACTTTACAAGCGCTAATGAATTAAACTTCATAACAGCCCTGCATGCAGAGCCTTGCAAGCGAATCATTCATCTGTTCTCACAATACAGGCATTAAATAATAATAATAAGCTGGTTAATTATGTTTCTCCTCTGGTCTGGGGATTGTCTCTGAGCTGATACCAATTCTTTCCCATTTATCCAGCGCTAGCAGTCAATATTTTTAATGTGCAACATCGGGTGAGCAGGGGGTTTGCCAGCATATTTGAGAGTCAGGCTGTGTTTGGGTCAGAGCAGCCCTGAGCAGAGAATGGCAATGAGGGGAAGGGGCTGGAGAATAAGTCCTATGAGAAAAGGCTGAGGGAACTGGGGTTGTTTAGCCTGGAGAAGAGGAGGCTGAGGGGAGACCTCATCACTGTCTACAACTGCCTGAAAGGAGGCTGTGGTGAGGTGGGTGCTGGGCTCTTCTCCCAAGTGACAGGTGATGGGATGAGAGGAAATGGCCTCAGATTGCTCCAGGGCAGGTTCAGACTGGACATCAGGAAAAAATTCATCATGGAAAGGGTTCTCAGGCACTGGAACAGCTGCCCAGGGAGGGGGTGTAGTCCCCATCCCTGGAGGTGTTTAAAAGACAGGCAGATGAGTTTTCTGAGGGACATGGTTTAATGGGTGGACAGGTACGGTGAAGCAGCCAGATTTAGTTTCTCAACTCCTGATGTTCTCCCTTGGTCAGGGCTCACTCCAGAAAGACATCGCCTTTCCTTTGCCACAGTGATGGCCCCTTCCTGGAGTCTAAGAGGGAGAGGGTCAGCTGGTGGGTCACGCAGAAGGTCTTTGTCCCAATCAATTACTGAGCTCCAGGAGTGTTGCCTCTGGGAGGAGGGAGGCGAAGGTTGAACACGACATTCCAGGTGAGGTTCAGGCTGTCTTCCCAAGGCATCTCGCACATCCCACAGGTGTGCACCTCTGTGCCACCTGCCTGGTGGTGCCTGTGGGGATGGGACACTGAGATGGCCCTGCTCCATCTCTTTCAAGGATGGGAGTTACCCCAAAAGCAGTAACAGCCACTGTGGGCACGCTCACTCTCTCCCAGGAGGGTGCACAGCCCACACTGGCTGCCTGTCATACCCCCGCGGCCCTGGCTTCCGAGGGCACCGGCGCTGGTCCCTCCTGTCCATACCTGGGCATCCCCTTTTCTCCAGGTTTCCATGGTGCATATTTGGGCAGTAATTACAAGGCTGCTGATGAAGTCCTTGCTGTATCCATTTGTCTGGGTGCTGAGGTCACTGCCTTCACACTGGCAACAATTATAGCAATGAACGCACAATAAAATAAATTTCCAGTTGAAGCTCAAATCTGGAGCTGGTGCCTTCACAAAGGTCTGAGATGAAGCAAAGCTCACCTAGGGGACTCTCCCATTTTCTCCTGTGATCTGGAGAAGACAGATGTCCAACACACTCCTGAGCACTGTCTGAAAGGAGTGGGATGGCAGGGTCTGGATCAGCCAGGCTTCGCCCTGCCCAACCCACCTGGGGAGGATCCTGAGGGAGCTGCACGGCTGCTGAGTCAGAGAAATAACAGGGCTGAGGAGCCAGGGCAGAGTGGGGGGACCGGGGGGGGGCAACTGCTCTAGCCTCCAGCTCCAAAAGCCTCTTGCTGGGAATCCCACTCAATCCAACAGTTCTTTTGCTCCCCACGTGACCTTGAACAACCGATCTTTCCTCTGGTGCCTGTTTTGCCACCTGCACTGGGGACAAAAATCCTCCCCCTGGTTTTAATTCTCATCAGGACCCAGAGATGGAGGCACGCAGGGTTCGCTCCATCCAGGTGTGTGTTCCCACTGGGGCCAAGCTGGATGTTCCCTTGGGATGGACATGGGAGGAGGCTGATGGGCAAGGCTTGTGGAGGGTCTGGAGGGGAAGTCGTGTGAGGAGAGGCTGAAGTCCCTTGGTCTGTTCAGCCTGGAGAAGAGGAGACTGAGAGGGACTCTCAGAGCTGTTTGCTGCCTTCTCACAAGGGAGGGAGGGGAGACAGGGGCTGAGCTCTGCTCACTGGTGACCTGTGATGGGACTCAAGGGAATGGCAGGAAGATGTGCCAGGGGAGGGGTAGGTTGGATATCAGGAAGAGGTTCTTCCCCCAGCAGGTGGTGGAGCCCTGGAACAGCTCCCAGGGAAGCAGTCACAGCCCTCACTCTGCCAGCATTCCAGAAGCATTTGGACAATGCCCTCAGTCACACGGTGTGAGGGTTGGGAGTGTCCTGCACAGGCACAGGAGTTGGACTCCATGATCCTTTCGGTCCCTTCCAGCTCAGGTAATTCTATGATTCTATGATCCATGGGGTTGTGTGTGCAGACACCAGCCTGGGTGCAGGTAGCATCGCAGCAGCACGAGCTGGAGCTGCAGCCCCTCTGCTCTGCCCCACGGGAGCACAGGATTGTGTTCCAGGAGTGCTGCAGAGCAGAGCCCATGAATCCCAGGTTGAGTCTCCCTCATCATTTCCACATCGCTGCCGAGAAATCACAATTACTTGTGTGCCATTCTGAGCATAAAAAGAAGTGTTTGGGAACGGAGTGTCAGCGGAGGGATAAGCGTGTGTGGAAATAGTGTAAGATTAATTATAGGAGCAACAACTCCAATTGTTGATAAATCAGCTCCCGTTAGGAGAGTACCCGTGGTCCTGTAACTATCTACCATTCTCAAGCTGGGATGAATGAACTAGCTAATTGTTTGCTGTGCTGAAAAGCAATCTTCAGGGAGCAGCACATTACATTCAATGAGTCAGCTCCGTGCTGGCAGGACTATTATCAAATATTATAATATTGAGCTGGACGATTTCTACCCAAGCTCATTGTCAGCGGAGAAGGGTGTTGTTTTCGTCAACGTGTAAAGAATGAAAGACATCAGATACTGTTTGTTTCCTGACGAGCGGGGATCTGGCGAAAAATGGGATCATTTCACTTGTTAGTGCACTTTTGCAATGAGTCATGTGTGCTTCAGCGCTGCTTCCAGAAACTTAATTGAAAGTTCTGGTGTCTGTTGTAAAGGGAGAACCATATGCTATCGAAAGACATGACTTGTTTTTTTATAGTCCAGAACGATTATATCAGCATCAAATCCCAACTGTTGTGGCAATGCGTTCGGGGAGCAGGAATAAATCTAGGTGTTTCTACTATAAAGGGATCGAAAACTTGACGAGAACAACAACAACAAATAAAGGAGGGGATGTTTGTGAAAACGCAGCTTCCTTGTGCTGGTCAGTGCTGCAGATCGTGAGTGCCAACTGATCTACTTAAGGGCAAAGGGGTGGATGAGGCACTGAGCCACAGTTCTGGAGTCCTCAATACAGGAAGGACAGGGATCTGTTGGAGCAAGTCTGAAGAAGGCCATGGAGTTGATCCAAGGGCTGGAGCACCTCCCATACAAGCACAGCCTGAGAGAGTTGGGGTTGTTCAGCCTGGAGAAGAGAAGGCTGTGGGGAGTCCTTAGAGCAGCCTCCCAGTACTGAAAGGGGCTCTAGGGAAGCTGGGGAAGGGTTCTTGATCAGGGAGTGCAGGGAGAGGATGAGGGGGAACGGTTTTTAGATGAAAGAGGGGAGATTGAGATGAGATCTTAGGAAGAAATGTTTTTCTGTGAGGGTGGGGAGGCCCTGGCCCAGGTTGCCCAGAGAAGTGGTGGCTGCCCCATCCCTGGAGGTGTTCCAGGCCAGGTTGGATGGGGCTTTGATCCCCCTGATCCAGTGGGAGGTGTCCCTGCCCATGGCAGGAGGGTTGGAACTGGATGGGATTTAAGGTCCCTTGTTCCCAAACCATTCCATGATTCTATGAATGGGCTGCTGGAATGTCTGCCTTTCCAGCAGAGGATAGGATGTGGGATACAGTCAGCTGTTTGCGAGGTGTTTCTGCTGCTGGCAATCCAGGCTGCTGGCCCATCTTTGAATATCCAGGTTAATCATCCCATGCCATCTCATTCATCCTTTCTTATTATTTTTTGCAAAGCTCTCTTGGCTGGAAAATAAACTCAGTGAATAAGATGCTGGGAAACAAACCAGCCTCGTGCTGCTGTTCTCCAGCAGCGTCAGGAGTTGAGCTGTGAATCCGCAGAGCGCGGTGGTGAGAGCAGAGCTCCCGAGACCCTCGTGTAAAAGCTTTCACTGGAAGAGCTGGGGTCCCCCTGTGCCCATCTCGTCAAAGGCTGTGCTGTGGAGGGCTCGCTAAGGCAGCCTCTGCAAAACACTCCAGAGAAAACAAAGAGCCTGAACAGCCAGCACTGGTGATAGAAGTTGCCTTGTCTAAGGAGAGTGATGTGGGAAGATGAGGGTGTCACCCCAGGGGTATTAAAGCAGAGATGTCCACGAGGACACAGTCTGCCAAGCACACGTGTCACAGGTCAGAAATTGCTCCATTTATTTGGCTGCGCAGTTGCAGTGTTGGCAGTTGGGTTGCTGAGGTTTGCTCTTTTAGATTACTTGGGATTCCTATTTGGATAGACTTTTAAGAGCTCTGTCGCTTACCTGGTGATCTCAGCGCTGCCCCTCATCTCTTCTCTGCCTTCTCTACCCACTATTTTGAGGAAGTTTCAGGGAGGGGATTCTGCCCATCTATTCTGCTCTGGTGAGACCCCACCTAGAGCCCTGAGTTCAGTTCTGGAGTTCTCTCAGCACAGGAAGGATATGGAACTGATGGAGTGAGTCCAGAGGAGGCCATGGAGATGATCTTTGGGCTGGAGCACCTCCCATATGAGGACAGGATGAGAGAGTAGGGATTGTTCACCGTGAAGTAGAGAAGGCTCTGTGAAGACCTCAGAGCATCATCGCAGTACAGAAAAGATGGGGAGGAGCTCTTGATCAGGGAGTGCAGGGACAGGATGAAGGGGAAGGGTTTTGAACTTAAAGATGGGAGATTGAGATGAGATCTTAGGAAAAAATGTTTTGCTGTGAGGGTGGAGAGGCCCTGGCCCAGGTTGCCCAGAGCAGTGGTGACTGCCCCATCCCTGGAGGTGTTCCAGGCCAGGCTGAATGGGGCTTTGAGTCCCCTGATCCAGTGGGAGGTGTCCCTGTCCATGGCAGGGGGTGGAACTGGATGGGATTTGAGGTCCTTTCCAGCCCAAACCATTCCATGATTCTGTGATTTCAGATTTAGTCCCTCCCTTCTGCAGGTCATCTTCAGCAGAGCACTTAAACAAACGCATGATTTTGGTGTCTGCTCAAACCCCCGGTAGAACAGCACCTGCTGAAAGCAAAATACATGCTTAGCAATTTGTGTGCAGGAGATGAGAGGGGCTGTTTCCCAAGTAGGGATGCTTCTGCTGGACTGCCCAGACAGGAGCCAGCTGGAGGAGGAATGGTTTCTGACCCTGTCCGCACAATGTGGTGAAGGGGGGAGTCCTTGCACGGTCCTGCTGTAGGCGGCACTGCAGCAGATACAGTGATGAAATAATAACAGCCCCCTCAGGAGTGGTAACCTGCAGGAACTCAGCCTCTCCCAAATTCTGCATTTCCCTTTTTGATACATATGCCATATGCTACAGCAGCACGTCGGGAGATAAATTACATGTGGCAGAATAATGTATTATGTATAACCAGAACACGGACTTCCTATTGCTGATAGATTCCTTCTTTCTTTTTATTTCTCTCTTTCCTTTCCTTCTTCTGTATGTTTATCAGTTCAGATACAGAGACAGCCAAGACACTTGCAGGGCTACTCATTGCGACAGCCAGCGGTGGCCCAGGTGGCCAAGAAGGCCACCAGCATCCTGGCTTGGCCCAGCCATGGGGTGGCAGCAGGAGCAGGGAAGGGATCGTCCCCCTGCACCTGAGGCTGCACTTCGACTCCTGAGTTCAGTTTTGGGCCCCTCATTCCAGGAAAGACCTTGAGGGCTGGAGAGCATCTGGAGAAGGGAACGGAGCTGGGGAAGGGTCTGGAGAACAGGGGTTCTGGGAGCAGCTGAGGGCCCTGGGGCTGTTTATTCTGGAGAAGAGGAGGCTGAGGGGAGACCTCATTGCTCTCTACAGCTCCTGGAGAGGAGGTTGTGGGGAGGTGGGTGCTGGGCTCTTCTCCCAGGTGACAGGTGATGGGATGAGAGGGAACGGCCTCAAGTTGTGCCAGGGGAGGTTTAGATTGGATATTGGGAGAAACATCTTTACTGACAGAGTGGTGGAGTCTCTATCCCTGGAGAGGCTCAAGGAACATGTGGCTGTGGCACTTGGTGACAGGGTTTTGCAGGCATGGGTGGGGCTGGGCTGATGGTTGGACTGGATGAGCTGAAAGGTCTTTTCCAACCACAATGATTCTGCGATTCTAAGTTTGTCCAAAGGTTTACAAAGTGGAATACAATTAATAGCTAAAATGAGGGAAACTTGGCTGAACTATTTTAACTTCAAACTAGGGTGATAAAATCGATGTGTGTTCCTCCTATCGGTGGGTGCAGATGATATCCTCAGGATATTTATCTGATGAAAGTAAATGATTGCTTAGTACTTCTTTTATGTCAGGAGGACATTTCTGAGGGCCCACCAGGCTTGGCACCTGAAGCAAAGGTACTGATGTCATTTTAGATACAGTTTACCTGTCACCTCATAAGGTTCTTGTGAGATCTTATGAGAACAAAAAAGGCTGCTGTTTCTAGACCCAACTCGTAGGGAAAAAAGTTGGATTCTTTCAACCCTTTTTTTGTCTCAGGCATTGGAGTAAGATTTTCCCTCAGAAAGAACGATCCTGAAAGACCCTGAGCTCCTGTGCTCTGTAAGGTGGTGGGGCCCTGGGACATCCTGGGATGTGCTTAGCAAATTGAGTGGTAGAATAAAGGTTCACAAGGCCCTGGTCTGACCTACAGGGCCCAGCACTGTGACCCAATGGGCCTGAGAAGTTCAGCTCTCTGTTAAATACATAATTGATACACCCACAAATAAAGGGGCTGCTTTGGGAGCCGTTCGCCTGCTGGCACTGCAGTCCATGTGGATATGTCCTGGAGAGAGTTCTGAGCAAGGAGCTGGGAAGAGCATCTCCTGGAGCAGCACTGAGCCACCCAACGTGTTTCCAAGCGCTGCAGTGGCCTCCCCACAGGAGGGTGGCAGGGCTGGGGCAAGGTTGGGTTGCAGGAAGCCACCTCATCCAGAGACCCATCTGTGAGGCAGTGTCTCGGGAAGGGAGGGAATTCCCGTGCTCTCCTAGAGCCAGAGGTGTTTAAGGGCGAGGAGGTGGGCTGGAAGGTGTCCATCCTGTATCTGGTCAGGGTCCTCCATAGGCTCCCTTTTATTTCATCCAAGTCACCTGCAGTGGCCACCCCTGGAAGGGTCCTGGTACCACACCATCCTCCAGGCTATCACAGGTTTTCACAAATCATTCTTCTTGGAAATCCCACTCTTCCTTCTTCAGAGCTGGCAAAGCAGGGCTGGGAGAACCCTTCTGCTCCCTGCTGCGCTCAGGAGAGTGGCAGGAGCACCAGCAATCTCAGGGCCATGCAAGAAAAGCAGATTTTTAATGACTTGATGGATCCCAAATGTGTATGTATATAAATATATATATAGCATCGTGAGTCATGACGGTGCTCTGGGAGCACAGGAGGATGGAGAAAAGAGTGTCTGACCACTGACTAATTTGAGGATCTCCCCCTGTGCCAGCTGCTCACCAGCACTGAGACGCTGCTGATCTAATGGATCTCAGGGAGCTTTGGGAACTCAGCAGCTTTCAGGAGTCAGCCTGTTCCCTGCACTCATCAAACAGCAGCCTGGAAAAGCCCCCACATGCCTGGGCTATGCCAGGCACTGAACACTGCACCACTGCCTTTCGTTGGCTTTAAGCTGCAGTTATGGGAAAGAGCATTTCTGACAAGACCAGCTTCTCTTGTAGGCGCATCAGTTGAGGTTCCTCCTGACCCAGTGCCTTGCAATCCCAAAGGGCCCACACAGCCCAGGAGAGGATGTACTCCCGCAGGGATAAATTACAGAGATGTTAAAGGAAGCAGGTGGGAGGATGGCACATCAGGCTGAGCTCCACTGGAAACATGTCGAGAAGTAGGAGCTCTCGAGGAGAAGATGTCCCACGGGTGGTTGAATGTCAGTTCCCAGGGACTAGGACAAGAAAACAGATTATGGGAGGCTCAGCACAGGAAGGACATGGATCTGTTGGAGTGAGTCCAGAGGAGGCCACGGAGATGATCCAAGGGCTGGAGCACCTCCCATTCAAGGACAGGCTGAGAGAGTTGGGGTTGTTCAGCCTGGAGAAGAGAAGGCTCTGGGGAGACCTTAGAGCAGCCTCCAGTACTGAAAGGGGCTCCAGAAAAGCTGGGGAGGGGCTCTTGATCAGGGATTGCAGGGGACAGGATGAGAGGAATGGTTTTCAGCTAAAAGAGGGGAGATTGAGCTGAGATCTTAGGGAGAAATGTGGGGTGGGGAGGCCCTGGCCCAGGTTGCCCAGAGCAGTGGTGGCTGCCCCATCCCTGAAGGTGTTCCAGGCCAGGCTGGATGGGGCTTTGAGCCCCCTGATCCAGTGGGAGGTGTCCCTGCCCATGGCAGGGGGGGTTGGAACGGGATGGGTTTTAAGGTCCCTCTCAACCCAACACATTCTATGGTTCTAGGGTTCCATAATTAGGATCTCTCAAGGAGAAGATATCTGCAAGTGGCTGAATTTAAATTCCCAGAACTAGGCCAAGCAAACGGATCACGGGAGGTGTGTTTTAGGAATTCATCCTGTACACAGAAGCAAAGGCAATTGCAAACTGCAAAGTTGGCAGGGCAGGTACAGGAGGCAGCCTTAAACTCAAGCTTAGGTTGTTGCCCCTTTGCCTGCCAGGTTTCATTCCCCATCCGTCTGTTCCCGTGTGCTGCTCCACGCCAGGCACAGTGTTTGGGAAGACCCGAGCAGTCAGTGCCTTTCTGTATTCGTCCCCATGTCTCTTGGCCTCTGCCAGCAGCTGCAAAAGCTCTGTGGACATCATCAACAGAACATTTCTTGCCACGAGGAGGATTATTTTCACTCCTAATGGGGGCCCAGGAGCAGCAGCCACGAGGCCGGGTGAAGGGCAGCGTGCGGGCAGCCGTGGGGTGCTGGTGCCTCCGGGAGCACCCAAGGAGGAGCAGGAGGATACTCTACAGCCATTCAAGGGCAAATCAGTGAAGCAGGCAAACTCAGTTACTCACAGGCTATTGCCAAGTGATGCTCAGCATCTTCAGACAAACCAGACTGAAGTACTTGGTAGGGAACAATAATTTGTCCATGTTGCCAGGTCTCTTTTAACTGCTCAGTTAGTGCCTTCCTTTTACAGTGGAGGAATGAACTCAAGTCTGGCAAGAGACTGCTGAGGAGAGAGGTCTTCTGACAGTCGTAGGTGATTGTTTTCTTCACCTTTCAGTTATTGTGATCACCCAGGAGCTTCCAGATGATGTTCTTGTGCTTCATCATCTTTCGGGGTGAAGTATTGCAGGAAAGCACAAGCTGCAGTGCCTCCTTTCTCCTTATTAATTGTTTCCCTTGCTGATGTATCACAGCCCAGGGCAAAGGTTTAGTGGGCCATTTGCTGAAGGATCTCTGGCCAGGAAGATTTCTTGGGCTTGCTGATGTTATTGCCGTGTGGATTTGTGCAGCAGACCAGCGGAGGCAAAGTCTCTGGGAGAAATCACATGGAAGGAAATTCCTACCCATAGAGAGCAAGACAAAAATAGTGCATTTTCTGAGTGGTTGAAAAAGGAGTTGATTAGCTGTGTAATAGAACGCTGTTGAGTAACCTGCAGCAGTGGCAAACCCCAGTGACCCTGACACGGCAGAGGATTGTCCTGATGGCAAACCCGCTGAATGCAGCGCACGCCGTCTGCAGCACCGTGCAGGGAGATAGAAGGGGCCCCATCCCAGGAAACACTCAAGGCCAGGTTGGATGGGGCTCTGAGCAACCTGATTGGGTTGAAGATGTTGGACTGCATGGCCTGGATGACTGGGTGACTTGTAAAGGTTCATTCCAACCCAAGGCATTCTTTGATTCTATGGTTCTGTGATCTCCATGCCTGGTCTTCAGCCACCCAGAGGGCTGGGGATGGGCTGTGTCTGGGACCTGGTGCCTTGGGATGAGCTGGCTCCTGTGGACTACTGGGCCTGCTGCTAGCAGAAGGCAAGGCTGGACAAATGGCGTTCCTACACGATGGCTCCTGTAGTGCAAAGAGCCCAAGGAATTGCAAAGAGCCCAAGGAATTGCAAAGAGCCCAAGGAATTGCAAAGAGCACAAGGACAAGTGCCATTAGCTGGGACTCATAAGAGGAAAGTCAATCCATAGACCGAGCAAAGCTCCAGCATCTCTTACCCCTGAGATCACACAGAAAGGTTGGCCAGGGCTGAAGAGAGGAGGGTAATGACATTCACAGGCTGGGCTGGGGATGCCTGGGTGTCTTCCTAGCTGTTGGCATGAGCATTACCAAATCCTGAAGAGCAGCAGCTTGTGGACATTGAGCCTCACAGGGGCAGGCTTAAGGCATTTTTTCACAAACAAGACAAGCCTCCGGGCTGGGCTGCTTAATCTTCATTAGTGGGTATTTAAACTTTTTTGCCATCTCCTTTGATTGTGTGAGCAATTAGCAGGGCTGGCCCTAGGAGAAGGTGTGGTGGTGTGCAGTGAGGGACAGGAGCAGCAGTTATTTTCAGGTCTGCAGAGCTGCTGCTGTAACCCCCCTGTGCTGCACCGCTACACAAAGCAGCACCGTCCCATCTAGCAGGAGGAAGCTCTGCCGAACAGGGCAGAGGCAGAGCCAGCACCACGGAGCTACTCCCTGCTTCCCAAAGCCTGTGTGGGGTCCAAGCACAAGGTACCACACCAGGGTTGGGGCAGTCCTTGGTTTCAATACAGGCTGGGTGGAGAATGGATTGGGAGCAGCCTTGCAGAGAAGAACTTGGGGTGCTGGTGGTGAGAAGCTCGACAGGAGCAGGCAAAGTGCACTCACAGCCCAGAAAGCCAAACCATGCCCTGGGCTTCATCCAAAGCAGAGGGACCAGCAGGGAGAGGGAGGGGATTCTGCCCCTCTGCTCTGCTCTGGTGAGACCAGAGAACTCACGGATGCCCCATCCCTAGTGGTGTTTCAGGCCAGGTTGGATGGATTTTGAGCAACCTGATCAAGTTAAAGGTATTCCTACTCCTGCAGGGGTGTTGGACTGGATGGCCTTTAAATGTCCTTTTCCAACCCAAAGCATTCTGTGATACCATGCAGCTGGTCCCATTGCCGTGCTCACTTCTCACTTGAGGTTCATTCTTAATGGACCAACCAGGGGTCCATTTTGGGCCAGGCAGGGAGGTCACTGGAAGAAGGTGTGTTCATAGCCAAGGAGCAAGTTGGTTGGTTGGTCACCACTGTGAATGTGGAACGACTGCAGTTAATTGGGGGTAGGAGGGGTGTTCCCATTTGTAAAAATAAACAGAAGACTCTGGTCTTCCTGCTGCAAACTCCGTGCAAATTTAGACCTCGTGCGTCTGCTCCCATGGTTCTGAATGTCAGTGGATGTCCCTCGGGGTGCCTCTGGAGCAGGGTTGGAGGTTTGCACCGCTCGCCCTTGGAGCTGCACAGTGCCTGTGTTCTCAGCTCAGCTGCTCTGAGCACGGCTCAGGAAGGTCACTCTGAACACGCTGTGACCCGTGGAGCTGACAGGGACAATGTGGTATCCTGGGGACGGCTCAGCAGACGGAACCCTCAAGCATGAAGTTGGATACAGTCCCAAGAGCAGCCGAGCAGTGAGCTGGAGCTGACAGCTGCCTGCAGGGGCCGGGGAGTCTCGCTGAGGGACCCTGCAGCCATCCAAGGGACGAAGCGCTGCAGCTTCAGGAGACCCCAGAGCAGCTTTCGCCCACTGTGGGAATGATTCACCAGCGGTGGCTGCTACGTGGGACGCGGCCTGCTGTGCTCTGCCCCGAGGAGTCCTGACTTGAGCTGCCTTTGCTCTGAGTGCTGAGACTCAGGAACAAAAGCCCAAAGCAGCTGGAGAGCACTGGAGACCACGGGCAGCAGGCTCTGCAGGCGTGGTGCAAAGCCTTTCCCACTCCCACCAGGAAGCTCTGCCACAGGAGCCCAGCTGGGAGCTGGTCCTGCCCCATCCTGCCAATAGCAAAGGCTCCTTTTGACCCACCAGGGGTTGGAGCTGGAGGAGATACAGATTGCAACCAATATTTATTAGAACAGTTTTTATTAATGAAGCTGTCCTTATGAGTAGAATCGAGCTGTCAGTGCCAGAGCAGCACCAGTAACGCGCGTGCCCGCAGTTCCCTGGCTGGAGCTCAGCAGGCAGGCTGGCCCTGGAGGGCAGTGGTGACGTGCCAGTGGCTTTCAGGCTCAGAATGTCCTTCAGGGGTACCTGTTTTTGTCAGATGTGGACATAACCTGTAGCCTTGCTCTGCAGCAGCACGTGCACCAGAGCCCAGGCAGGTCTTGCCGGCCCTGGAGAAAAAGGCTGGTCCCCATCCCAGCAGAGCCAGGAGCCCTGCCAGCCTCTGCACCGAGCCTGCTGCTCTGACAAGATTGATGGGACAGCTCAAAGAGTTTGTAGCTCCCTTGTAGAAAGTGAGAGAGCGTGATGGTGTCTTCTGTGGTTCTCACAGCACCTGAGGATCTGACCTTCCAGCAGTCCTTGCTGCAACTCGCTCAACAGAGGCTCAAGTTCCACCTCCCTACACAGACCCTTGTGTTGTGACTGCTGTGAGCTCGTGGAGTGCTACAGTCCCAGATAAAACTCCGTACGGCTGTGATGTGACTCACAAACTGACCTTGATTCAGGGAGCATGGCATGCGTGGCATCTTCAGCTCTACAGACAGCCCCCTTCCTGGATGCTGAAACCACAGAATCACAGAATGATTTGGGTCTTAAGACACCACAAAACCCATCCATTTCCAACCCCTGCCATGGGCAGGGACAACTCCCACTGGATCAGGGGGCTCAAAGCTCCATCCAGCCTGGCCTGGAACACCTCCAGGGATGGGGCAGCCACCACTGCTCTGGGCAACCTGGGCCAGGGCCTCCCCACTCTCACAGGAAAACATTTCTCCCTAAAATCTCAGCTCAATCTCCCCTCTTTCAGGTCAAAACCATTCCCCCTCCTCCTATCCCTGCACCCCTGATCAAGAGCCCCTCCACAGGTTTCCTGGAACCCCTTTCAGTTCTGGGAGGCTGCTCTAAGGTCTTCCCACAGCCTTCTCTTCTCCAGGCTGAACAACCCCAACTCTCTCAGCCTGTCCTCATACAGGAGGTGCTCCAGCCCTCAGATCATCTCCATGGCCTCCTCTGGACTTGCTCCAACAGCTCCAGGTCCTTCCTGTGTTGAGGACACCAGAGCTGGACACAGGGCTCCAGGTGAGGTCTCCCCAGAGCAGATCAGAGGGGCAGAATCTCCTCCCTCCCCCTGCTGGTCCCTCTGCTTTGGATGCAGTCTCCACTTCCATGGGCTATAACACTGAATTGCCACGCTGCTCCCGGGGGATTTGAACCCACCCCAGACTTTTGGGCCAAGTTCTGCCAAATCCAAGTTAAAACTTTTTGAGCACATGGGCAAGCACACTGCTGAGTTGCAGAGGGAAAACTAAGGTGATAGGTGAGAGCAGTGGTATTTGCAGAGCATCCTGACACTGCTACACTGCTGCGGGACAGCCCGAGCCATGGCCAGCCTTGCAGGCAAAGGAGCAGCTCTGTCACAGGAAGGAGGACACGGTGGGGAGGAGGCAGAGATGAAGCTGTGAAGGTGCCTCTTTGGAAGAAGCACTCCAGTAATCAGCAGAGGGTCATCTCCCCCCCAGTCTACCCAGTTGCATCAAGGAGTCAGGCTGTCCTGAAGGACATCTGTCATGGCATCTGGAGGACCTTCCCTTCATTTGCTTACTTAACCTTCCACCTCCTCATTCAGGTCCCATGTGTCTAGGAAAACAAGGTACTTCTGTGAACCTGACAGCTTGGTTTGCTAAGCCTGAAGGTCAAAGAACAGCTTCTAGGAAGTTAGAGACATCACAATAATGTAGTCAGAGGTGAGCAGGAATAGTGAGGAGAACATAGAATCACAGAATCATAGAATCATGGAATGGTTTGGATCAGGGAGCTCAAAGCCCCATCCAGCCTGGCCTGGAGCACCTCCAGGGATGAGGCAGCCACCACTGCTCTGGGCAACCTGGGCCAGGGCCTCCCCACCCTCACAGCAAAACATTTCTTCCTAAAATCTCATCTCAATCTCCCCTCTTTCAGCTGAAAACTGTCTCTCTCGTCCTATCCCTGCACTCCCGGATCAAGAGCCCCTCCCCAGTTTTCCAGAAGCCTTTTCAGTACTGGAAAGAAGGAGGTGAAGAGCTAGGTATTAAAATGTTTTGAAGTGAACCTTTGTTTCTGGTGCACAAAAGACAGACCCAACAAAGATCCATGTGGTGCTCAGCACCACTGCTTTGGACCCATCAGAGCTAGTGATGAAGGAAATCATAGGTTATGAGGAGAGTGTGGTCTCAGGACCAGCTAAGTGGAAGTTTGAAAAGAATCATCAACTCTGGGAAAATTCATGCTGTTGGCCAAACCCCCAGTGGGTCAAATCCCGGCCCTCAGCAGGGTGTTGGATCTGAGGTGGCTGGAGGGTCTTTTCCCATTTGTTTGGTCATCCCTGCCATGCTGAGGTGGGGATGGAAGCAGCACCACCCAGGAGGAGAGGAGAACAGCAGTGCTTGGGTCAGGATTTGGATTCCTGCAGCCCATGGCGGCACAGCAGCAGCAGTGATGCTCATAACGCTGAGCTGGTGGGATGGCACAGGGCCGGTGGTGCCAGTGTGAGGGGGAAGGCTGAGCACCACTCCAGGCAGGAGTGTGGAATGAGCAGGGGGGCAGGATCAGTGCAATGATGGAGCATCCCCTGCCCTGTCTCGATGGCAGGTTCTGCAAAGCCCAGAGGGTAGGCTGGTAGACTGGGTAGACTGGGTAGACTAGTCCCTGGCACAGGGATGAGGGTCCCAAGTCCTTCCAGGGTGGAGGGCAGGGAGGGAGCAGGGCTTCCAGCTGCAGGGCTGTGACACAGCAGGGAGTCAGCGAGCTGCAGGCACTCTCTCACCTTATCTGTGCATTCTGAATGGTCACAGAGGGGCACTGAATGAATGCTGTGTGATCTGCCGAGCTCTGCCCTCCTTCTCCCCCTTGCCAAGCAGGCAGAAGAGGGGCTGTGTCCCTCCTCCCCTGCACAACCCCGCAACAAGCAGGAGATTAAATGATGGTGGAGGGAAGGAATACCACTTCATCCAGGCAATGCAGCTCAGCCAGAGATCCATCAGCTGGGGCCTGGCTTTCCTCCTGACTTGAAAATTGTCCACCCTGCTCTGCAGGGCCGCTGGGAGCATCCCCGGTCTGCGTCAGCTCCTCCTGGCCACCAGAGTCCTGTCTGCTCTGCTCTTTTCTAGCATTCAGGTTCTTTAGGAGAGATCCAGTGACATTTGCTGCCAGAAAAGCATTTTCTACAGGAAACAAATGAAGAATGAGGGGTTATTTAGCGCTGCTGATGCCACAAATTTGTCCTGTGCTTTCCTGTATGAAAAGAGAGAAGCCCAGGAGGCTGCGTGATGCCCGTTCGGCCTGTGCTGTTCCATCTTCCCCAGCCTTGCCATGCCAGCTGGCCTGCTTCCATCCTGCTCCTCAGTCCCCCAGCAGCTGAAGGGATCCCATGTTGTAAAAGCAGAAGCAAACTCCATTGCCCTCCCCTCGTGCTGGGGTGCTGGTCCCTCATTCCTTAGATGAAGCCAAGGGATCACCTGCTCCCCTTCCAGCTGGCCAGGCCGGTTTGGCTGCTGGCAGGCTGGAGCCCACACCGTGCCATGGCAGCAATGGCACCCCAAGAGCAGAACAAGGCCCAGCCTTTCTCCACATGGCCTGTCCAGCAGCTCTGCTCAGTCTGGGCTCGGTGAGCAGCCAGAGACACCCTGAACTGGGCCATGTCCCGTGCCCTGGTGTAGAGAAGTGACGGGTGGGCGGCATGAGGCTGGCTGGGCGCTGGGACAAGGGACATCACCAGTGCTGGGGAGGCATCGTGGCCTCCCCTCAGCCAAATTCTCTGCCTCACCCACAAAACTAGCCCAGAGGTGCCAGAATTAGTCTGCAGGGAAGTGAATGGTCCATGCTGCCTGTGCTGGAGTGGCTGGAGACAGAACTAGATGGGAAAGACAGGGGTGATGCAGGGTGATGGCAGTGCTGGGGCTGATGACAGGGGCTAGAGCAGTGACAAGGAAGGGCTGATGGCAGTGAGCACAGAGAACATCTTTCCTGTATCCATGTGCCCTGCTGGGGGAATAAAGGACCCTGGGAGTGCCAGGGACTGCAGCTTCACAAAAGGATGCAGCGCCCTGGTCACTGGGGAGAGGGCAGGGAGTGTCTGAGCTGCTGTGAGGAAGACAAATGAGTGCATTTATGGCAGCTCCAGAAAAGTAACATCTGCAGGGGGCCTTAATGAAAAGCCAGGTATCTGGAAATATAATTACTGGCTGGATTGTCAACAGCAAATTAAACCCTGCTTAGGCTGGGTGCTGCCTTTCTTCTGAGGTCATTTTCCATAGGTAGGAAATCAGCAGAGTTCTTGGGTCTCAGGGCTTTGTCATTACTTGGAGGGGCGTTTACACTCATGGACCCAAATTTCTCCCATCTCTGGAACATTCAGACTCCTTCTGATTCAGCACAGGCACGACAGGGAGCTTCACCCTGTCCTGCAGTCATGCCTGCATCTTTAGGGTACCAGATTTGTGGACTCAAGCCCTGCTCCCATTCTGGGCGAGGGCTCAAGGCACATCCTGAGGGATGCTGAGCACCTTCAGCTCCTCATGAAGGCAAGCTCTTGCCAGGCACTACGGCTCAGCCTCCGGGTGCTTACGCAGAGAGTGAGTGGTCAGCTGCCTCGCTGTTGCACCCTGCAGAGACCTGCAGGACAAAGGAGGGTTCCAGCAGCTCCCGGGTCGTGGTGACACTGAGCCTGGAGTGAGCTAAGCTTGAATGGGTTCCAGCTTGCTAAGTTAAAGCTGGTGCCAGCGTGGAGAGAAGGCTGAGCAGGGGCTATACAGGCTGCCAGCCAGGGCTGTGCCCCTCTGCAGGACCACAGCAGCCCTGTGGAGCTGGGGTTCACAGAGGGATGCTCTGTCCCCTCTCCAGGAAGTCGTCCGTGAGCTTCCACTGCGTTAAACCTCCACAGCTCTGTCACTTCATAGTCTCCCCTTCCAACACCAGCATGTTCAAAACCCCTTCAGCTCATGGGGGTTCCTGGTGGATTCCACAGAGGCCCTCAAAGCTGGGAGGGCGTTGTTGCAGCTACTCAGAGAGGTGGGAGGAGGCGAGCGGGCGACGAGCGACAGCGCATCTTTGCCCCTTGCACTCTTCCACACTCCTTCTGCTTCTGACTCCCTTTTTTTGGCTGTGCATGACATCAGCAGCTGTTCTTAGAAAATCACAGATGGACGGGAAGCCGAGACAGCTGACAGCACAAACATCCCGTCGCTGCCCAGCGCCTTTCCTTCCTCTGCCAGGTTCTGCTCTCCATCCCTCTCTGAGGTGGAGGAGCCCAGGGAGCTCTGATGAGTGCATGGCCTCCTTGCCCAAGAACTGTTTTGTCCTCTTGGAGGCAAAAAAACGCTTCCAAAAATGCCTTCCAATGCATCAGGCAATGTTTTTAGAGTGGAAAAGAGTCATGGGGAGAATGAGGGAGGCACAGCATGGCCTGTCCCGTGCTCCAGAGGCAGAGCGTTTGTGTCCCAAGAAGTATCAGTGGGTGCTCTGGTCTCTCATCATGCAGAGTGTGTTTGATCCGTAGGGTTTTGCTGATCAGTCTCTGCTGTCCATGATTCCCCAGAGGACCTACACTAATAAGAGCCACAGTCAAAATAAGTGCTTTTGCCTTCATCTCCCACCAGCCCTAGTTCCCAGGTGAGAACTTTCAGCTGGAGCTCAGTCCACATCAGGTCTGGAAAGAGCAAATCACCATATCCTGGTGTTTCTTTTAAAAAGCTCAGAAGCACTTTGAGATCTGTGGATCAAAAGGGGCCTTGGAGAAAGTCAGTTGGGACTGCTGCTGCAGCACAGGTGAGGGCTACATTGGAAGGGGGAAGATGTAGATCAGACATTAGGAAGAAATTCTTCACAATGAGGGTGGGGAGGCCCTGGCCCAGGTTGCCCAGAGCAGTGGTGGCTGCCCCATCCCTGGAGGTGTTCCAGGCCAGGTTGGATGGGGCTTTGAGCCCCCTGATCAGTGGGAGGTGTCCCTGCCCATGGCAGGGGGTTGGAACTGGATGGATGGGCTTTGAGGTCCCTTCCAACCCAAATGATTCTGTGATTCTATGAACACACAGTGTCCTTTCACCTTTGTTCTCCTGCTTCATACTCAGGCAAAAGCCCCTCTCCTGACCCTCTGAGCGAGCGTGCTGGGTGGCTGTGCCAGCTCCAGCCCCGGGCAGCCTGCTCTGCAGCATGCCTGTCCGTGAGAGCCCTGTGCCGGGGCACAGCACCGGCAGCCTGACCTCCTTGTGTCACTGTAGCTGGTGCAGGAGAGGTGCTCTGGCTTCTCATGCCATGCACACAAGCAGCTGCTCGGAGGGCGGCTGTAGATCGTGCTCTCTGAGCAGTTGACAGATGCAAGGTGGCAGGCACAGGCGCCCAGGACCCTGCAAACGGCTGCAGCATGAGGATCAGCGCAGAGCGACGCTGCCAGCTTCCACCCTCCCAGCCCCACTCACCCTGGGACAGAGCTGGATGAGGGGCTGCACTCGGGCACGAGGACATGAATTTGTCCTCCAGAGTCCATCACGTGCTTCTCGCAGTACCTTGCATGAGCCACTGACCGCTAGACCTGTGTAGAGCAAGGGTGGAGCATCCCTGCCCCATGGAAAAGCTGAGAAAGGAAAATCCTCACTGGTGGGATGGCCGGGTCAGATCCTGCAGAGGTGCAGGTGGGAGATGGGCAGAAGCCATTCTAGACGGGTGCTCCATGGCATCCTGATGTTGTTTTGTCTCTGGAGGTGTTTCTGATGAGGAGCCAGCTCGTCTCACCTGGCAGCACATCCCACTGAGCAGCCAGCAGCACAAGATGCCCTGATCATAAAGAGTTTCAAAGACAGGACTAGGCAGGGCTCAATATATTATCATCTTACTATTAACACATCACTTCAGGTGCCAAAAAGCAGCTTTCCTGGCGTGCTTTCAGGGCTCTTATTCCAGACCTGCATCCCAGCTGCAACTTTGACAATGACGCTCTTGAGCTGTACTTATTCAGGTGCAGCATCCAAACAAACCACAGAGCAACCAAGCAATTACTGGAATTCACAGCCTGTCCTGTCCCAGATGTTATTTCTAAGCATGTCCTTGGCCAGGACTGTTCAGGGTAGTTCAGTTCTGTGGACTGAAGGTTCCAGGGATGTGGTTGAGATAAGGAACTGCTTCCTATTGCTGTTGCCAGGTCCAGCCAAATCCCCACCAGGCACACAACGTGCAGGCAGGACAGCAGTGCCCGTGCCCAGATGGCCAAGAGGGCCAATGGCATCTTGGCCTGCATCAGAAACAGCGTGGGCAGCAGGAGCAGGGCAGGGATTGTGCCCCTGCACTCAGCACCGGTGAGACAGCACCTCGAGTACTGGGGTCAGTTCTGGGCCCCTCACTACAAGAAGGACATTGAGGGGCTGGATCTCATCCAGAGAAGGGCAACGAGGATGGGGAAGGGGCTGGAGAACGAAGTCCTATGAGGAGAGACTGAGGGAATTGGGGTTGTTTAGCTTGGAGAAGAGAAGGCTGAGGGGAGACCTCATCACTGTCTACAACTGCCTGAAAGGAGGCTGTGACAGCGTGGGTGCTGCTCTCTTCTCACAAGTGACAAGTGAGAGGACGAGAGGGAACGGCCACAAACCAGGGCAGGTTTAGACTGGACATCAGGAAGAATTTCTTCACTGAGAGAGTGATCAGGGATTGGAACTGATTGCCCAGGGAAGTAGTGGAGTCTCCACCCCGGGAGGTGTTTAAAAGATGGGTAGATGAGTTTCTTAGGGATCTGGTTTAATAGGAAGACAGGCACGGCTGGACTGGATGATCTCAGAGGTCTCTTCCAACCTTACGATTCTATGAGTCTATGATTCTATGAACAACTCCATCCTATTCCTCGGGATCAGAGCTCAGGGAAAAAAAAACCCTTCATGAGTGTCGTTGATGTCCACCTCCCAGACCTGTAGTCTCTCCAGGATCAGACTCCAGCACTGCCTGTTGCAGTCTCTGCCTTGTCTGGCTTGAAGTTCACTAGCGGAGCTGGGTCACAAGGATGCACCACATGGCAAAATAAGAAGGCAGGACAAACTGCATGCTCATTCCTCCCTGTTCTAGCTGGGTCCCTGCCTTTCCTCACCTTTGACCCTTCTCCAAACCATCCTGTAACACTTATCATGCCATCCCCAGACTCCCTGGTGCAGGAGCCCCCGGGAAGCTCTCTGTGTAGCAGCCCCATTAGCGTGTACACCTTTCCAGGGAGTTTCTGCTGCTGAATCCCCATGGGAGGGTTGCCACAGTGGCCAAGGTGTGCTTGCTCAGGGTGTAGGGGTGTCTGAGGGTTAGCTGAGCTCAGCACCACCCACCCCATCTCCTCTGGTCACTCTCGGTTTCCCAGCTTTGTCCTTACGCAGCCGTCCTTGAAGAACAGGCACAGGGACGCAGCAGGGGAAGTGTGAAAGGAAGGTGTTCATTACAGCTTTAGGTGAACACAACTCTCATTTGAGGTGTTGTGGTTCTGTACAGTATAAAAACGTGTGAACACAGGCACCAGAGCAGCCCTGTCTCTGCAGGTTATGTGTGACCCATCCTGACCCCTTAGCGAAGTGTCTGTTGTCAAATAACAGCACAAGATAAATTGGTGTCTGCGAGTGCCTGAGCTGAGACCACCACGCTCGTTACTTGTGAGTGCAATTAGAAATGACATGGCAGCCTTGGGCCATGTGTTGTCTCATCCCTGCTGAACTCCTGTCTCTGAGCACAGGAACAAGTGCCCACAGCACCGTGTTTGTCCGCACTAGCCAGATGCTAATTCATATTCGGAGACTTTTCCAGTCCCAAATGGCTTAGGAGCTATCCTGGTAAGAAAGACAAAGGCAATATCATAAGCCTTGCTTTAGAGATGCAGAATTGAGGCACCAAAAAGTTTAAGAGACTTAATAGGGATTTGGAGAGGTGGAAACATCTCAGGGAGAAGGCTTGACCTTCCAGCGTCCACCTCATCAAAAACACCAGGGGGCACAAACCAAGAGCTATCCCTGCCTATGGATGAGCATTCCCTCTGCCAGTGCAGCCCTCCTGGTGCCTCTGGCTGGTGGGATGCAGGCAGCCCCTGGGGCTGGAAATGGGCAGAGATGTGTGCCCCTCCCTGCAGGGCGTGCAGAGGCCCCATGGACCAGCACACAGATACCAGGGACACTGGTGCCAAGGCTAGAAAGGGACCTAACCTACTGACACGAGTGAGCTTCTTGACAGCAGCCCCCATGGCCACACACAGGCCACCAGAGCCCCTTGCCATGTGCAAGGAACACACTGGAGACCAAGAGGGAGTTGGAAGGTCCCAGGGAGCTCTTCCTTCAGGGGAGCTGCAATCCTGTTTGTCCCCAGCTTGCTGCCATCACCCAGGGTCTTCTGAAAGGATTTGTCTCTCTCCTCTGTTCTCCTCCTTCTCTTGGATAGTTTTGGTGGCTCTGGCTTGTTGTGTCACAGCCTGGGGAACTGTGACAGCACCTGCCCTGTGTGTGCACCTGCACATCTGTACGAGTCAGTGTCAGCACTGTGTGTGCATGCTTGGAAGGGGAGAGGCAATCCTGTAACCCATAACCAGAGAATCATGGAATGGGTTGAGTTGGAAAGGACCTCAAAGCCCACCCTGTTCCAACCCCTGCCATGAGCAGGGACACCTCCCACTGGATCAGGGGACTCAAAGCCCCATCCAACCTGGCCTGGAACACCTCCAGGGATGGGGCAGCCACCACTGCTCTGGGAAACCTGGGCCAGGGCCTCCCCACCCTCACAGAAAAACATTTCTCCCTAAGATCTCATCTCAATCTCCCCTCTTGCAGCTGCAAACCCTTCCCCTTCATCCTGTCCCTGCACTCCCTGATCAAGAGACCCTCCCCAGTTTTTCTGGAGCCTCTTTCAGTCCTGGTCTCCCCTCAGTCTTCTCTTCTCCAGGTTGAACAACCCCGACCCTCTCAGCCTGTCACACATAACCTAGGAAGGTATCTCAGCAGCACTGCTCTTGAGAGTGGCTGGGCTTTGGAGCACAGGCATGAGCATCTGCATGGGCAGGAGCACCTGGGGTGCCCAGGGGGGTGGGAGCTGGAGCATGGGTGTCACTGGCAAGCACTGCCCATGCCCACAGCTGGCCAGGGTCAGAGGCAGTGCTTCCCAGGAGGATCCATCCCTGAGGACATTCAGGTCGGGGCTGACCCACTGAATGTGCCTGTGGCTCTCCCCATCCAGTAGTGAGAAGCACACCTGGGAGGAGCTGGGGAGCCCTGACCCCGCCCTCCGGGGTACGTCAGAGGCTGCTCCCCACCGGCACTGGCCACTCAGGCCCTTTTGGTAGCCCTGGCTGCCTCCATCCTCACAGACACACATCGCCCCACGGCCCCAGGCTACCCGGGCACTGTAAGACATCAGGAGGAGGCTGGCAGAGAGGCACTGAAGTGCTTTTAGAAACACTTTGTGTTTCCATACACGGGAGAGCAGGACAATCAGCGCTGGATCCCCGGTTGTCACGTCTGGCTCTTTAGAAAGCCGGAAACTGAAGATTTTGGGAACACCACACGCTGAGGTGTATTTGCTTCTCTCTGATTTTCGAGCTGTCTGGCTTGCGGGCACAGTGCTGCGATCACAGAGCCAGAGCTCTGCTACTTAAAATACAGGGAAGCAAGCTGGGTTTCACACAAGCCCGTGGCTCCTGGAGCCGCAGCGTGTGAAGCCCCCGCTGGATGCTGAGAGCGGAGCAGTTCCCGTGAGCCGGCCACGCGCTGTGCGTGGCTGTGGGTGAGGAAATTGGCTGCTGAACTCTGAGTCAGGGGAAAAGCTTTGGCAATTGCCTGCAAAAGTGCAAAGTGGCAGCACTGAGTGTGCAGCCTCGGCTGGCCGAGGGGCTCCTGGCTGAGACTGGGGGGGGAGCCTGTGCAGCCCTCAGAGACCCAGAGGGGCTCCAGCAGGCTCAGGTGCTGATTGCTCTGTGGCAAAACAGCCCCCACACCTCCTCAGAGCCTCCCCAGGCCAGGCTGAAGTGGCCACTACCACCCCAGCAGCAGCAGCAGGCTTGGCTCTGCAAATCAGTGTTTGCAAACAAAAAAAGGATATTTGCTGATGGGTTTTTCATAGAATCCTAAAATGGAGTTTGGGTCAGAAGGGACCTCAAAGCCCATCCAGTTCCACCCTCACTGCCATGGGCAGGGACACCTTCCACTGGATCAAGGGGCTCGAAGCCCCATCCTACCTGGCCTGGAACACCTCCAGGGATGGGGCAGCCACCACTTCCCTGGGCAACCTGGGCCAGGGCCTCCCCACCCTCATTGTGAAGAATTTCTTCCTAACGTCCAGTCTAAATTTTCCCCCTTCCTGTTTAAAGCCATTGGCCCCCATCCTGCCACTATTTGCCCTTGTAAAAAGCCCCTCCCCAGCTTTCCTGAAGCCCCTTTCATTACTGGGAGGATGCTCTAAGGTCTCCCCTCAGCCTTCTCTTCTCCAGGCTGAACAACCCCAACTCTCTCAGCCTGTCCTCATATGGGAGGCCCTCCAGCCCTTGGATCATCTCTGTGGCCCCCTCTGGACTCGCTCCAAAGGACCTGTTTTTCTGATGGGATGCTGTAAAGTACTTTAGCAATAGTGGTGGAAGGAGTAGTGGAGGAATTTCTTATGAGAGCAGAGTGCAGCAGTGGGAATTGTGGCTGTGGATCCCGGTTCTGCGGGCAGCGTTTGGGAAGATCCGAGACACATCTGCTATAAATTGGGTAAAAGGGTGGTTTGTGATCTCCTTCTCCTGCAAGGAGCTCATGTCTCAGGGCTGTCTCGGCGAGCGTGTGCTGTCCCTGCCCTGGTCACAGCAAGCCCAGCACTGCTTCTGACAATCCCTTGGTGTCTGGTTCTCTGCGTTTTTTTGGGACCGAGCGACAGTTTGTCTCTGTGGCTCTCTGTTAATCTTACATCCTGTGTGCTTTCAAAGCTATTCTGTGGTCTGGCTGAGGGCCTCACTTAATATCTGGCTGATGTCCTGGCTCAGAGAAATCATAGTCAAGTTTGTAGGCACGTAGTTCATGGCTCGTGCTGGCGCCGTGCTCAGGAGCATCCAAGGAATGGGATGTCAGAAGTGCTCTGCGGTGGGGTTAAGTCTGAACCCGCACAGACCAGGGATGGATTTCCTGAGGCCTGATGCCCTGGGAAGTGTGCTAGGGTTGGGGCAGGATGCATAAAGGTGGGCGTGGCAAAGCCCTGGGTAGCAGCATTGTCAGGGAGTCCTTCAGCCCCAAGGGGATGAACCTGAGCCACAGCCCAGCATCCCGAGAGTCGCTCTGCTGAGAGGGAGCATCTTGCCAAATTCCCGAGGCAGGCTGGATATGAGGAGTTACATATGTTCCCCATGGCTTACACAGTGAGGGTCTCCTTGGGCTGCAGTGAGGGGTTGTTCCCAGGACTGCAATCATCAGTGCTGCAGGGTTTGGGGGTCACTGCTCCCTAATGAGCTGCATGCATGGTGGGACAGCCACAGACCTCCAGCATCCCACCCCCTGCTCTCTGAGCTTTGGCTCAGCCAGTGGTGAAGGAAATTCCTTATGGACTGTTTCCAGGCTACTGGATCCCCACCACAGCCATGGTGTGAGCCAGCCCTTCTTCCCGTGGGATGCAGTTTGGTTCCCACCAACCTGGGGGTTGGGGAGCTGGTACAGGGAGATGTGATGCTGATGCAGGGAGTCAGTTGGTGAGGCCGTGCTGGCCATGCTCGCAGATGTCTTCAGGGCACACGAGCCCAGCACAGCTGCCTGCCTGTCCTGTCCTGTTTTATGTCTCAGAAACAAAGAAATAAATGACCCAGAATGAGACTTTTAAAGCTGAAGGGGGACTGTGTCAGATATGGTCCTTTTTTGAGACGTTTGTGATATCTGCAGCCTGGAGAGATGGCTTTCCCATGGGAGCTGCTCCAGCTGTACCTGGGGGGGTGCCTGTATCCCAGTTTCCAAACCTGAACAGCGTGCCCAACTGGCTGCCAGCAGGCTGGAGCTCCTGGACCACCACAGCTGGGCTGGGGACCGTGCTCATCCCAGGGCATGGTGTTCCCAAAGCAGGAAGGGGTCCACAGTCCACAGGTGTGCTGATACCCCCTTTCCAGGCTGCTCTCCTGGTGCAGGTAGCGCTCAGATCCTCTTCTGCTGCAGAACCCTGGGCTTTCCTCAGTCCCCTGTTTTCTGTTGTCTCTGCTCCACCACGAGCTGCAGCCATGCAGGGCTCTCCAGGGCCTGCTGAGAGCCAACAAGGGGGCTCACAGACCCAGCATTAGTGGACCCCACATGTCACAAACAGCATCCTGGTAGACTTGTTTTTTTCCGTTTCTGGCTTCCTGGGATGACGGTTGAGTCACCAGAGGGGGCAGTGAGGGAGCTGAGGAGTGGCACACCCAGCTGCAGCCCCACAAAGCAGGGCTGGGTGTGCTGCTGCGCCTCACTTTCCCCCTCTGTGATGGTTGTTCTTAGGTGTCTGCATGAGGCATTGCTGCCAGACCAGCACTCAGGGCAGCACACTGAGCTGAGCAGGTTAAATGGATGACTTTAACCACCCAAAGTCCTTGATGGGGGCCTCTGAACCACAGGCCACACTGGGAAAGGCACTCATTTTCCTCCATCCACTTCCAGGTGGGACATGGATGGTGTAAGGGCAGAAAGGAGCACTCGCACCTTTCCTGCTGCCAGGGGATGCAGGGAGGATGCAATGTGCCCCTGGGTCCAGTTGGCAGCTGGGGACCATGGCTGCAGCACACCTGGCTTGCTCTTGGAGATCATAGAATCATAGAATCATCTGGTTGGAAAAGATCTGTGAGATCATGGGGTCTTGTGTGCTTCGGATTAGGAAACAGCAAGAATGGGATCAAGCAAAAAGTGACCTGTTAGAGAGAAAGAAAAGCCCACAGCTCCCTCATAGGGGCCTTGGGTGCTTGGAGATATTTTTTCCAGTGGAAAAGGCCATGGGGGTGCTGGTCAACAGGGGCTGACCATGAGCCAGCAGTGGCCCAGGTGGGCAAGAAGGCCACCAGCATCCTGGCTTGGCTCAGCCATGGGGTGGCAGCAGGAGCAGGGAAGGGATCGTCCCCCTGCACTCGGTGCTGGTGAGGCTGCACCTCGAATCCTGGGTTCAGTTTTGGGCCCCTCAGTCCTGGAAAGACCTTGAGGGTCTGGAGAGCGTCTGGAGAAGGGAACGGAGCTGGGGAAGGGTCTGGAGAACAGGGGTTCTGGGAGCAGCTGAGGGCCCTGGGGCTGTTTAGTCTGGAGAAGAGGAGGCTGAGGGGAGACCTCATCGCTCTCTGCAGCTCCTGGAAAGGAGGTTGTGGTGAGGTGGGTGCTGGGCTCTTCTCCCAAGTGAGAAGGGATGGGATGAGAGGAAACGGCCTCAGGTTGTGCCAGGGGAGGTTT
The DNA here is from genome assembly GCA_033558185.1 of Dromococcyx pavoninus. Classification (NCBI taxonomy): domain Eukaryota; kingdom Metazoa; phylum Chordata; class Aves; order Cuculiformes; family Neomorphidae; genus Dromococcyx; species Dromococcyx pavoninus. The sequence goes on along the minus strand of JAUMJL010001205.1, from coordinate 63,054 downwards.
AGATTGGATATTGGAAAAATGTCTTCACTGAGAGGCTGCCCAGGGCAGTGGTGGAGTCTCCATCCCTGGAGGGGTTCAGAAGCCGTGGCACCTGGGGGCAGGGTTCAGCAGGCACCGTGGGGTTGGCTGATGGTTGGACTGGATGAGCTGAGAGGTCTTTTCTAACCAGTGCTTGCAGTCAGCGTTAAGATGTCCTTTCTGCTTGGATTTTTCTTTAGAAAGTCAGGATTTCAGGTTTCATCTCACTGCTTTGGTGAGGAACTTCTCAGGCTGCCAGAAGATCAGGGCACAGTGTTTCTCACCTGGCAGCTGGCAGCCTGTGGGAAGGGCTGTCCTGCCACCCCTGCTTTACCCTCCTCTTTCCCCTCTTAGTACCCCCTGGGGCACTCCCAAGCAGCGTCAGACCAGAGAGTTAAGATCTAACCTCATGGGGAAGAAAAGACCATAATCTGGGTAATCTGGGTCCTAAACCAGGTCCCTGAGGGATCAACAGGATCACGTTTTCTTCTCTCTCCTTGAACTCCTCCCCAAATATTGTTTTTTATTCCAAGCGCTGTCCAGCAAGGGCAAAGCAGGAGGACTCCAAGTGAGCAGCAGTGCCCAAAGTGGCACCTGGTCAGAGCACAGAGCGGGGCTGCACGGCAGCTCTGGCATCACTGAGTTAAGCCAGAGGTTTGGTGGGATGGTGGACACCTGCCTTTGCAAAACACAGCCTTGCAAAGCTGCTGTTGAGACCTGCTCTGGTTTTGGCACGGAAGGTGTCACGCAGCTGCCTGTGTGGGCACCGCTGAGCTGGCCGGAGTGTTTCCCTGACCTCCAGAGGATGAAGCTCTGGGGCCGGCGAGCCCTGGGCACGGTGCCTGCCCTGCAGCAGGTCATTCCCATCTCCATCTCCCTCTGGGTGTTGCTGCTCTGTGTTCACACGCTCGGTGCAGAGCGACGCTCGCTGGCGCCTGCTCGTGCCAGAGCGGCCGGTGCTGCCGCGCTCGCCTGATGCCCGTGGGCTGGGGCAGCACGGAGGTGGCTGCGGGCCCTGTCCCCGCTCCACCTGCAGGCAGGGCTGGGAGGGATGCCCGCGCAGGGATCCAGCGCCTCATCTCCTGGCAACGGTCCTTCCGTAGCAACCGCCGAGGGGAGCGGGAGTAGGACAGCTGCGGCCGGGGAGGAGGAAGAGCGGGAGGCCTTGGTGGACCCCCAGGTACGTGTGGCTCTGGCCGGACACTGGATGGGTCCCGCTGGCATCCTCCCCCGGCCCCAGGGGCACCAGGACAGCACGGGGCCAAGGGCAGGCACTGGGCTGGGGGGCAGCAGTGGGTGCAGGGGCTGCTGCCTCCTGGCCATTGGTCGGGCAGTGGAGGGTGGGAGCAGAGCCAACAGGAGCTCCAGCTGGTGTCCTCCAAGCATGACCATGGCCTGGCCAGCCTGCCCAGCAGAGCCAGCACTGGGCTGGTGGGGCTTCCTCCATGGACATCCTTCTCTTGCCCTGCCTCAGCTTTGGCAAGGCCAAACCAGCTGCTGTATGGATTAGTGGCGCCAGTGTCCCAGCAAGGCCTCTCTTGGCTTCCCCTCAGCAAGGAAAACCAGTGCCCATGGACCAGTTCTCCCAGCAGCCAGCCAAGCCCAAGCCCCAGTGCATGGGGTCTCCCTGCCCAGTGCTCACCCAGGCATGTCCCTGCAGGGTTGCTCCTCCTTGGCCCATCCTGGTTTTTGGTTGCATATGAGTCACAGAATGAATATCTCCGTGACTTACCTTGTTATTCTTTTTTTCACCATTGGCCTATTTGAATCTGCTTTGCTTTGCACTCCCACTTGCCTCCCCTCTCCCTTAGCAGTGCCTGTACCTGTTGAATGCAGACCACTGCACTCCACCACTGTTAATTCATCTCAGACTTTTGGTGTTCCTCTCCAGAACCCTCCCTGCATGCATCCCTTCCACCCCATGCCCGTGTGTTGGTGCCTCTCTTCAGCTGAGGCCATTCCCTTCCCTTTGAGCAGGGCACCAACATCTGACTAAGGTTCAAGGCCAAGTTGTAGCATGGGGATGGTGGGGACACAGCCTGGTAAACCAGGGAGAACATAGCATAGCACCTCTCTGCAAAGCACACACAGGACAGAGACCCTTGCAGCTGCTTGAACAGGGGCAAATATGATTGTCCTGTAGCATCCTCCCAAAGAGCTGCACCTCCCATCTGAGGACAGGCTGAGAGAGTTGGGGTTGTTCAGCCTGGAGAAGAGCAGGCCTCTCCCTACCATCCCAGCAATCCTCACCACCTCCTCACCTGCTAGTCCTTGCTATCTGGAGCCCTGAGTCCACTCCTGGAGCCCTCAGCACGAGAAGGACATGGATCTACTGGAGAGAGTCCAGAGGAGGCCACGGAGATGATCCGAGGGCTGGAGCACCTCTGCTATGAGGACAGGCTGAGAGAGTTGGAGTTGTTCAGCCTGGAGGGGAGAAGGCTGTGGGGAGACCTTAGAGCAGCCTCCCAGTAATGAAAGGGGCTCCAGGAAAGCTGGGGAGGGGCTCTTGATCAGGGAGTGCAGGGATGGGATGAGGTAGAAGGGTTTTCAGCTGAAAGAGGGGAGACTGAGATGAGATCTTAGGGAGAAATGTTTTGCTGTGAGGGTGGGGAGGCCCTGGCACAGGTTTCCCAGAACAGTGGTGGCTGCCCCATCCCTGGAGGTGTTCCAGGCCAGGTTGGATGGGGCTCTGAGCCCCCTGATCCAGTAGGAGGTGTTCCTGCCCATGGCAGAGGGTGGAACTGGATGGACTTTGAGATCCTTTCCAACCCAACCCATTCCATGATTCTGTGACTCTTTAGGTCTGTGGTTCCTACCCTTTCTGCCGCTGCCGCTCTGCCTCCCCCATCCCCACTCTCACTGCATTCCCCGTGGGGCTGCAGGCTCCGGCTGCCCCATCCCGTGCCCCATCCCAGTTCATCCCTGCAGGGAGCTGGCGTGAGGGCTGCAGCCTGCACCGCCCGGGCTGCGAATGAGCTCTGGGGCAGGCGGCGCACAGGCCCCTGCGGCAGCCGTCACGGCCAGAGATGCTGCTTTCTCCTCTGTACCAACAAAGGGCCTTAACAGGAATAGAGTGTGCAAAGCAGCACTTGGAGAATCACAGCCAGAGAGTGCAGGTGCCAGAGGACACGGGGAGAAAGCGGAGCTGGAGGAGATCCACGCACAGGCTGTGGGGGAAGGAGCTGGGGCGCAGCAGGCACCCGCAGGCACGAGCGGCTCTGGGCACAGAGCTGCTGGGAAAACAGGGCTGAGTCAGCTCTTCCCCCCCCTTCCTCCCACCCCTGGGCCTCCTCACACGCAAAGCCCCACGGAGCCAAGGTGGATTGATGGAAGGATGAGGGGTGTAAACGGGTGGTAAGCAGTGTCTGGTCATCACTCCGTGCTGTTGTGGGGCCGTTGTACCTCTGGGCAGCATTTCTGGGAGGGACGTTTTACAAGGGCAAGAGGTGATAGGACAAGGGGGAATGGCTTTAAACTAGAAGGGGAAAGATTTAGAATAGACCTTAAGAAGATGGGGGGGGGGGGTGTCCTGGATCTGGCTGCCCAGAGCAGTGGTGGCTGCCCAATCCCTGGAGGTGTTCCAGGCCAGGTTGGATGGGGCTTTGAGCCCAGATCCAGTGGGAGGTGTCCTTGCCCATAGCAGGGGTTTTGAAATTGGATGGGCTTTGAGATCACTTCCAAGCCACAGTATCACAGTATCACAAGGTTGGAAAAGACCTCTGAGATCATCCAGTCCAACCTATGACCCAACACCAACACCTTCTCATCATTTAAACCATGGCACTCAGTGCCTCATCCAATCTGCTTTTAAACACCTCAAGGGACGATGACTCCACCCCCTCCCTGGGCAGCTCATTCCATTGGCCAATCACCCTGTCAGTGAAAAATTTTATCCTAATATCAAGCCTAAACCTCCCCTGATGAAGCCTGAGACCGTGTCCTCTAGTTCTGTCACTGGTCACCTGAGAGAAGAGACCAACCCCTGCCTGCCTACAGTCTCCTTTTAGGTAGTTATAGAGAGCAATAAGGTCTCCCCTGAGCCTCCTCCTCTCCAGGCTAAACAACCCCAGCTCCCTCAGTCACTCTTCATAGGGCTTGTGCTCCAGCCCCTTCACCATCCTCGTTGCTCTCCTCTGGACACTCTCCAGCGTCTCAACATCTCTCTTAAACTGAGGGGCCCAGAACTGGACACAGCACTCAAGGTGCAGCCTGACCAGTGCCGAGTATAAGCCAAACCATTCTCTGATTCTGCCAGGAAGGCCCCTGTTGATGCTTTGTCCCGTTGTCTGGGGACAAGAGGACTTGCCTTTCCCTTGGCCATGCAGATGCTGACATGTGAGACATTCATCACACACAGCAAGCCCCCAGAGACCAAAACCTGAGCCCAGGTACCCAGACCACGGGGATTTTCTTGGCAGGGGTTCTGACATCATCCCCAAATGATGTGTTTGGCCCAACTCTCCAATCTGGAGATCCCCATCTGCAGATTTCCATCCCCAAAAGTGACTTACAGGACCTCTCATATTTCCTCAAGATCCCTGCCTCCCAGGTAAACAGAGTCCTTGTGACTCATCACTTTGTTTGTCAGACTTTGGATCAGCTCTGCCTGGAGCATTGGGAGCACTCAGCTCAGCTTGCAGAATGCAGTGTACCCTATAAATTCAACAGCTTCCCTTCCTTTCTCATCCTCTGGACTCTCTGAGCCGTGGCGGTAAGGAGTTAATCTCTGTCACTGGCTCAGCAGAGGCAAAGGCAAGATGGGGCACTGGAGTCCTGTACCTATGGGTCTCCTCTCCATAGCTGGATGTTTGGATGGGGCAGAGCTCTCCAGGCAGGGAGAAACCTGGAGCTGTTGTAGGAAAGCCTGCAGAAGAAATAGTGAGGTATCTCTGTCCTGAAACCTTCAGTTAGTGCTTGATTGGTGAGGGGTCCCATGGAGGAACAGGAACTAATTATCCTGGAATGTATCTCTGTGTGCAGAGGGGGACAGGAAAAACATATTCTTCTACCAAGTGCATCTGTGTCTGTCTGAGCTGATGCCAGGGCTACCCCAAAAGCACAGTCTGCTCCGTGGCAGGTTTCATCCAAGTGAACCTCCCCGAACTAGATGGAACCATCTCCAGAAAAACTCTGTGAAGAGACTGTAAGATCTTATGCAGATGAACTGTGTCTTTCCACACCTGTGGGCAGATCAGTGGGAAGAGCCTGTGATCTCTGTTTTTTGGCCTTCGTATGCTGCTGTGTTTAAAAATTTAGCAGCTATAATTTCAGGCGCAGCAGGCAAGTCTCTCCATGATGCCGTTGCGCCGGTCCAACTGAATTCAACTCCCAAGAACACAGCAGGACCTTGGCTTGACTTTGGAGATCCCAGCCCCCTGGGGATCCCCTGAAATGCTGAGGTTGGAGAGGCCCAGGAGGTGAGATGTGGAGAACAGGGAGCAGCAGCAGCTGTCAGGGACCTGCTTCCCTTAGCACGAGGGCTCTTTGCCGCCCGTGTCCCTCCTAACAGCCGGCGGCAAGGAGGGCCGAGAGTAGGTCCCTTCTACAGGACCAGGGAGTGGGGTCCTGGCATGCAACAATCTTGAAAAGGACTTAGGGATGAAGACAGAGGAAGCATTAAATGCAAGATCCCAGCAAGGCCAATCCTGAGGGAGTAGAGTCAACCTGCAAATCCCGAGGATGCTGGGCTTGTTTGGTTTGTTGAAAGAAAGGGGATTCGACAGCTGCCTATTGATGCGTTACTGGGTAAACACTGGAGTAGAGAAGAAAGACAGGGTTCAGCTAAAGGACACAAGAAATGGTGCAGTGTTTGGAGATGTTCAAGCTGGCAATTCCGACAAAAGCACAAGCAGGCACTGTGGGAGGTGCTGCAGGGGGAGCGGGGCTGGTACGCCCGGGGGCTCCTTCCATCTCTCTCTTGCAATGTGCAACAGGAATGGAGATGTGGCTCTCTGCCCAGTCCAGCTCTCTCAAAACCACTGCTACTGCAGCTTCATTTCTTTCTGGGCTCTGAGAATGAAGATGCTTTGTCTATTTATTGTGGTCCAGGCAGGATAAAGGGTGTCATGGTCAGAAAATAAAAGGACCTAGAATGCAGGTCCACCTGGCTCAGGAGCAGTGCAGAGGGCTGCCAGAGGGCAGAGTTAGGGGGTGAGGCTAAATGTGGCCATGGCTAGGGGTGTGATGGCTTATTCCTGCAACACCCAAGCTGAGGGCCTATTGCAGATGCAGATGGGTGACATCCTCCAGCCCAGGTCCCACAGGACCATGTGTGAGAGTCGAAATGGTCCTTCAGACCTTGGACATGGAGGCAGTGTTGTATTATTGCTGCTTGAATTCATAGTGCCAGGTTGATGATGCTCTAGCAATGCTAAATTACAGTGATAAGGGGAGATAATTGCAATTAGAACCACTGTGCTGTAATTAGGGTGCTTTATATAAAATGTCAGAAGAGGCAGTGCTGATGGCATGGGTGGGCTCACTGTTGAAGCCAGGCGTGACAGAAAGGACCAGGAGGTTCCCCTCAGCATTCACCAGCGATGGAGTGGGCTTGAGGACTTGGCAGGTTCTCAAAGGTATCACAGACACCAATCTGCTGTAGAAGGTGGGGATGACCAGCCCATGCTTCCCTGTCCTGTCACCCATGGGTGGCTTTATCCTTTTCTAGCCCTCGTTGCTGGCCTCATGGAGCAATGCCTGAGAGGCACTGCCAGGGAAGACAGGCTGAGAGTTGGGGTTTTTCAGCCTGGAGAAGACTCAAGGGAGACCTTAGAGCAGCCTCCCAGTACTGAAAGGGGCTCCAGGAAAGCTGGGGAGGGGCTCTTGATCAGGGAGTGCAGGGATGGGATGAGGGGAATGGTTTTCAGCTGAAAGAGGGGAGACTGAGATGAGATCTTAGGAAGAAATATTTTGCTGTGAGGGTGGGGAGGCCCTGGCCCAGGTTGCCCAGAGCAGTGGTGGCTGCCCCATCCCTGGAGGTGTTCCAGGCCAGGTTGGATGGGGCTTTGAGCCCCCTGATCCAGTGGGAGGTGTCCCTGCCCATGGCAGGGGGTTGGAACTGGATGGGCTTTGAGGTCGCTTCCAACCCAAACCATCCCATGATGCTTCTGTGCTGGATCTCTTCATCTGACCCCAAAGACCTGTCAGCTCTCAAGGGCTGTGGAGCAGCAGACAACCTGGGGTTTGGTTCCCCCTGGACCAGGTGGCAGCTTCAGAGGCAGCAGCATCTCCTGCAGCATTTGCTCACCAGCTCAGCCATGCTGCAGTGCCAAGAGCTGCCTGCCTGTTCCCGGGAGGAACAGAGCATGGGAAAAGGCTCCTCTTCACCTTGGCTTGGGCACAGCCCAGGCACAGTGGCTGAGCCCCTCTAACCCTATCACCCAGCCCTTTGCTCTTCTGCAGCTCCAGCCCCTCCTGCTGCTCCTGGGTGGCTGCTCCCAGCCCCACCAGCATCGCCAGCCTGAGGGGTCCCAGCTGTGCAGGTGCCCGAGTTCCAGGCATCCTTCGTTGTCCCTGCACCGTGCAGGGCCGCGGGATGCCCCGTGTTTCACCAGCCAGGAGAGCTGTGAGAAGGGGAAGCTTTCAGCCAAAATCTTCTTTTAAGTGGGGGAAAAAATCTACCTTTTTGTTTATTTTTTTTTAAGGAACTCACCTGTCACACTGAGCAGGTCAAAACCCATTTGGTTTTAACTCAAAATGCATTATCTCAGTCCTTTCCTCCAGGGTGCCTCAGCAGCACTGTCAGAGTTTCCTTCCATTTTAACTTGATTTTATGATACTTATAAAATTTCATCAAAGCTGGAATTGAAAGCTCTTGCTTGGGCCTAAACAGAATTGGTTTTATTTTCCAGGTTGCTTAAAAAATTCATTTTAGTACTGCTCATCTCACAATTATTTTTTCCTGGTTTCTGCCTGTTCATTTCTCCCCCTTGGCCTCACCCACCACAGGAAGAGCTGCTGCAGAGCCTTACACCCGCTGGGTGGGCCAGAGAACAGCCAGAAGAGCCCCTGTGCTGGCTGTTGTGTGGTGTCACCCCGGTGTGCAGTTTGTTGATCTCTTCTCCCAAGTGACAGGTGATGGGACAAGGGGAAATGGCCATGAGTTGTGCCAGGGGAGGTTCAGACTGGATATTGGGAAGGATTTTTTTACTGAAAGTGTTCTCAGGCCCTGGCACAGCTGCCCAGGGAGGGGGATGAGTCACCATCCCTGGAGGGGTTTAAAAAAAGGGTAGATGAGTTTTTGAGGGACGTGGTTTAGTGGATGATGGGTGCATTTGGACTCAGAGTTCTTTTCCAACCGGAAGAGCCTATGATTCTATGATTCTATGATCCCGGTGGTTTCCAGCAAACACCTCTCTGCTCTGGCACTGCATTTGTCCAGGGGAGGAGGGAAGTCATTGGAGACTTGGAAGGTCAGGCAGGGAAGGTCTTGTGGCGACAAAGCATCAACATTGGCTTCCACCTTGCTCCACTGCAGGGCAGCTCCCTTGCGTGTGCTCCTGCAGGTCACCTTCTCGCCTGCCTCTTCTCCCAGGGGAGCTGCTGAGCTCCCCATCCTGTGCTCTGTCTGTCTGTCTGTGCGGACAACAGTGCTCAGCTCTTCCTCCCGCTCTGCTCCAGTTTTACTCTCTCTCATGTTCAGCCTGGAGGAGACTGGGGGGGGGGGGGGGGGTCAGAGCTGTTTGCTGCATTCTCACAAGGGAGGGAGGGGAAAGAGGGGCTGAGCTCTTCTCTCTGGTGACCTGTGATGGGACTCAAGGGAATGGCAGGAAGATGTGCCAGGGGAGGGGTAGATTGGATATCAGGAAGAGGTTCTTCCCCCAGCAGGTGGTGGAGCCCTGGAACAGCTCCCAGGGAAGCAGTCACAGCCCCCACTCTGCCAGCATTCCAGAAGCATTTGGACAATGCCCTCAGTCACACGGTGTGAGGGTTGGGAGAGTCCTGTGTAGGGACTGGAGTTGGACTCGATGATCCTTTCAGGTCCCTTCCAGCTCAGGTGATTCTATGGTTCTGTGTATTTCTGCCACACTCCCGTTTCTGCCCTCTGCTCCCCATCCTCCTCTTCTCTCCGCCCTCCAACTGGTGAGACCAGGGCTGATTGCCTGGGACACAGCCACTGAGTCACCATCCCCACCAGAACCAGCAGGAAGAGCCCAGTATCAGGCACGACCTGCCCGCTGTGCCATCTCCTGGCCCATCTCTCCTCTGTGTTTACCAGGCATCTCAAGGAAGATGCATAATGTGCCTCTTCCTCCCAGGAGCCGTGGGACCATTAATTAGTTAATGTTTGTACGGTGCTTTGAAGATAAGTGCTAAGCAGGATGATGATGATAGGAGTAGAAATGTGTTCTTTCATCTTGCCTCCTTCAGTTTTCACTGGGGATAACAGCCAAGGTGCTCTGCCTTCACTGGGCCACTCTGTGGGGACGGTGTTGCCTATTCTTGAAAAGTGGGAAGAGGAGATCTCCAGGGAGCAGAGCCCAGCAGTGGGGAGTGAATAAAGAAAACAGAGAGAAGGTGACAATCTGGAGACAGCAGCAGGGTTCAGCTCTGGTGGGATCTGGGGATGCAGCTGTTGCTGTCACCCTGGGACATTGGGTGCTCGTCTCTTCTCACAAGTAACAAGTGACAGGAGGAGAGAAAATGACCTCAGGGTGAGCCCCGGAAGGTTTAAACTGGATATTTCTTTACTGACAGAATGGTGAAGCACTGGAACCAGGTGCCCAGGGAACTGGTGGAGTCCCCATCCCTGGAGGGGTTCAAAACCAGTGTGGCCGTGACACTTGGGGACAGGGTTCAGCAGGCACCGTGGGGTTGGGCTGATGGTTGGACTGGATGAGCTGAGAGGTCTTTTCCACCCTTAATGATTTCACAATTCTATGGGGTTGCCACCAGCTTAGGGTCAGTGGGCATGAACTGTTCCTGGGGTCTCCCCAGTTAGGGTGGGAAGGGTCTGCAACCCTGCCCGCTGACAGCGAGCCTGGCACAGTGAGTGCCAGCACATTTGCTCCCAGGCAGCTCCGTGGAGCCGTCTGCCCTTTAGATACAGAAGGGGAGGAGCCCTCCCTGTGAGATTCGGGCCAGAAGGGCACGTGGCAGGCATTTCTCAAGCAGACAAGGGGCTGAGGTCTGACTGTAGATGGAGGGGTACAAGGCCTCACGTGGCCTTCCCAAACCAAAGGAACCTCCTGTTGTCACTCCCATCTTGTTCTACTGTGAATGTCCCATCCAAGGCACCTCTGTACTTGGCAAGGTGCCCCTGCACTGGGCACTGGTGGGGCAGCACCTCAAGTACTGCGTTCAGTTCTGGGCCCTTCAGTACAAGAATGACATTGAGAGGCTGGAGCACGTCTGGAGAAGGACAAAGAGGCTGGGGAAGGGTCTGGAGAACAAGTCCTAAGAGGAGAGGCTGAGGGAACTGGGGTTGTTTAGCCTGGAGAAGAGGAGGCTGAGGGGAGACCTCATCACTGTCTACAACTGCCTGAGAGGAGGCTGTGGCAGAGCGAGTGTTGGTCTCTTCTCCCAACTGACAGGCGATAGAACAAGAGGAAATGGCCATGAGTTGTGCCAGGGGAGGTTCAGATTAGACATCAGGAAATATCTCTTCCCTGAAAGGGTTCTCAGGCACTGACACAGCTGCCCAGGGAGGTGACTGAGTCCCCATCCCTGGAGGTGTTTAATAAATGGCTGGATGAGTTTATGAGGGACATGGTTTAGCAGATGATGGGTGCGGTTGGACTTGATGATCTCAAAGGTCTTTTCCAACCAGAAGATTCTATGATTCTCTGTCACTGTGGGTCTTACCACCAGCCAGGATGGGTTTCCACATCTCAGCCTCCCTGCTCAACTGATCAGTCTGGTCTGCTGCGCCCTTTTGGTTTTGCTTTAAGCCTACCTGTCTCATAAAACCCATGTAGCAGAGGCGAGAACAAGGGGCTGAGTGGGAGATGTGACCCTGCACTTTTTGACTGGCATGTCAGGAGAGACAGTCCAAGGTATTCCTGACAAATGGGCCCCTTCCCAGGAGCTAGAGGTGAGACATGCCCAGATTGTAGGACAATGCTGTTCTACAGCAGTCCTAAGGGGGTGGGGTGGATCTGATACGGTGGCTGGGGTAGGAAAGGAGGACACTGCTGGGACAGAGGTTTCCTGAGCGTGGCAGGACAGCACGATGCTCATACTCACTTCACAACGTGAGCTGCTCCACAGACTGCAGTGCTGGGGCTGAGCCCCACCGCATCTGAGCCTCTGGGGCAGGTTCCCACCTTCACACCTCCTTCTCCCACCTCGGCTGCACCCAGACCTGAACCCGCCCTGAGGACAGGGCCCATGCAAGAGCAGTACTTGATTCTCTGCACACTGCGTAGGTTCAGGTGCTGGGGAGAGGGAGTCTGTGCACTCAGAGTGGCTGGGCTGACCCCACTGCTGGCCCTGTGAGCCCAGGGCTGGTGCTGGGCAGCCCAGCTCTGTCAGGGGGAACCCCACATCTGATGGAATCACAGAATGGATTGGGTCGGAAGGCACCTTCAAGCCTACCCAGTTCCAACCCCCTGCCATGGGCAGGAAACATTCCACTGAACCTGGTTGCTCAAAGCCCCATCCAGCCTGGTCTGGAACACCTCCAGGGGAAGGGCAGCACTGGGGAAGGAGAGGCCCTGGGTACCAGTAGAGTGCAGCATGTGGGCCCCAGTACCCATGTTGTGCAGTTCTGCTTCACCAGCTGATATTCATCTGGCAGTGGGACTTTGGTAGCTGAAATTTAGTGGCTGGGTCTACTTAAAATTCTTTGCTTTGGACATGGTGGCCATTTCCATGATGCTGATTGTCATCTTTACCAAAATCTCTCTTTTGTAATGGCCAACACTCTCTGCTTACCCAGACCTCACTTTCAGATGGAAAACTAAGCATGATTTTATCATGGAAAGAATGAGACTTTCTTGTGCAGAGTGGTAGCACAGGAGACTGTTTCACCCACAGGGCCCTCCCTTCATCTTTATTCCAAACTACATTAGAGGAGAACTCTAGTGGTTTCATCAAATTTCTGTGAGTCATCAAGTGCCTTTCTGCAGCGTTCGGCATTGGGACTGGTGTTGTTTAACTTGTTTGTTACAGACATGGGCGGTGGGATTGAGGGCACCCTCAGCAAGTTTGCTGATAACACCAAGCTGTGTGGTGTGGTCGACATGCTGGAGGGAAGGGATGGATTCAGAGGGACCTGGACAGGCTGGAGAGGTGGGGCTCTGTGAACCTCCTGGAGTTCAACAAGGTCAACCACAAGGTCCTGCTCCAGGGTTGGGGTAACGCTGAAGATGGATACAGGCTGGGAGAGGGGAATGGTTTTCAGCTGAAAGAGGGGAGATTGAGGTGAGATTTTAGGAAGAAATGTTTTGCTGTGAGGGTGGGGAGGCCCTGGCCCAGGTTGCCCAGAGAAGTGGTGGCTTCCCCATCCCTGGAGGTGTTCCAGGCCAGGTTGGATGGGGCTTGGAGCCCCCTGATCCAGTGGGAGGTGTCCCTGCCTATGGCAGGGAGGTGGAACTGGATGGGTTTTGAGATCCCATCCAACCCAAACCATTTTGTGATTCTGTGATCCATACCAGCTGCCCCCAAAAGCAGCTCTGGGGAGGATCATGGCAGCTCTCCCCATCCTGAAGCAAGAGAAGGGAAGCTGAGGCAGAGCTTCCCTGCCTGGGAAGGACTAGTACAGCGTGTTGGGCAGCAAAGCTGAAATTTGAGGCTAGAGAATTCCCACCAGCCGTGCCCCAGCCCCAGCTCGTCTCATTGTACATCAATAGTGGACAAGTTCTGGCTTTGTCTGGGCTGGGGAATACATGTTGTAGCTAGTGATGTTAATTAAGTGGTAACTAGACTGATGGAGATTTATTTTCAGGCTGCCTGCTGGAAGCTGCTTGTACGCATCTGGGAAATTGAAAATTGACCTCCTGCTCATTTCCTGTCTTTTCCAAAGCAACAGTTAATTATGGTAGAAGCTATGGGGCAGCCTCCTCCACGCAGCGCTCCCTCGGGGCTGCCCAGACAGGCCTGGCAGGAAGCATCTCTTCAGCCAGCCCTAGAGCCTGGTTTTCATCTCCTCCATCCCAGATCCTGATACAGATCAGGTTGGGGTGGCTTGGGATGGTCTCCCAGTGCCCCTTCCTCGCCTCCCTCCCACTCCCAGCCTGCACAGCCCCAAGGAGAGAAAGCTGTGGGTGTGGAGATCTCCAAGCCTGCGAAAGAGGGAGTGTGGGCAGCAGTGGGGACAGATAGGGCAGCTCTGGGCTGAGCTCCACACTCAGGGCGTGCAACACTACATCCCTGGGAGCTCTTTCCACCGTGGGGACCACAGGAACTGGCACTGGGTGAAGTTCAAAGGGCTGGGAGTCTCTCCTTGTCTCCATGACTGATCTTCCCTATCCTGTGCCTCAGTTTCCCCTGAGTGACGGTGATGGTTTGTGTGAGGCCCTGGCCCAGGTTGCCCAGAGAAGTGGTGGCTGTTCCATCCCTGGAGGTGTTCCAGGCCAGGCTGGTTGGGGCTTTGAGCTCCTGATCCAGTGGGGTTTGCACTTAACAGTGTTCATCCTTTTGCTCTGGAGGGGGCCAGCAGCATTCACTCCAGACCCTGTACATCCGATGCTCTGTTTCTCCAGACCTGTGCAGCATCAGCTGCTCCTTGTCCTGTTTTCCTCCATCTGGCTTTGCATTCAGCCTTTCTCTCCATCCATGGGTGGCACAGCAGGCTGGAGCGCGGGGCCACTGGACCCTTGCAAGCTGCTTGCCTGCATGGAGCAGGGCAAAACAACCCCTTCTCCTGGGCTGGGTGGGCTGTGACTCCCTGCGGTGGGACCAGCCCCACACCCACACTGCTCCCTGAGAGCAAGAAACCAGATGATGCCAAAGGGGTCCAGGCGTGAGGAGAAGCAGCAGCTGCCTGGAAAAGCACCAGAGGGCTGTGTAGCCTGTCTGGCTCAGCGCAAGGCTCCAGGCTCCATCTGCGCCTGTCCCAGCCGGCAGCCTCGGCCAGCAGCTCAGGGGAGGGCCAGAAGGAGCAGCGCTTTTAGGTACCCTTAACCCTTGAGTTGCAGGTGCCCAGCAAACAAAGCCCACAGCCCACACACCACCTCCTGGTTGGTGCCAAAAACGCGCAGCAGTGACCCACAATGCTTTTGTAATCTGCTTTCTTTATGATGACTGTTCCCACAAGAAAGGGAGGGGGAGGGATGATTAATTTTCATTAGCCTTGTAAATAATAAGCTTGTTTCCGTTAGTATTGCCCTGTAATTAGGGCTCTGGTTCCAGGGCCCTGCAGAAGGAAGCTGAGATTTGCTGGTGACTCACAGGAAGCTGGGCCAGCCTGGACATCCCACCTTGGGCCAGAAATAGGAAAGTGGCCTCGGAACACCCCCTCATTCTTCTCCAGAGGGGAAGGGAACGAGGGACGGGGGTCTTCTGAGGGGAGGGGGAAAGCCCACCCAAAGGAAGTGTAGGCTGAGGTTTGCACATCTTCAGTGTTCAAAGGAAAATGAAAGCTAAACTCATGGTTGAGGGCTGGCAGCACCTGCTCCAATAGCTGAATGAAGAATACGGGTGTAGGATGATCTCAGGAGATCAGACACATGGAGATGAGGTAGTGATGGGGAACCTGGATATTTGCATCAAATCTGGGGCTCAACGACCAGAGCCCAAGCACACAGCTTGTGTCCAGGAGCAACAGCGAAATGACAGCTCTTAGACCATGGAGGGAACGGATCTAGAGCTGAGAACGCTGCTGCGTCTCCATGAGGCCCACACAGTGGAGATGTGGGGTCTTCTGGGTTGATATAGAATCATAGAATCCTAGAGTCATTTGTTTGGAAAAGACCTTTGAGGTTATTGAGTCCAACCATACCTGTGCACTAAATGAGATCCCTGAATACCTCGTCTGCCCGTCTTCTAAACACCTCCAGAGATGGGCACTCAGCCTCCCTGGGCAGCTGTTCCAGTGCCTGAGAACATTTTCAATGAAGAAATCTTTCCTAATATTCAATCTACACCTCCCCAGCACAACTTGAGGCCGTTCCCTCTCATCCCATCCCTTGTCACTTGGGAGAAGGGCCCAGCACCCACCTCACCACAACCTCCTCTCCAGGAGCTGCAGAGAGCCTCCTCTTCTCCAGGGCCCTCAGCTGCTCCCAGAACCCCTGTTCTCCAGACCCTTCCCCAGCTCCATTCCCTTCTCCAGACGCTCTCCAGACCCTCAAGGTCTTTCCTGGATTCGAGGTGCGGCCTCAGCAGTGCCGAGTGCAGGGGGGCGATCCCTTCCCTGCTCCTGCTGCCCACCCCATGGCTGAGCCAAGTCAGGATGCTGGTGGCCTTCTTGGCCACCTGGGCCACTGCTGGCTCATGGTCAGCTGCTGTCACCCAGCACCCCCAGGGCCTTTCCTGCCTAGCAGCTTTCCAGCTGCCTGGAGCACTGCCTGGGTTATGTGGTGGAGGTGCTCAAAACCTCAGATCCCTGCATTCTCTGGTCAAGAGCCCCTCCCCAGCATTCCTGGAGCCCCTTTCAGTACTGGGAGGCTGCTCTGAGATCTCCCCACAGCCTTCTCTTCTCCAGGCTGAACAACTCCAACTCTCTCAGCCTGTCCTTGTATGGGAGGTGCTCCAGGCCTCGGATTGTCTTTGTGGCCTCCTCTGGACACACTTCAACAGATCCCTGTCCTTCCTGTGCTGGGGACTCCAGAACTGAACTCAGGAGAGGAAATCCAGTCTTTGAGTCGTCTGGAAAATGCAATGTCCAGATACCCCCAGCATGGGACACCTCAAAAAATGCCTCCATCTCAGCAGCATCAACATGATCTTCTGTAAGCTTGTGAGGTTCCCCATTTCCTCTGCAGGCTGCTGAGAGCAGTGTGGAAGTCACCCTGTCCAGCTCAGGCAGCCTGGGAGCTGGGCTGGAAGGCCAGGCAGGAGCCATTGAACAAGGGCACATCTTCTCCTGTTTCAGTGTGCAAGAAGATGCCCAGCTCCAGCAAAGCCACAGCCAGCTGGGGCTGAACACTGCTGGAGTCAGGAGAACAGTCACCCTGGGTTGGGGTGACCAACTATTTTACAGCTACCCAAAAGTCTGAGAGCAGCAAGTGGAACTCATTCCTGGTGTGGCCCAGAGACCAGCAGGACCTATGCCATGCTCTGCACATGAGTCCAGTTGTGCAGCCTCCATGGGAGGAACCTCCTGCCAAAGATCTAAGGCACAGCCCCTCCTGGGACGAGTGTTTTCCCAAACCAGCAGATGCAATAAAAACTCTTCCGAAAAGAGCTGTTTGCTGAGGAAAAAACAATTGGCTCACTAATTGGAAGTGACTGATTAAAGGACTGAAAGGGAATTAGCTTGTTAAAGGCAGGCACCTGCAGAGCTCCTCTTGCTCTCAGAGTGACAGCATCCTCCGTACCACAGCGAGGATGGCGCAGGAAGCGGCGCTGCTCAGCGTAGCCCGTCCTCTCCTCCAGCACAGCCCGGCAGCCGCCGGCCCGGTGGGTGGATCCAAGGTGAGGCCGGGCCAGCCGGGGCCTGTGGGTGCTCAGCAGAGCCCAGCCCAGCCCGAGCCACGGCCGGGCTGCTCGAACACAGCCCTCGGCACCGCCAGCCCCACAGCCCGGGCAGCACCACGCGCAGACGGCTGTTTGCACGCACGCCTGGCCCTCTCCTCTGGGCTGGTGGTTCTCTTCCAGCACCAACGTGGTCTGCCCTTATTGGGTGTGCCAGGGATGGCTGCTCCATCTTCTCCATCACTTGCAAACTTGCAGCCAGTGGCCATGTCCAAGTGCCGGGTCCTGCACTTTGGCCACAACAACCCCATGCAGCGCTACGGGCTGGGGACCTGGGATTGACAGGAGGCTAAACTTGAGCCAGCAGTGTGCCCAAGTAGCCAAGAAGGCCAATGGCATCCTGGCCTGTATCAAAAATAACGTGGCTAGCAGGACCAGGGAAGTGATCCTTCCCCTGTACTCGGTGTTGGTGAGGCCACACCTTGAGTATTGTGTTCAGTTCTGGGCCCCTCAGTTCAGGAAAGATATTGAGGTGCTGGAGTGGGTCCAGAGAAGAGCAACAAAACTGGTGAAGGGACTTGAGTACAAGGCTATGGGGAGAGGCTGAGGGAGCTGGGGTTGTTTAGCCTGGAGAAGAGGAGGCTTAGAGGTGACCTCATCACTGTCTACAACTGCCTGAAGGGAAGTTATAGCCAGGTGGGGGTCAGTCTCTTCTCCCAGGCAGTTAGCAATAGGACAAGGGGGCATGGGCTTAAGCTCTGCCAGGGGAAATTTAAGTTGGGCATCAGAAAAAAATTCTTTACAGAGAAAGTAATCAGGCATTGGAATGGCCTGCCCAGGGAGGTGGTGGATTCACCATCCCTGGAGGTTTTTAAACTGAGATTGGATGGGACGCTGAGTGCCGTGATCTAGTAATTGGACTGGAGTTGGACCAAGGGTTGGACTTGATGATCTCAGAGGTCTTTTCCAACCCAATTGATTCTGTGATTCTATGATTCTGTGATTCTATGTTGGAGCAGGGCTCAGGCAGGAAGCACAGGGCAGAGCTGCCCCAGGAAGGTCCAAGTGTCTCTGCCTCAGTGGCACACGGTTAGGTGAGTGCATGAAGTCCATGAAGATGATCCGAGGGCTGGAGCACCTCCCATATGAGGATACAGTTCTCAGCACAAGGCTCTCTTTTTAAATTCCTCATAACAAGACAACATCTTTTCCATGCATGTCACGAAGATGTTTGCAGACCAAGCTGTTGGACTCACCAGGATGACCTGGTGGGTTGTGGAAGGCCCCATACATTCTCCATCTTCTGCTCTCTCTGCTAGGACACAGATCTGTAAGGTTTCCAGGTAGATGTGAGTCAAAAAGCTGACATGGCTTGCCCTCCATGACATTCGTTGTCCCTTTTTGCGCCCTCATTCCTCTCTGAAGGTGTTGATTTTAACATTTGCTGATTTTAACACTCCAATTATGTGACTCTCCTAGGCAGATTTTGGGAGCACAACTAGGTCAAATTCGTGTCCATACGTGAGCAGAGTGTATTATCCAGGCTTCCTGGCATCAGTCTGAAGACAATTAAAGAACTTCTTCTCTTCAAGTCCCTTGCTGTCTGCACTAATTTTATTCTCAACATGATGATGTGAAATCTCCTCAGCTCCTTCTGCTTACTCTTCTCCTTCATCGTTTCTTATCCCACTGGGTCAGTCCTACACCCTCCTTGCTCCTCATACCCTCAGAGGGAAATCTTCATAGAATCATAGAACCATGGGTTGGAAGGGACCTCAAAGCCCATCCAGTTCCACCCCCTGCCATGGGCAGGGACACCTCCCACTGGATCAGGGGGCTCAGAGCCCCATCCAACCTGGCCTGGAACACCTCCAGGGATGGGGCAGCCACCACTGCTCTGGGAAACCTGGGCCAGGGCCTCCCCACTCTCACAGCAAAACATTTCTTCCTAAGATCTCATCTCAATCTCCCCTCTTTCAGCTCAAAACTGTTCCTACTCATCCCATCCCTGCACTCCCTGATCAAGAGCCCCTCCCAGCTTTCCTGTAGCCCCTTTTCAGTACTGGGAGGCTGCTCTAAAGTCTCCCTGGAGCCTTCTCCAGGCTGAACAAGGCCAACTCTCTCAGCCTGTCCTCGTATGGGAGGTGCTCCAGCCCCTTCCATCACATCCAGCATCTCTTGGAGTGCTGCCCCACACCAGTGCTGCCAGTTCACACCCTGGTGCTGTTGGCCAGGCACTGGTGCAGGAGGCAGGCAGCTGCTCCAGCACAGCCCCCAGTATGGCCCAATATGCCCCAGTATGTCCCAGTATGCCTCTGCATGGCCAGGAGTTCTTGCCTTCGAGGTGCATCCTTAGTGTGGATTAGTGAACCCCTGCCTCAGCCTCTTGCTTACTTCAAACTTCCATAAATCTTGGGCAAGGTTAGTTTGCATTGTCTCTGCGTCCAGGGCACCTTCCTGTTGCGTCCCAGGGCACCTCCCATGACCTGAACACAACTCTTCTGCTCACAAGTCATCTGTGTGGGGACCTTCCCAGAGCAGCAGCCTTCTGGGCTTGGAGAGAGGAGAACATTCCTCACGGTTCAGCAGGACTTTGCCACTATTCTCACATTTTCTGGATTGTTTCCTCTGGTTGTTTCACACATATTTTTCCATTCATACCTCCCTCAGAAGAATCTTAATACTGGCTATAAATCTCCTCAGTTATGAACAGCCATATCTCACCTGGGCTCTCCACAGCATCCTTCTTTTCTTTCTTCAATGTGAGGCACTGATGGCTCTCAAATCAGGCCCCAAGCATCCTTCATATGAAATTTAATTCTTTCTGAGAGACCCAAAGGAGCACAAGGTATTTGTTTTATCCAGAGAAGTGGTTGTAGGATTAGAGGTACAAGAACACACATATATTTATTTTCATTATTTCTGTTGTTGGATTTGTACAGAATGATGCCGTGGCCTATTTCATAGAGGAGAGAGGCCCAGAGGCTTGTAATGACTGTACCTCAACTTACAGGCTCTAAATCTAGGTATTAGAGGGAACTCAAGCTAGGGATGATAGCAAGAGCCATAGAATGCTTTGAGTTGGAAGAGACCTCAAAGCCCATCCAGTTTCACCCCCTGCCATGGGCAGGGACACCTCCCACTGGATCAGGGGGCTCAAAGCCCCATCCAGCCTGGCCTGGAACACCTCCAGGGATGGGGCAGCCACAGCTTCTCTTGACATGAAAGCCCATAGGTCACCAAAGTGCCTCGGATCATGCGGGGAAGGGCGATCCATCCCCCAGCAGGACAGCCCTGAGCAGACAGCAGCATGGGCTCACACAAACCTCCCCAGAGGCACCCTTGGCAGCTTCTTCCAGCATCCTGCACCTTCATTGCCTGGAAGCTCAGGGACCCCAGCTTGCTCCTCACTATTCCCCTCAGCTGGCAAACCACTTTCCTGAGGTTACACCACCTCTCCTAGCAAAGTGTGTCCTTCCACACGTGCCTTGACACAGCAGCCATGCTGTGAGCCAGCTGCTCCCGAGAATGGGAGAAAGAGGGGAATGATGGAGGTGGAAAGCTGGTGGTTAATGTAATGTAATTGTGCTGGTGGCACAATTGTTCGTTTGCATTTCCTTGGGGCGTTGATGCTTATATTAATTAACAGTAATTATAGCACTGCTTTCTCAATGAAACAGTAGCACGCAAAGACAAAGCAGTGTTACAGACAAAATGTTTCTTCCTCCAGAGCTTCAACGACGTCTTTTATTTTGAGAAGTCTCCTGGGTGAGCGGAGGCCTGGAGCCCAGGCACTGCTCCCCCCACCCACCAGAGTCACTCTGTGCCAAGGGGTCCCAAGGCGGGCACCATGGTAGCACCAAAGAGATGCTTCCAGTGCAAGGAGCCTACTGGTGGTGCCCAGGATGCTGGTCACTAGTGGTGGGTACTTGTGCAACCAGGAGGGGTGCTGAGTGCATTGGTAGCAGATGCTGGTGGCTTTTATGATGGGCATTGGTGGCTCTAGTGACACACTGTGTTACCCTTCATGACAGCACTGGTGGCAGTAGAGAAGGAGAGCAATGGCTTTGCTGCTGGATACTGGGCAGGTGGATGCTGATGCTAAGGTGGCTGTTGGTGGCTCTAGCCATGGATAAAGGCTGTGCTAATGGCTATTGCAGGCTCTGCATGGTGAGACCTCACCTGGGGCCCTGTGTCTATCTCTGGAGCCCTCAGCACATGAAAAACTGTTGGAGAGGTCCAGAGGAGGTCGTGAAGATGATGTGAGGGCTGGAGCACCTCCCATCCAAGGACAGGCTGAGAGAACTGGGGTTGTTCAGCCTGGAGAAGAGAAGGCTCTGGGGAGACCTTAGAGACGCCTCCCAGTACTGAAAGGGGCTCCAGGAGAGCTGGGGAGGGGCTCTTGATCAGGGAGTGCAGGGACAGGACAAAAGTGATGGTTTTAAACTAAGGGAGGGTGGATTTAGACTGGATATAAGGAAGAAATTTTTTACAATGAGGGTGAGGAGACACTGGCCCAGGTTGCCCAGGAGGGTCCCCATCCCTGGAAACGTTCAAGGTCAGGTTGGATGGGGCTATGAGTAACCTAATTCAGTTAAAGACATCCCTGCTCCTCCGGGGGGGGGGGGGAGGGTGGATTGGATGAACTATAAAGGTCCTTTCCAACCCAAAGCGTTCTATGACTCTATGATTCTATGTCTGGATTACTGGCTCAAACCTAACTTGACTCACCAGTAGGTGGAATTCACTTTTCACATGGAGAGAGCTGTGAAAGGGTTGGATGATGTCAGTGCAATTACTGCTGCGTGGCCCATCTGCAGCACCCAGACTCACCGTGCCTCCTCTTACCACGTTCACACAGTGCCACAGCCAGTGGCCTCTTGGCAGCAACCTGCAACCTCATTGACATCTCTGAGCTCAGGAATGTGTGAATTTGGGATGGGGAATTGTCCCTGATGCCTGCAAAACAGGGAGCTCCTTGGTTAAGTGGAAGGGTGTTTGCTCCACCTCCTGGATAGAGCCTCTGGCCTGGTTTTGCATAGCTGAGCACCCATTTAACCATTCCCTCTGCATTGTTCAGAGCTCAAGTGGTGCAGAGGTGGTTGGAAGATGAAGAGGGTTGCTACCAGATTTAGAAGGGCAGTCTTCTGATCTTTAAAGGCTTTCTATTCTTCTGTCTATTGGGATACCCACCGTGAGAGTCCCTGAGTGCCTCTTGAACACCAGGTCCTTTTATCCTCTACCTGTGCTGTACCTGTCCATCTATCCAGTCTTTGCTTCCTTGGGATGGATTGTAAGGAGGGCTGGTCATAGACTCATAAAATCATTTGGCTGGAAAAGACCTTTGAGGTCACTGAGTCCAACCATACCTGTCCACTACTGAACCAGATCCCTGAGCACCTCGTCTTGACTGTCTTTTAAAACCCTCCAGGGATGGGGACTCAACCACCTCCCTGGGCAGCTGTTCCAGTGCCTCAGAACCCTTCTGGTGAAGAAATTTTCCTGATGTCTAATCTGAACCTGCCCTGGTGCAACTTGAGGCCATTTCCTATCAACCCATCTGTTGTTACTTGGGAGAGGAGACCAAAACCCACCTCACCACCACCTCCTTTCAGGCAGTTGTAGACAGCGATGAGGTCTCCCCTCAGCCTCCTTTCCTCCAGCCTAAGCAACCCCATGTCCCTCAGCCGCCTCTCACAGGGCTTGTTCTCCAGCCCCTTCCGAAGCTTCATTGCCCTATTTGAGCACGTTTGGAACAAAACACGGCTCCTCTCTCATAACTCCAGCACACATTGCACCTGGGGTGGCTGTAAAGAGCCCCCACCAGGCATGATTTAATCTAGAGTGAAAGCCCCTCTGGCTGGTGGCAGGGTGAGAGAGCAAGATCTCATGGGGACTGCAGTGCTGAGTCCCCAGGTTGTCCTGGCTCCAGGCTGAGCCCCACGGGCTGTCCCAGCTCCAGGCAGATCCCCCCAGGCTGTCCCGGCTCCAGGCTGAACTCCCTGGGCTGTCCCAGCTCCAGGCTGATCCCCACGGGCTGTCCCAGCTCCAGACTGAGCTCCCTGGGCTGTCCCAGCTCCAGGCTGATCCCCACGGGCTGTCCCAGCTCCAGGCTGAGCTCCCTGGGCTGTCCCAGCTCCAGGCTGATCCCCACGGGCTGTCCCAGCTCCAGGCTGAGCTCCCTGGGCTGTCCCAGCTCCAGGCAGATCCCCACGGGCTGTCCCAGCTCCAGGCTGAGCTCCCCGGGGTGTCCCAGCTCCAGGCTGATCCCCACGGACTGTCCCAGCTCCAGGCTGAGCTCCCCGGGGTGTCCCAGCTCCAGGCTGATCCCCATGGGCTGTCCCAGCTCCAGGCTGAACTCCCTGGGCTGTCCCAGCTCCAGGCTGATCCCCACGGGCTGTCCCAGCTCCAGGCTGAGCTCCCCGGGGTGTCCCAGCTCCAAGCTGAGCTCCCCGGGGTGTCCCAGCTCCAGGCTGATCCCCACGGGCTGTCCCAGCTCCAGACTGAGCTCCCCGGGGTGTCCCAGCTCCAGGCTGATCCCCACGGGCTGTCCCAGCTCCAGGCTGAGCTCCCCGGGGTGTCCCAGCTCCAGGCTGATCCGCACGGGCTGTCCCAGCTCTAGGCTGATCCCCACGGGCTGTCCCAGTTCCAGGCTGAGCTCCCTGGGCTGTCCCAGCTCCAGGCTGATCCCCACGGGCTGTCCCAGCTCCAGACTGAGCTCCCCGGGGTGTCCCAGCTCCAAGCTGAGCTCCCCGGGGTGTCCCAGCTCCCTTCCTGCATCGTCTCCGTGCAGAGGAGAAAGCCTGCACACAGAGACACAAATCTACCTTGGAAATTACTTGATGTAACCCCCAAATTTAATCTGACTGATTAACTCAGGCTGTGTTCTCTGCTGTGATGTGTGGGGCTTCGAGAACATGAAGAAACACTGGGGGGGTTCCCCCCCATTTATTTATTTACCCTTTCATACAGGGAGCCTTTTCCCTGTTGTTTGGGTGTGGCTGATGGTGATGATGAAGGAAGCATCCCAAAGTCTCTCTCCACTGCAGCTCAGCAGCACCTCGTGAGCAGATGGAAGAGCTTCACAGCACGAGCTGCTCAGGCAAAGGGTCCATGAGCAGCACTGGTAGGGGAGAGTAAGAGGCAGGTTTTGGCAGGTTAGGAGACACCAAAGGTAACTGGGTGCCATCTGTCACTCCGGGCAGGTGTTTATCCCCAGGATTGTCCTTTCTGCCTTGCCAGGCTCTGTTCTCCCAGGGCTCACAGCAAAGGGAGCAGCCCAGGAGATGAGGCACCGAGGGCTGCAGAACCAACCAGTACAGTAAACTCCTGGCATGGCCAAGAAACAAAGACAGCAAGGGGTTCCCTGAGGGGTTGTTTCATGACAAAGAGATGAGGGAAGGAAAGTCAAGGGGCACTTCCCAGGGCTCATCCCAGAACAAGGAGCCCAGGCACTTTCCACATTCTCCTCCCCACTTGGCTGAATTCCAGTCCATCCTTTCAGTCCACGGACAACACAGACGTGGGATCTACTTCTGCATCTTTCCCCCTCTCCCGTGGGTATTTATGTAGGGTGCTTTCTCTCCTTTGCCTCTGCAAGGACTTAATGAAGACAACCTGGGTGTCAGTCGCTGCTGTTGTCTCTTTCCAGCATCAAGGTGATGGCCTGGGAAGACACCACTCTGAACTTTGTGACCTGAGGACGTTTCCTCTCTTCTCTTTGCCTGGCAGGTCTTCATGAAGGACATCTCTGGAGCCCGGAGGGACACAAGGTGCACAGGATGCTGAATCTGGCCTAGTCCCCAAGCCCAGCAAGCCGTGAGAGGTACAGTATGGCCCAGGGATGACTTTGGGGCTCTCCAGAAACAGCCGAGGGGGCTGGGCAGATGGACACACAGCTGTGTGCCTGTGGTACGAGGGACTGCGGAGCAGGAGGGAGAGGGAGGCTGGGGAAGGGGAGCTGGAGAGGGCGTTTCAATGACAGCCCTTCCTCCGTGTGACAGTGAATCCTGCAGCACCCCCGTCACCGAAATAAAGTTATGAAATCTAACACTGATTGCTATAGTAACGTCATGCCTCCACGCTGACCTAGTTTGAGACAAAGGAGGTGCTCCTGCAGCTTTGAGCACACAGGAGCCTGCAGACGAGTCTCAGGTTATTCTCTGGAAGGAATGGCAGAGGGAGCTGCTGGGTTTTCTGCATCTGCCTTCCTCTCGCCCCAGGACCCTCAGACAACGTGAGTTGCTCTGCCTCAGGCACTGAGCAGGATGGAAAACATCTCCATCCTGCATCCCAAAGGCGGGCAGGGCCCCACCTAGCTTCATCTGGATGTTTAGACAATGGGAATGTCCGGCCTTGGAGCAAAGCTGCAGCCTTGCAAAGCTGCACAGACCTGGTGGCACAGCAGCAGCCGCCATCGCCATTCGGAGCACCCTGTTACTGCTGTGCCCAAACATCCGTGACAAGGAGTCTGTCCCTACCATCCCAGCAATCCTCACCTGCTAGTCCTTGCTATCTGGAGTCCTGAGTCCACTCCTGGAACCCTCAGCACAGGAAGGACAGGGATCTGCTGGAGTGAGTCCAGAGGAGGCCACGGAGATCATCCGAGTCTGGAGCACCTCTGCTCTGAGGACAGGCTGAGAGAGTTGGGTTTGTTCATGACAAAGAGATGAGGGGAGGGAAGGAAAGTCAAGGGGCACTTACCAGGGCTCACCCCAAAGGGGCTCCAGGAAAGCTGGGGAGGGGCTCTTGACCAGAGAGTGCAGGGACAGGATGAGGGGGAACAGTTTTCAGCTGAAAGAGGGGAGATTGAGATGAGATTTTAGGAAGAAATGTTTTCCTGTGAGATTGGGGAGGCCCTGGCCCAGGTTGCCCAGAGCAGTGGTGGCTGCCCCATCCCTGGAGGTGTTCCAGGCCACGTTGGATGGGGCTTTGAGCCCCCTGATCCAGTGGGAGTTGTCCCTGCCCATGGCAGGGGGTGGAACTGGATGGGCTTTGAGGTCCCTTCCAGCCCAAACCGTTCTTCAATTCTATAATTGATTCTGGAGAACTCTGAGAAATTTCTATTTAGGGACAGACAAATAGGTTGTAAAGTTTCTGGGGTTTTGTTCCCTTGAGTGTTGGTGATATTACCAGTGACATTTGCATGAAAATAAGTTCTCTGTCTCTCTCAAGACTTCATCTGCTCCTCCAGCTTAGTCAACACCTGAAGTCAAAAATCTTTCTCATATTGCAGCCATTGATTTTCACAGCATTTGGTTGTGCTGCTAGCAAAAAAAAAAGGTAAAGAAAAAGAATTAGAGCATATAAGGAAGAAAAATGATTCTTTGTCTGTTTTGGGATGGCTCTAGTCAGACCTTGTCCCTCCTCATAGAATCATAGAATGCTTTGGGTTGGAATGGACCTTTACAGGTCATCAAGGAGCAATGGTTTTAAACCAAGGGAGGGGAGATTTTAACTGGATATAAGTAAGATATTTTTTACAATGAGGGTTGTGAAACACTGACACAATTTGCCCAGGGATGTGGTGGAGGCTCCATCCCAACACTCAAGGTCAGGTTGGATGGCTCTGAGCAACTTGATGTGGTTTATGACGTCCCTGCCCCTGCATCACCCCAGTTGCAGTGCCAGCAGAGATGTCCCTCTGTGTGAGGAACAGCCCCCCCGTGTGCACTGCAGGCACTGCCCAGGCCTTGGCCGCACGCAGATTCCTCATGAAAAAGGCACAAACCACTTACACACAAAGTGAGACTTGAGGAGATCCTTCCACCGGTGACGTGGAACTTAGGAGCACTGAAAAATCAGTGCTGCAAGTTTTCCTGAGCTCGCACACCAAGGTCACCTGCGCTGGGATTGGCTTCCTCCAGCGTTACCTGGAGGCTGGGCTTGCAGATGAGCTGGGAGAGGCCGTTAGGACACCTCCAGGCCTCGGGCAGACTGGCAATTCCATGTAGAGCAACTCACCCATCTCCTAAGGAGGCCTCTCAGCTGGATGAGATACCTGACTCACTGGCAGCCCCTGCCTCCCCTCCCTTGCTGTGCAGAGAGAGGAGAAAGGGCGAGTGCATCCCACTTCTCCCAGGGACAGGAGTTGGACTCAATGATCCTCGTGGGTCCCTTCCAACTCAGGTCACTCATTCCCAGTGACTCATCCTGGTGGGAAAGTCTAGGTGGCCTCAACCCCTCTGGAGGCCTGGCTGAAGCTCTTCTCAGCAGCCCAGGATGGGGCTGCTCAGAGCTCAGTACCCACCCTTCCCCTGGGACGAAGCTGCTGAGCCGCTCCGGGAAACATCCCAGGAAGAATCAAGAGGCAGAAGGAGGCTGGAGGAAGCTCTGTTGTGTAAGGAATTGTTCTAAGTAGAAGCTGGCTATTTTTATCCCTTTATTAGATTCTGAACTCTTTGAATCATCATTAATGCAACGCCCTGGAAGCCGGCGGCCCCCCTCGCTGAATGCCACATGAAGTGTTCCTGTTAATTCAGGGAACATTGGAATTCATGCGTGTAGGCAGAGCGACGTCACCTACACCACAGCCAACAGCTTTTTAAGCTCCTTGCAGCAGGGTGAGGGGAGTCATTTTTCTTCTGCAGGTTGCGAATCATTTACTCCTAATCTAGCTGGTTATTAGCGTGCTGCTAGGTTTCTATATATAAAAGCCACCCATGTGTTTGCAGCCTGCTCGGGTGGCTGGGATGAGGTTTACGTGGGAGATTAAGGTGCGTGGAGCCCTGGAAGAGTTGATCAACAGAGGGCAGGACTAATTGACTCCAAAGGTGTCTGCAGCCCTGTCAGGAAGGGGGTTCGTGTTGACTCCGAAGGGCACCTGCAGCCCCATCAGGACAGGGGTTTCCCATTGGCTCCAGAGGGTGTCTGCAGCCCCATCAGGACAGGGGTTTCCCATTGGCTCCAGAGGGTGTCTGCAGCCCCATCAGGACAGAATTTTCTTCCTTCTGGAGGACTTGTGTCCTGAGCAGTCCCATTTTACATTCTGCTGCTTCTCCTGAGCAGCAGCCGAATGACCTCCTGGCCCTTTGTGGCCAGCCCTGCCTCAGTAGTACCTGTCCCTCTCCAGCCAGTCCTGTTCAGACAATCCCTGCTTTGAAGGTTATGATCTCGAGATGCCTTCCAAGTCTGTGTCTCTTGTAGAAATTCCAACCAAGAAGCCTGGCGGGAGGGTCTCCGGCTCCTTGCTGGCACCACCTGGACTCAGGTGTGGCTGTGTGTCCCGTGCCTGGTGTTTTGCACAGGTGCAGTGATTTTGTGGTGCACTATTGCTCTTTAGATGGGATGTGACAGAGATGAGGACGAGAGAGACGAGCTCTGCCGGGAGGTGGTCGGTTCCCCCCTCTGTTTGGCCAGGACGAAGGCCCCTGGGGGCAGCAGCTGTGGTGTTTCCACAGGGAACACGCTCAGAAGCTGTTGGAAAGCTCCTCTGGTTGCAGTAGCAGGAAATCTATGGCTGAGTTGTGAGGAGGAGGCAGAGAGGAGAGGGAAGGGAGGAATGATGCTTTCAGCTGTGGTTTGGGTGAGACAGAAGAGCTCTCTGAGTGCTCATTTCTGGATGAAGGCACCGCTCGGTCAGGGCAGCCGCGGCTGTGTCTGCAGAGGAGGGTGGCCAGGGCAAGGACATGGACTTCTTGCATGGAAGATGTGTGCCAAGGCCATGGTAGAAGGGAGGGAGGAAGGCAGCACAGAGCCTGCACCCAGAGCTGCCTGGGGGAGGTAAAACACAGCCCTAGGCCAGGATTTTGCAGGATTCAGGATTCTGCAAGAGCGGCAGCACCCACGTGCAGGCTGCACCCCCACCCCACCATGAAAGGGGTTTGCCATGTCCTCTGCTCTGTCCTCTCCATGCCCTCAGCATAAGCTCTTTTAAGGTGAGTTTGCAGAATCTGTCAGGAATTTGGCCCACAGGAACCCAGAGACATGAGGGGAAGGGTCATTTCTCCTGGAAACTCAGCTGCATCCCAAAAGCTAAGATCGAGGCAAGGTGGGCAGTGGCAGCTCGTTTGCCCAAGTCCCATGTGGTGCAGAAGCTGACCAGAGCAGGTGCTCCTTCATGTGGTTGGCTTGCAGGAGGTGCTCTGCTCTCCCACAAGCACAGGGGCTTCCCAGGCTTCCTTGATTTGTGCCTTGAGGCTCAAGTCTGTTCAGAAGAGGTGAGGAGCAGCCCCTGTGGAGCAGTGGTCCTCTGGCTGCTGCCCCCACCACAGCCACAGGGCAAAATTGCTGTGGGGAGGTGGGGATGGGCCTGTGGCCACTGTCTCCTGGACAGCCGATCTCTCAAGGACACAGTGAAACACACCCAAGGGGCACACGGTCTTCAAATGGTGGAAAGGAGGAAGGAGACCTCTCCTCCATGTGCAGGGTGGACAAGACAGGACATCACAGGCTGGAGCTGCCACCAGAGAGATCCCAGATGGATTGTAGAAACTTCAGAGCTTTATAGGATTGCAAAGGCACCTCCAGGACAGCTCACTGGGCTTCTGCCCTGGTGCTGCCCTGGGTGAGTTTGACAGACTTCTCACCCACTTATTCTGCCAGTGGTTACAAACCATAACGTCAAGGACTCACCCACGTTTTGAACCATTACCATAACATTCACAAGGTGGGCAGGCTCTGAGAGCGAGGCCAGGACAGGCAGCTGGGAGATCATCTCTTTGCTGGTGTCCAGGCTGCATTGCAGCTGCCTCCTCCTCTCCATCCAGCTCCTCTCTGTTCTCTCCTGCTCTGCCCAGAGTCCGGGCTGGCCCAATCTCTTTGCTGCTAAAAAGAGAGAGTAAAGCAAATATTTGCAGCCACTGAAGTAGCTCTTAGGAGAATGGAGGTTTTTCAGCTCCCAGTGAGGATGTGATTCAGGCTGCCTGAAGTGGAGTGAACCATCTCCCAGCAGCTCCAGCAGCCCCGGGCTGGACTCTCCCAGCAGCTGTGGGTCCCGCAGGATGGAGCATGGGCAGCGTTCAGCCAGGGGAGGAGAGGGGTCCCTACTGGGCAGGAGGCTCCATCGGGCGAGGCTGTCACCTCCTGCGTGATTTGAGATGGCACGGGCTGCTCGGGGTGGAGCTGGGGGTGTGTTCTGCAGGAGGTGATGCTGTAGGTGGGTTCGGCACCGCCGGTGTGAGCCCACACACAGGCAGCGCCAGCGCTGCTGCCGTCACCATGCCCAAGGATTCCAGCTGGGTTTAGGATGGTTTGGGGCACACAGAAGTGGCATAAATAAGGTCACATCATCCTCTGCCTCTCAGAGACCTCTGAGCATCAGCAAAGCCACTGGACAATCCCAAAAAACCCACAAGTGGAGGGGAAGGAAGGTAGTGGGACCATGCAGCAAAGCCAGCGCCTTGCCCTGGGCTCAGGGATGATGTCCGTGCCCTGGCAGCCCCTGCTGTGACCATTTGCTAAGCAGGCTCTTCTCCTGCTGACCACTCCAGGTGCCCTCCCTGGGGTCAGGGCTGTCCTTCTCCTTGCTGGGGCAGGGGGACACAGCAGGGACACCCAGCTGCTGCCCTCACCCGGTTTGTGAGCTTCAGGATTGTGGATTTGGAAGGTTTAATTTCAAGCTTTCTCATCCTTCCAAATTAAAAAGATGGTGGGAAAGAGGCTTGTTGGATTTTTCCCATCCCTGACCCCCACATCCCAAGGAAGTGCCAAGGATTGCAGGGAGTGATTGCAATGTAATGAGAACAGTTTAATCCGTCTTAAAGAGAAACCACCTCTCAGAGGCTGCTGCAAACAGGGCACGGGGGGGGGGGGGGGCACCAGGGGAAGGGGTGTCTTGACTGCCCCACCAGCCCCCCCGATGCACAGCCAGCAGTAAGGCTGGAGATCAAGGGAAGGGATGCCCAGGGACAGCAGGACAGACAGGAGGATCAGGACCTGTTGGCAGCCCTGCAAGAGCCAACAGGGGAAAAAGGACCTTATGAACTACCTGCATATAGGAGTGAGAGTCCACCCTTGGCGAGGGCCCACCAGTCTAGGAGAGAGGGAGCTCCCTGCCTTCCCAGCCCTTTGGCTCCCACTGCTTTCACTCCCAACCCGTTGGCTCCCACCCCTCCAACCCCCACCCCAAACTTCACTTTTCCTCCCTTCCCACTTGCCCCTACAGCTCCTCAATCACTCCTCCCTGCCCCTCTGCTTCTCTGTCCTGAGCCATTCCAGCCCCTCTCTTCCCTTGAAGCCAGGCTTTCATTGCATTCCATTTATTTTCATTTAGTTTATTTAATTTCATTTCATTTCCCTATTTATTTTGAGTCCTAAGGCAGTTTTACTTTATTCTGGAGCCCAGTGAAGACGAAAGCAGTGATGCTGATGTGTTTTATGGTGAATTAATCACGGGGCTGAAGTCTCTCTAAGGAGATTTCTGCTTCAAATATTGATTGCCCTTTGTAGGAAAAGACGTATTGACTCTCAATATCCAGAGACATCCCATTATAATCAAATCAGCACTGGGCTGTCTCCTTAGGGACTGTCTGAGTCCTGTACCACACTGTGGTGGGAGAAGCACACAGCATCTGTCAGAGCTGGGGTGGCCTCGGGTGGCTGGGCCAGAGCGAAGGATCTTGCTAGGAGTCTGGGCCTGGGGCATGGAAGGGTGGGAGAAAGAGGCCCCGGCAGACAGAGCTGAGCCTGGGCGGATCAGGATGGTATTTCAGGAAGGATTTGGGCTCCTCACTACCTGCAGGGCTTCCCCTCCAGGTTGGGCAGGGTTGAGCTTGCCCGTTCTTGACCATCTGGAATTTAAGACACAGATGGCTCAGTCTGCAGCCTGTCCTTCTACACCCTGTCTTTCTGTCCAGAGGCTTTCCCTTGAAAACATCTCCCAGGGCTTTTTGTCACTCTTCTTTAACCACTGGGCTGGTGCCAGGCTGCACAAAGCAGGGGCAGGGCTGCCTGGCACATCCGTGAGTCTCTCTTCCATGGCATTTCTCCAGCCACCACCCACTGCTGCTCCGCCAGCTCACGTGGGTGCTCTGCCATGGGCAAGGGACTCCAGATTAGGCTGATACAGAAGGATGGCACCCGCAGGGACCATGAACACCTGGACACCAGTCAAGACTAACATGGCACTGAGTGTTTTGGGAAGAAGAGCAGGTTTGGTATCAAAGTTCCCCCGGCTCAGACCATGATGTCCTCATCCCCAAGACACATGGGCACTGTCTGTGTGATGGAGAAGCCTGAGGGCCAAATCGTCTCTCCCGCACCACCGAAGCCCAGGCCACACAGCAGAGCACCAGGCTGGACCAGCTGCAGGGTCCAGGTCAGCAGCAGTTCAGAGAATCAGAGAACCACAGAATAACTGTGGTTGGAAAAGACCTCTCAGTTCATCCAGTCCAACCATCAGCCCAACTCTATGGTGCCTGCTGAACCCCGTCCCCAAGTGCCACGGCCACATGGTTTCTGAACCCCTCCAGGGATGGAGACTCCACCACTGCCCTGGGCAGCTTCTGCCAGGGCTTCACCACTCTGTCAGTAAAGAATTTTTCCCAATATCCAACCTAAAACTCCCCTGGTGCAAGTTGAAGCCATTTCCTCTCATCCCACCCCTTGTTACTTGGGAGAAGAGCCCAGCACCCACCTCACCACAACCTCCTTTCCAGGAGCCGCAGAGAATGATGAGGTCTCCTCTTGAAGAGGGGCTGTTCGACTCCTCCAGGTGGGTTTCAGGAAGGTGGGGCAGAACAGAGCAAGCCTGGTGTGGTGCCCCTGGGGACAAGAGCCGTGAAGGCTCACAGGAGTGCAGGAGGCAGCTGGGAATGCACTGGCAGGACTCCCAGGAGCAGGATTCTCTGTGTTGGAGCAGGGAGAGGAGCCCTGGCTGTGCTCCCTCCCCTCTGCAAGTCACTGCTTTGAAAAGAGCAGCTTTGCTTTCCCAACCCATTGGGAGCGACTGGGTTGGATGGAGACTTAAAAACCATCAAGCTATGGAACACATTGTACTTCATTTGTTGTGCTTCCAAATAATTATTTAAAGCCCCAGCTTCTTGTCATTACTTATACATTTTTTCCCTCTGTGAGGAAGGAAAATGAGTCTTCTTAATTCCTCTCATCCTTCAGCGACTGCTGGCCCCGCGCCCCACGCCTGTCCAGTCCTGCTGACCAAGCTGTGCAGGAGGATGGGCTCTGTGGGGAGACCAGAGCCAAATCTGTGGCTGAAGAGGGAGAATCCAGGAGCCCAGACTTCCAGCTCTGCTTCTCACGTTACCTTACTTGTTCTGAGGAATAAGAAAATGATGGGTTTCTTTCTCATAAACTCACTGAAGGCTCTGAGGGTCCAGATCCCCTCCACCTGGACAGGCTGGAGAAGCGGGGCTGTGTGAACAGGACAACCCGTGGTTTCAATACAGAGTGGGGGATGACGTGATTGGGAGCAGCCCTGAGAAGAACTGGGGGTGATGGGGGATGAGAAGCTGAACATGAGCCGGCAATGGGCACTCACAGCCCAGAAAGGTAATCTTGTCCTGGGCTGCATCCAAAGCAGAGGGACCAGCAGGGACAGAGAGGTGATTCTGTCCTCCACTCTGGTGAGACCCCACCTGGAGCCCTGTGTCCTGTTCTGGAGTCCTCAGCACAAGAAGGACAAGGATCTGTTGGGCTGGAGCACCTCCCATAAAAGGACAGGCTGAAAGAGTTGGGATTGTTCAGCCTGGAGAAGAGAAGGCTCTGGGGAGACCTTCGAGCAGCCTCCCAGTACTGAAAGGGGCTCCCCAAACTGGGGAGGGACATTTTACTCAGGCCAAGTAGTGACAGGACGAGGGAGAACGGCTTTAAAGATTTAGATTAGACGTTAGGAAGAAATTCTTCACAGTGAGGGTGTTGAGAAACTGGCAATGGAACACCCAGTGGGTGTCCCATCCCTGAAGGTGTTGAAGGCCACGTTGGATGGAGCTTTGAGTCCCCTGATCCAGTGGGAGGTGTCCCTGCCCATGGCTGGGGGTTGGAACTGGATGGGCTTTGAGGTTCCTTCTAAACCAAACCATTCTGTGATTCCATGATTCATGTTGGAGAGCATTGGATCATTCCTGCATTGAGAAACAGCCCTTCTGCACAAAGCCCTGTCATCCCAACTTCCAGAGCAACCCCTTCATGTTCCCAAGGAGCAGTTGTTCAGCTCCATGTATGGTTTGGTGCCCTGGATTTTGAAAAAGTGCTCTAGAATCCCAGTTCTCCACATTTTCACACCCGTGAGATGTTTCAGTGTTTGCAGGCTCGAACTAAAATGCAAATTAATCAGAAAACTAAACTAAAAGGTAAAAGAAAATAAGAATTTCTTTACACACTCCATGATTTCAAACATACTTAAAAAGTATGGAAAATGAATATATTGATCGATCAGCTTGGCTCCTCTGTACATTCATTGGTTCTCTTCAAGCAGCCCAAAAAAAGTCTTTTGTTCCCTGTATAACCCAGTGCAGATGAGGATCCCTCTGAGCTGAGCAGGATGGAGGAACTTTCAGGTGGAGCTGTCCTGCTCTCAGGGCCCCTCTGTGTCCTGTTGACCCCTCCAGCACCCCCCTGGGATGCCTTTCCCTGCTGAGGGGCTGCGGGTGGGGGGCAGCGGAGCGAGGGACAGCCGGGCTCAGAGGGTGACACAGCTCCCCCAGGAGCCGTGCAGCAAGGCAGGGAAGATCCACTTAGAAGCAAACAGCTTCTCAGGTCAGGCTCCCAGTGTTCAGAGACATCTCTGCTCTCATCAGGGCCACTGAGACACTTCCCATCAGGGCACAACACGCCACGAACGGAGGCGTTGGTTGGAGAGCAGGGCTGTTCCCCCCCTCACCCCCCGAGATCCAGGAACCACAGAAGCACAAAGCATGATGCAGAAGATGGGCTGCTCAGCTCCAGCCTTCCCTGGGCTCACGCAAGGCCCGTGTGCAGTGTTTGACAGCAGGTTTTTCTCCAGCCCCCTGAACAAATGGGACAGGAGCAGTGATTTGCTGGCAGCGCCCCTGCCAGCCTTTGTTACGCTGCCTGGGGAAGAGACTCTATTAAATAAACATGTGCAGAGACCAGAAAAATAGCAGCAGCATTATTTAAGCAGCCTGTGGTTCAGCACTGAGACACACAAGCACCTATAGTGCAGCTAGAAAAATGAACCCTTTCCCTCCCTCTCCCGTACCCTGTCCCCATGTCCACGCTCCTCCCCTCCTGCCACACCACCTCTCTCCCATCCTGCTTCTCTCCTTCAGCCCCTAACCTTGGTGGCATTTGCTTTTAGAGCTGGGACAACCCTCGCAAGGATGTCCTGGTGAGGACTGGGCTGCCTGGGGGTCCTCGGCAGGCTCTGAGCCTCTCTCCTCTTCCTCCAGGTGCAGGGAAGTCTGCGGAGGAGCAGGCTCGGCGCTCCTGCAAGGGCTCTGCCGCACCAGCCCTGAGCGATGCTCTAGGAAACACTGGGACCATGAAGGGCTTAGGAGATAACAGAAGCCGCCACCTCTCCGAGAACCTGGACTCCCCTCAAGACTCTCTTTATGCCCCCCAGGACAGGAACCCTTATCTCCTCAGCCCCACCGACTCCTTCACCATGGACCCCCGATTCCCAGCCCAGAACACCCTCCATGGCGACTGTCTCCTTCCACTCAACAACCAGATCTCCAACAGCAGCACTTTCCCCCGCATCCATTACAACTCCCACTTCGAGGTCCCCGATGACAACCCTTTTCCAAGCCATGCCCAAGCCACTAAAATCAACCGCCTGCCTGCAAACCTCCTCGACCAGTTTGAGAAGCAGCTGCCCATCCACAGAGATGGCTTCAGCACCCTCCAGTTCCAGAGGAGCGACACAAAGCACCGGAGCGAGAGCCCCGGGCGCATCCGGCACCTCGTCCACTCTGTCCAGAAGCTGTTCGCCAAGTCCCAGTCTCTGGAGGGCCCCACCAAAGGCAACATGAACGGCAAGAAGGGGGCGGATGACCCCAAGCAAAACCGGAGGAGCAAGAGCAAAGACCGAGCGAAGACCTCCGAGCCCAAGCGCAGGACCAGATCCAACATATCAGGCTGGTGGAGCTCAGATGACAACTTAGACAGCGATACCTGCAGCTACCGCAACCCCATGGGCCTCATGACCCTGGGCCGGCAGCCGGACCACAGCCAGCCCAAGTACTTCATGCACGCCTACAACACCATCAGCGAGCACATGCTGAAATCCTCCAAGAGCAATAACGACCTCAAGGTCACCCCTTGCGCCAATATCCCCATCAACAACGACTCCAACTACATCAAGAG
Organism: Dromococcyx pavoninus; assembly: GCA_033558185.1. NCBI lineage: Eukaryota > Metazoa > Chordata > Aves > Cuculiformes > Neomorphidae > Dromococcyx > Dromococcyx pavoninus. Next base: position 27,297 of record JAUMJL010001205.1, on the reverse strand, counting down.
GGGCTCCTGGTCCACACTGACGCTCAGCCATGCCCGGGAGATGTGCCAGAAGGCCTCCGCCACGATCGACAAAGCCTTGCTGAAGTCCAAGTCCTGCCATCAAGACTTGGCCTACCACTACCTGCAGGTGGGTGCAGCGGAGGGGGGGTCGTGGGGTCCTCCATGCAGGGAGAGCACAGGAAGGCAGGGGACACTCTCTCAGTAGGTGCCCTTTTGCCCAGTAGACCTTCTCAAACAGCTCCAGGTGGTTCAGCTGCCACCCCAAACCACATTGCCAGGAGAGGGCTGGGGGAGTTAAGCTCACCGAGGCCCAAGGGATAGACCTCCACACCTCTTGTGGGGATACTGGTCCTGGTGGGTTCCAGCCCCCCAGCTGCAGCGCTGCCCCAAGACTCCCAGCCTCTGTGCTGGACCATGGCAGCATGGGGAGGAGGTGCCCACACCGCAGCCTCAGCACCCTCTGCTGTAATTCCCAGTTGCTGTGGGACCCCAGCATGTCCCCACTGCCCACCCAGACCCTGCAGATGCTTGGGTGGGGGGTCTCTTGGGCAGCTGGGCACATAGCTGCCCATGTGTAGTGGTTTCCACTCAGTGCCCAGGCAGCTGGGCATGCCAAGAGTTTACAGCTCATATCCCACCCAGACACAGCTCCCCAGGCTTCGGCCAAGCACCACCACCATCCTGTGGTCTGAAGGTCACCAATAATAACTGATGCTTAACCCCTTATATCCACGCATCACAAGGATGTGCCGGCGTGCCCAGTAAGCCCTGCTCTCCAGAGCTTCCCGGGAGCACTGGTAGGACCTGCAGCTCCATGGGGCATGGCTGCATTTGCTGCTCAGCCAGCGTGGGGCAGGGCTGTGGGGCCAGGAGGGCAGTGCCAGCCGCCCTGCTTGCATGGCAGAAGCCTGCATGGCTAATGCTGGTTGGAAACCCCCTGCCACCCAGAGCGCCCAGGTCACCGTGACCTTTTCAGAAAGAGATGCTTGAAGAACATAAACCTGGTTGTGCCCCAGAGAGAAGAATGAAGACAAATGAGCCAGGCCTGGATGGGGGGAGGTGGGAATTGTTCTGTGTATGCAAATCTCCAGCATCCTTTTTAATGCAAAGTCGTCCTGGGCTCTTCTGGCTGTGGCCAGGGGGCTTAGAGGCTTTGAAGAGCAATGAATTATTGAAGCACGTTCTGCTTCCAACACCTTGCTGGCCATGGCTGCAAAGGAAATTTCAGAGGGACTCATTGCATCGGGAACATCATTAGAAAAAAATGTGCTCGGCCTGGTTTCTTTTTCTTTGCCCCCTTTCCTTTCAGATAAGCATTAGAAGGTTAAAGAGCTGCAGATGAAATACCTGCTGGCACTGTTTCCCCTCCGTGTCCATCGCAGGCAGCTCTGGGTGCCGAATGCGACCCCTGAGCCCCTCAGCTCCCGGGGTTTGGCCATGGATGGGGGTACGAGATGCCCTGCTCGTTGTTCCCCACCCATGTAATGAGCGTCCGTTTCTCGACAGCCTGACGGAGGGCTGTGGGCACAGCTGGGTGGTGTCAGCCCGGCCACCAGCTGGGCAGCCCCACCGCTCGGCTGGGAGGACACGGGTGCCGTCCCGCTGCAGCCGAGCGAGCCCCCGCGGAGGTGGGACCAGCCCCTCAGCCCCGGGCCGACCGACGCAGGCAGCGCCCAGGTAGGGATCTTGTTTTGAGGGGAAGCTTTTGCCCAGCTCCCTCCCTGCCCTGACCCTCCTGGGACCATCGGATGGGCTCAGCTGCCTGCACCACCAGCTCGGAGCGGGAGCAGCCTGCGTAGGGAGCAGCTGGAGTGGTACTGGGGGATGCCAGGGTGTGCCCAGCACAGCCAGCAGCATCCCACCAGCAAAGCCAAGAGCCCGGGCACCCCCTCTAGAAAACGTGATGTTCAGTGGTCCCGCACACCGATGGATGCTCAGACTGCTCCTACCCCCAGACACCCAGTGGGAGCCCCAGCAGGCAGGGCACAGGGCTCAGGGCCCTCAGGATAGGAGGGGATGATCATACCCAGACCCCTCCTCGGCATGGGAAGGGGATTAAGCTGGTGATGGATAAGTCACCTCTGGAGCTCAGTGTGTGGGAAATATTCTTCTGCAAGGTCACGTGTCCCCTGACACCCACTCCCCCCTGGAGCAGGACAAGCCCACTCCCTGCTCGTGCCGTGGTGAGGGACCATGGGCATCTGCCTGCCCACAGCACCCAGTGCACGGGGAGCACAGGGGCCCTGCCCCACTGCGGAGGGGGCTGCTGCAAGGGAGAAATGCCCACTGGGTCCCAAGGTGGCAAATTACCCCTCTGACATGAGCGTGGGAGGAGGAGTGGGATGGGGACAAAGAGGACACCCCGGCCTCCAGGCTGGATTCTTTACCTCTCCTGCCCCATCTGTAGGGTTGGGGTAGTCTCGGGGCTCATCAAGGACTGTTGGGGGTCCATGTGATGTTCTGAGGCCTAGACCCAGACATTAATTCATGTTCACCCTGCTCTTGTTCCAGCCCTGTCTGGTCAGGGTGGAGGTTTCTCTGGAGCAGTCCCCAGGGTGACACAGCAGTGTCCTTAGAGCACAGTCCCAGGGAAGGAGGCTGTGCTTCCCGTGCCCTGTTCTCCCCTCCTCATGGACCCCACGTGTCGCGCAAAGGAAGAAGCTGAGGGCTCAGGACCCCAATGGCCAAGAAACTCCTTGGAGTGGGAGGTGCCCCAGACAGGGGGTGACTGGGAGCAGGCAGGGCTGAGCAGGTACAGACTCAGCCCCACATTTGTGGATACTGAGACCACACGGAAGGGATGGGCAGCGTTGGGGCTCCCAGGGGGCAGTCAGACCATGGCCACCACTACCCAAAGGCATCCTCCAGATTAGCCTTCCCAGCCACACTTAGAGTCAGGACACACTGAAGCTTCCTTAACCCGCAGAAATAAACTCCTAATCCAGGGCTGGTGGCGCCTGTTCAGTGCCAGCCACCAGCTGCCCTCACACCAGCATCACCGAGCTCCTGCGGGGCAGGAAACCCAGCCCAGGTCCTTCCCGAAGGGTCCAAAAGGACAGAGGGTGTGTGGGCAGCCTGGGCTCCAGCTTTCTTTCTGGAGGACGTGCCTGAGTCCACGCGTGGCCCTCCGGGGCTCAGTCTGGGCTGCATGGCCCGGGCACCCTGCGCGCTGCGCCCGGTGCATCGCTGTGCGGTGCATGGCTGTGTGTGCTGGGGCTGGGCTGCATGGCAGAGCTGGCACACGTGCGAGTGGAAACCCTGTCTGTGAGTCTCTCTTCCCCCCCAGGCCCCACCGAAGCGATGGCAACGGCTTTTGTGCCTCTGCCCAGCACCCAGGGTTGGGATTTTCCCCTTCGCTCCTCTCTCCACTCTGTTAATCACAGAATCATGGAATGGTTTCAGTTGAAAGGGATCTTAAAAACCATCCAGTTCCAAGCCCCTGCCATGGGCAGGGACACCTCCCACTGGAGCAGGCTGCTCCAGGTCCCTTCCAGGTAGGGGGAAACCTCTGCATGGTTCCTTCTTGCCTCCTTCCTCCACGCTCGGCTCCTGATATGGAGAACAGAAGATCCAGAAGGTGCTGCTGCTTTGCACCACGGTGCTGTGGCAGGATGCTGCCAGTGGAGCCCAGGGATGGACTTGTGCCTGGATCCAACTGTCCCGCACCACGAGGCACCGTGTGGACCAAGACTGGGCACAAAGGAGGATGCACATCCTGAAGCCTGGCGGAGCGTCTCTGCTGTGCACTCCTCTCCTCCTGTACAGCCTCTGGGCAGGATGGATCCCTGAGCCCTCTGTGCCAAGGGCTCTCGACCTGGGCATCCCCCTGCTCCCAACCCTTTCACACCAACCAAAGGGTTACAACCCAAATAAGGGAAATTAAGGGGTCATAATTAAAACCACCATGGGCAGAACCAAGCCTACATTTGGGAAAGCCATATGAAGAGCAGCAAGGAGCTGTAAAGAGCCTCCCAAGCTCTCTGTGCCAGGTCCAGGTGCAACACAAGGCAGCCCTCTTTCCTGCTTTGTCCTCTCTGTAATACGTGGGCTGTGCTCAGAGCCCAGGGTCTCAGCTGCCAGGAAAGCTGCTGCCATCGAGGTGGCACTGGCCACCACCAAGGTCAACAACTTGACAACAGGAGGTACCCTGGTCTCTTCAGCCCCATCACAGAGCTTCGTGCACTGTGGGATGGGCTCCTCACCTCCTCAGGGGCCTGAAGGGGCGGAGAAGCACCCTGAAGGGTCTTGAACAGCACCTCAAGTATCTGCACCGCTTCCAAAGATGCCTGAGGGCACCTACTTCAGGCATGGCATTTTTGAAACACTTCTGTGCTCTGTCTTACCCTGCAGGAGTCCCTGTGGGCCCTGCGTGCAGGCAGAGGCAGGACACACTCCAAACTGGGGCACCAGATTCAAAGGGCATCCTGCCAAGCATCTCCTTTCCCCTTGACCCTGCTAAATTGGAATGTGGAGCACCTTGAGAACACCTTTGTTTCCTGCTGCTTTGCCAAGGCGTGAAGTAGAGAAGAGGCAGTGCTGTGGGATGCTTGGCTCACCCTGCTGTAGACAAACACTGTCTTTGGGTTGCTTTGCCTAAAGCATGGGAGTGCCCAAGGCCAGGAACCTGCCGACAACACCCAGGAGCTCCCGAGCTGGGTGGCCTTGCAAGCAGCCAGCCCAGAAGCCTTTGCCAAATGCAAAGTTTGCAGGAGATGGAGTGGAAAGTGCTCGGAACCCCTGCAGCTGCAGCAAGGGGGGGTCAGGGAGTCCTGGCCGGGCTTAAGTCTCAGACATGAGACTCGATCCATGTCACCCACCTGGATCCCGCACACAGGCAACACGAGGTCTCTGTCCCCCAGTAATGCAGGTCCTGGCTCATGAGCAGACACCGTGGCAGGAGCCCCATCACCAAGGTGCTCCCACAGGCTGCTTGGGTTCTGCTCTCTGTGCTGGCGTTACCCCCTGCCTTCTCCTGAACACAGGCAGTGAGCAGAAGGCTGGACATGAGCTGAACCCCTGGCTCCTTTGGGTGGAAGAAAGTCCTTGGAGTGAGCTAAGCTGTTTGTTGCACATGGATTGAGTCTGCATCCGGCACACCCTGGGCCCTCTCAGGAGAAGGAGAAGCCGCTACCTACAGATCTGGAGCTCATCTGAAGATCCTGCACCCCAGCAGCAGATGGCACCCTCAAGCCAGCTCTGGTTCCCACGGAACAAGCCTGCTGTGAACAAGGAGAACAGGAACCACGCAGTGCTTAACAGCTCTGGCTCATCCCAGTGAGCTGCAGCACAGCTCTGCATCCCACAGCACTGTATAAACACCAGCTGATTAACCCCACAGTCCCCGGGGCAGTTGGGCAAACCCAACAGCTCCATCCAGCAGAGTCAACGCGGATGCTCTCAGCAGCACGAGCTGCACTCAGCACAAGGCCCTTTGCTGCTCCCCATGGTGCCCCCCAACCAGCCTGCTCCCCACAGCAGGGCAGGGGGCCTCGGGCTGTCCCGGTGTCTGCACGGTTTGCACATCACAGCATTCTTGACACCTTCCCTTGCTCTTTCTTGACCACATCTCCCCAGCCCAAGCCCAGGTCAAAGGCCAGTTACAAACCAGGTCAGCCACGAAACCACAGCTTGCTCCTGGCAGCTCAGGTTCCTCCTGGCTCGTCCCACTCCACGTGTGGCTCTTGTCCTGACTGGTCGAGGGCTGATGTCTGGCTCTGCCCCAGCCGAGCACCACGGCTGTGCCGGCCATCACCAACACAGCCCCTCGGCAGCAAAGGCAGGCGGAGGGGTTGGTTACTGCTCAGCACTTCAGGCTTCTAGTGGAAACATCAGCATCTGTAACGATGGGTCAAGAGACCATGTCTGCCTTCAGTTAATGGCAGATTTGCTATCTCAGTGAAGTTAGAAGTGCTTTTTCTGCACAAGGTGCAACCCATCTCTGTGCAGAGGCCAGCACAAGGTCTGTGTGTCCGAGCTGTCTGGAGGGACTTGTGAGTGCCTGGCTTGGCTTCAGAAATGAATTTCATAGAATTGTAGAAACAGAATAGTTTGGGTTGGAAAAGACCTAAAAGCCCATGCAGTTCCACCCCCTTGCCAAGGGCAGGGACACCTCCCACTGGATCAGGGAGCTCAAAGCCCCATCCAACCTGACCTGGAACACCTCCAGGGATGGGACAGCCACCACTGCTCTGGGCAACTTCATTTCCAACACTAAGAGTCACATTCAACTCAGAAAGCTTAAAGACTGTCAGACCTAGTTATAAGGTCTGAGCTCTGATCCACAGGTCCTGGTCTACGACAGCTCCTGGTTGCCTTGGTGTGGACAGCATGTGCACTTTACATTAAAAGAGAGTGGGCTCTGTGCTGACCAAGCGTGTGCCACTCCTGTCCCAATGCCCAGCACCAACCTGGTGAGACTCTCCCCTCCCCGTTTTGTCTGGCATTGTGCAGTTTGTATCAGCTGTGTGAGCATGGCCCAGTGTGAAGGTGCTCTGCAGCGCTGCTGGGGCGAATGGCTGTGGGTAGGGATGCTGAAACAGAGACCGTCAAACGTGAGGCTGCCTGGCATGAACTGGTAAGGGAGGGTCGGAAAGGAATTGGGTTGCTGTTCCCACCACAGTCCAGCTGACCAACCCCCCCCCCCCAAGTCCCCATGGTGCCTCTGGCCCCAGAGGTGCTGTCCCTCACATCTGCTCTTGCTCCCCTTACTCTTGCAGGTGCCTCAGGGGGAATGGAACAACACGCTGTCTCGGGACAAGGACAGCGAGATCCCGTGCCGGCGCATGCGGAGCGGGAGTTACATCAAAGCCATGGGGGATGATGACAGTGAAGACTCAGAAACCAGCCCCAAACCATCCCCAAAAACTGCAGCTCGAAGGCAGAGTTACCTCAAGGCCACCCAACAGTCCCTGAGTGAGCAGAGCACCACCCAAAGGTAAGGCTGGAACTCCACCAGGAGCTCGGCACAGGTCCCCAGTGGCCAACACAGGAGCAGTGCTTGGGACTGAGCCAGCAGCAGCCACATGGAGACCCCACGTGGGGACCAGAGCCCCTCAGGCTGCCCGTGGGACAGAGAGACAAGGAGACAAGCAGGACAGGAGAAGATGAATGGAGAGAGCTTTCCATCCTGGTGTAAGAAGCTTGTTCCAGGTCCCTGTCCCTTCAGCGATGGGGAGGGCACTCCTTTGATGGAGCTGTGTGGATTTCCTCTCTAAGCACCCACTCCTCTGAGGGCGTGAAGGGATCCCAAGGCCATGATGCTGTTGAGGCACGGAAGATGAGAACACCTGGCATGCAGCCCATGGGCTGCTGGGACTGTGCCATCTACTTTGCTCTGCACGTGTCCCAGGGGTTCTGGGACCAGTCAGAAAGTGCTCCATTGGCAGACTGGGCTGGGGAACGCCCTGAGGTCAGGAGAGATGAGCTAAGAGGTCTGGGACCAGGCATTGCAGGAGGAAGACCCACCATGGCTTGAGCCAGCCAGAGCACAGAGCAAGGGGGACACAGCACAAGCTTGTTGGGAAGAGGTTGGTCCTTGCAGGGTGGGGTTTGTGAAGACCATCTGCCTAGAGGTGATGCTGTGCCGTGTCCTCACCTCCTGCCCCAGTGGCTGGCACTGCAGGACAGGAGGATGGGAGCAGCACAGAGGAGGAGGAGGCAGGAGATGCTGCAGGTTGACTGCTGGTGTTCAGCAGACAGAGCTGGAGAGAAGTGAGGGAACAGGAGGCAGTGTGGAGACCCCTCATGGTGGCTTCAGATTGCAGACCAGACACCAAAGCAGTGCTGGGAGACAGTGAGAAAACTAATTGCAGGGAGCCCTGGAAACGCTCTGAATCTTAAAATCATGGAATCACAGAATGGTTTGGATTGAATTGGATTGGATTGGCTTTTCCTAGGGTGCACTACACCCTTCCTTGCTGTAAGCTGGATCCTGCACCTCTGTGTCCCAAAATTCCTCCCCACCAGGACATGTTTGGACACAGGGCTTGGCTTAACCTGAGGTAGAGGTGGCAGGTGAATGACTCTCTCACAGTATTTTGCAGTTCATAATTCATTCTCTTCACCCAATCTATTGATATCCCTTGGAACCAGACCTCACATCTGAGCATGTGGATTCCCAATTCCATCAGTCCCCAGGGTGTGGGATGGTGCTCAGCCCATCTCGCCCAGGACAGCAGGACTTTGTCCTAACCCCAAAAAAATCACATGTGAATAAATAAAGAGGGACTGATGGGGCTGAGATCTGGGAAGCAGAGAATGCCCAAAGACAGGGACCTACTGCTTTGGTTACTCTTCTCCCTAACACAAGGACAAAGCTTCACAGAAAGTGATTAAGGTGGGATCCTTTCTCCACAGGCAAAATTCACCTGTGGAACTCACTGCCATGAGATCGCAGAAGCACAAAGAGAAGGAAGTATTAAAAGAGGGGAACAAGTGGCTGAAAGGGATCATAGAATCCCAGAATGGTTTGCGTAGGAATGGACCTCAAAGCCCCGCCAGTTCCACCCCCCTGCCATGGGCAGGGACACCTCCCACTGGATCAGGGGGCTCAAAGCCCCATCCAGCCTGGCCTGGAACACCTCCAGGGATGGGGCAGCCACCACTGCTCTGGGCAACCTGGGCCAGGGTCTCCCCAACCTCATCATGAAGAATTTCTTCCTAAGGTCTAATCTAAATTTCTTCCTAATGTCTAATCTTCGCATCCACTTCAGGGGGAGCAGGGCCAGGGCTCTCTGATGCAAAATACCTGAGTCAAGAGACTGAGATTCCTCCTACCTTGGGTTCAGTGTCCTTTCACATCGTATCCATCAGGATATGACCTCTCCTAGGTTGCTGGGTTCCAGCTGGAGCCCACAGAAGGGGTAACACCAGGGCAGGGAGTTTCAGCAGGAGGGCAGAGCTGGCCCAGCCGTGGATGCAGCTTTGTGGGAAAGGAGGGGTCTGGGCATTGCTGCGGGTGTTTGGTCTCCAGGGAGGGGGAACCCTGCCTGGGAAGCAGGGGGCCATGGCCCCCTGGTCCACCCGGCCCCACTGTCCACGGCTGTGAGGGCTCATGGGGGGCCCAGGGCAGACAGGAGTTGCCATCTGCCAACCTCACCTCCTCCCCTGCACCAAGGAGCTTTTTGGATGCTGTGGCCACTTTGGTTGCTGCGGGGCCTCCCTCGGGTCTCCGGCCAGCCTGGTGCACTCTGGGGACAGCAATGGGGGCACCGTGCCCTGTGCAGTCCCATGCCAGTCCTCACCAAGGTCCAAGGTCCCCACGGTGGAGCTGCTGGGCTCCACCAGCCTGTGGTGTGGGACAGGAGGGACTGCAGGGAGGAGGACGGCTGCAGCCTTAGCCGGGGCGAGGAACAGGGGAGTGAGACAGGATCTGCCCCTGTGAGAGGGTCTCTGCCCCTCCAGAGTCTGAGGCTTTGGTTCCCCCACGGGCAGGCTGCAAGGAAAGGCCAAGGTGAAGCCCAATGGATGGGCATAGGGAGGCTGGTGGGGACACCGCCCGCCCCAGGACACAATAGGCTCATGGCAGGGCTGGGTGGTGCGCCCACGGGAAAAAACCTCTGAGGCTGAGGGAAACAAGGCAATAACCAGCCCAGGGCTTGGGGAACCACATTGCCCTTGACCCCTCAGCAGCGGGGGCCCAGGGGCTGTGTCTCCTCCATCGCCCCTGGCAGAACACGCTGCTCCCAGCTCTCATCACCGCCTGGCATCAGGCTCAGGAGGTGCCATGGTCCTTGCTGGAGGCCCAGAGATGGCACAGGGCCCCTCCCCAGCTGGGACACATCCTGCCCCCAGCTCCCCTGGACCTGCACTGGTGAAGGAGAGACCCACAGCCCTGCCAGGCATGGGGGAAGCAGCACCCGAGGGTCTTCTGTAGGAGACCTGAGGGGAGACCTTATCACTGTCTATGGCTGCCTGAAAGGGGGCTGTGGCAGAGCGAGTGTTGATCTCTTCTCTCAAATGACAGGTGATGGGACAAGGGGAAATGGCCATGAGTTGTGCTAGAGGAGGTTCAACCTGGATATTGGGAAGAATTTCTTTACTGAAAGGGTTCTCAGGCCCTGGCACAGTTGCCCAGGGAGGGGGTTGAGTCACCATCCCTGGAGGTGTTTAAAAAATGGGTATTTTTGAGGGACATGGTTTAGGAGATGATGGATGTGGTTGGACTCGATGATCTCAGAGGTCTTTCCCAACTGGATATTCTGTGATTCTGTGATAATTCGCCCGGGCTGGCGTTGCTAAGCTTGTCCTCCACCACACCCACCTGACCTGCAACAAGGACTCCATTCAGGGTCTCCTGGTGGAACAGAAGATCATGGGAACCCCATCCTTCCAATGTTCCTCCTCTTCCACATCCCTCCCACCCTTCCACATTCCTCCCAGCCGCTCTGTGTCTGGATCTCAGCAGACTGTGGCCTTGGCTGGGTCAGGTTCGGTGACAGCCCTGCTGAGAGGCTGCTGCTGACCCCAGGGCATGGGGACAGTGCTTGTCCCAGAGCCTGCAGCAAAAGCTGCTCTGGAAACAGCAACCCCCATGCTCCTGCAGCACTGTCATTCAAGCTTGGCTCCCCTTGAACTGCTTCCAGAAAATAATCTTTGGGGTTCCTCTACACAAACAATAATAATAATAAAAAACCCTACAAACCTGCAGAAGTTTCCAATTGCAAAGTCCTCAAAATACCATTTAAAAGTCATTTTTCAACTCCTTCCCACCAGTGTAGGCAGGGAAGACCCCCCCCAGCCCCTAGCATTACCCTGTGCAAGAGCTGCTCTGTCACCAGGGCTGCGACCTGGGGGGGCTGGCATGGATCCCATGTGCTCCCTGGCTTTCAGCTGGACTAACCTGGAATCTCCTGGGGGCAGCAGAACCTGAGGTCTTGTCCCCTCTCCTGCACCTAGACCCCACAAATCCCCCTGTGTGTACCAGTCTCAGTAGCTCAAACCAGGGTCCAGCAAGGTGAGAAAGTGCTTCCTTCTACTCCAGGAGCTGCAACAGGGGCCAAGCAGTGGACTCTCTGCCCAGCCTCATCTCCTGCTGCCACATGTCCCTGTGTCTGGCAGAGGGAGAGCAGGCAGGGGTGGCCTGGCTCTCCTGGCAGGGTGGCAGCCCCAGCACAGCCCCAGTGCTGCCCATGCCATGGGGACACCCCTCACCCTTCTCCCTGCCCCAGTTGCTGCCCATGCCATGGGGACACCCCTCACCCCCTCTTTCTGCTGGCAGGAGCCTGGACCGCCTGGACTCTGTTGAGATCCTCCTACCTCCGAAGTTCCCGACCTGGGAGGAAGAATACAACCCGATCTCCGACAGCGTCAACGAGTCCAGTTGCATCAACCAGGTGAGATGCTGGAGCACTGAGCCCACTGTCCCAGCACACCCCAGTGGGAAAGGAGGCCTGCTGAAGGGAGAGAGGAACATTTTTTCCCCCTTCAATATAAGGCCCTGGCTACGCTGCAGGAATTGCAGACGCTGTTCTCCGGCAGCTTTAGCAAAATATCCAGGCCAGCTCCTTAATTCTGGTTTATGTTTGACACCCTTCCTCTTGCTTTGCCTCCTCTCGGCACTGCTGGTGCAGCTGAAGTTGCTCTGCCAGGGCCACCCATTTGGCAGCCTGGGGAGATGCTTCACAGCCATGGGTGAAGCTCAGGACTGCTCTGAGGGCAGGAGCCCACCGTGTCACCACCTCCTGCTGCCCGCTGGGTGGGCATCCTCACCCAGCGTGGTGTCCGGCCTGGGACCCTGCAGCAGGTCACTGGGGCAGGAGCCTTGCTTAGCTCCGAGGATCTCATCCCTCGTGTGGGTCCTGGATCCAGGAACAAGGTGCCTGTAATTCAGGAGCCTGCCCTGCCCGCAGGCTGGAGAATTCTCCCTTGGATATTCGTGGTCCCCATGGGAAGAACAAAGCCAAGGGTGCCAGCAATGTGCTGCTGGTGGGTGGCAAACCCCTTGCCCCGATCCCAACCTCATGGATGCAGCTGGTGCAAACTGGGATTAACTCCCTGTCCCACACTGTGCATCCCCTGGGGATTACCGTGGAGCAGCTCAGGGCTTGGGTGGCGACCAGCCAGCTGCCTCACAGGCCAGGAAACAATCCATGCCAGGATGAGACTCTTGAAGGGGTCCCATCCCCTTGGTACCTGGGGCAACAACAGCTCCACAAGTGCCACGCAGCCGTTTTGCTGTCGCCCTGGGCCTCTGTCGTGTCCAGTCTCTGTCCACGCCGTGTCTGGGTGGGAACTCGTGCCCACACGTGCCCTCTGTCTGTGCAGCGATGGAGGGCGGCGCAAGGCAAGGGCCAAAGCAAGATGGGCATCACAAACCAGAGGTGGAGGAGGCTGAGAGGCTGTGCCTGCTGGTGTTCCCCTCCAGGTGAGGGTGGGTCTCAGCCCCCCTCTATCCCAGCCCCATGGTCAGTTGCCCCTGCTGTCCCGAAGCAGTTGGGAGAGCTCTGGGGAAGGGCAGGGGGCATTGCTCGTGGGCGTACGTGTTCCTTGTGGTCAGTCTTGCTCCTTGTACAAAACCAGCAATGTGCTGGGTGTCTCGCTGCCCAGAGAAGGGGTCAGGACTGTCGCATTCCTGTCCTTTGTGTGTAAATCCATGTCTGCAGCCAGGTCTCTGCGGGAAGACAACCGGTGGGCTCAGTCTGTGCTCTCTCCCTGGCTAAAGCTGCCGTTTAGCAGCTGAGTGCAGCACCTTCGTGAAGGCATCAGAGGGGTCTTGGAGTCAGAGGGTCTGAGCAGCCCAGACAGCCCAGGCAAACACTGGGGGCACAGTGGCTGCCACAGCACCTAGTCAAGCATGGGGCTGCCCCCATCACATGCACCGTGCCCACTTTCCTCTGAATCAGAGAGAGTTCCATGGCAGCTGGGTTGGGATTTTGACGCTTCCCACAAATTGCATATCTGTTCTTCCAGGACGGAACTGGTGCAGCCGCCAGTGTGTGCTGGTCCAGTCTTCTGGCAGGTCTGACCTGTCCTTTGCCCAGAGCCAGAGGCAGTTCCTCCCCTGCCCTCACTTTTTTGTGGCCTCTAGCACCTCTCTTCTATGTCCAGCAAGACCCTTGTGTCCTCCCACACAGAAACATCTCCAACTCTGAAAGACAAGTCCACTCTGCTTGGTTTTGTCACAGCTGATGTCCACCTTGCAAACCTCTGGAAGTCCGGGATGTGCTTGTCAGCATCCACTGGTCACACCAACCAGTGGCCAGAGACAGCCAGTCAGTGGCCCCCAACACTGCTCCGTGCCATGTGCAGAGGGGCTGGAGCCAGCCCCAGAGCCAAGCTTCTTCCCTCAGGCACATTTTGAACCTGGATTCTTCCCAAGATGCCTCATCTTGGGCAGCTCGTGCAGCGCAGAGCTTGTGGGGTGGATGTGCTCTGCAGACCAGGGATGGAGAGGAGGAGAAGATGTTCTTCCCACAGGCAGTGTCTGTCAGGTGTCTGTCCTTATGCCGAGTATGTGCCGTGGCTTTGCTATGGATACAAGGCAGTATCGCTTCCACGTGGCTTCTTCCTGGCACAGGGACAAAGGAGGCAGCAGCAAGGTGGCCAACCCGACCCCATCAGGTGAAGAACGGTTTCCCCAAGGTGGTGCACTCAGACTGCCCATCCACCCCAGCTCCATGGGCTGTGGAGGCCCCAAGGCTGCTACTGGCCACCCCACTGAGGCGCTGGCCAACGCTGGGGGCTTTGCAGAGGAGTGAACCAGGAGCCACACCAGCCCTTGTCCAGCAGCCACAGGCAGTGCCAAGGGGTGCCCAGCACTGTGTGTCCCCAGCGTGCCCTGTGTCCATACAGTGATAAATGGTGCCTGCAACAGGCCGGGTGCATCAGCAGCTTCTCTCCGCCTGGCGGGCGAGTCCCGTGGAGCTTTGCCGTGCCGTGTTTGTGCCGCTGTCTGAGGGGCCTGGGTGGCACCTTGCTTGGCATCTTCTCAGCTCTGAGGTTCACACTGAAGTGTCAGCAGCGGTGGCTCCAGGGGACAGGTCATCTCCTCCCCTCGTCCTTGGTCCCTGTGCTGTCTGTGTGAGGGGCTCCCCCGTTCTTGGCCTTTAACCTTCTCCAACTCTTTCTTCCAGATCTTTGGACCCCCCTCACTTATCCCTCAGATATTTACCCATGGAGCGCAGGTACCGTCCCACTGGCGTTTCCCTCTTCCTTCCTGATGGAGGTTTCTCGGGTCAGCCTGGACTCCCACGGCAGGGTGCGAGGCAGGACGTGGGGTCAGCCCATGCTTGGGGCCAGTGGCAGGAGCAGGAGGATGAGGAAGAGGAGGAGGAGAAGAAGGAGGAGGAAGAGGAGGAGGAGGTGGAGGAGGAGGAGGAGGAGAAGCAGGCAGCGCTCCCAACCTGGGCACTGCCGGGCTTTGGAGAGCTCGGTCTCCCCTCAGCAGGGGCTTAGGGATCATCAGTTTTAGGGGGAAAGTAGATGAACTTTTTGAGCCAAACCTTGTGGAACTCCAATGCCAACACTGGGCAGAAAGACTGTGCTTGAGGGCCAGGAGAGATGGAAGTGGGCAGCAGGGCCAATGTGAGCATCTCTCGTCTGCATTTTGAAACTTTCTGCTTTAGGGTGGCTCTGGTTTAAGCCAGGGGAACCCCTCCTGAGTCCAAGTGTGATCAGCTGCAGCTTCTGGAGAACAGGGCAGGGATTGGGCAGGGGTGGGAAGGAGGTGGGGGCAGCAGGAGAAGCAGGGAGCTCCTGCTCGGCTCACCTCATCCTGGTTGCCCACCACAGCCAGGGCTAGGATGGGTTCCTGACAGTGCCACCCAGAGCCTGGCAGCCTGTCCCTGGGGATGCGTGGAGGCTGTCCCACCAGCCCACACCTCCCACTTTCTCTGTCCATGCTGCAGCCCACCGTGGGGCCAGGCCATCTCCCCAGGAGGAGCACATCTGCCCCAGATGTGCCACCAGCTGTGCTGGTGGGGTAGGGGGACCTGTCGGAGGCTGGACAGGGATTGTGGCCTCACGCGCTCCCAGCCTCTCCATCGGAGACCGGGGGTCTCGGGCAGGCGCTGCGGTGGAGTCTCTCCTGCTCCACATCCCAGTCTCCAAGGAGGGTCCCCTCTTCCTTCTCTCTCTGCAAAGAGCCCAGGCATCCCGCACCCCATCAGCACCTCCCGGTCTCACCTGCCGCGAGCAGTTCCCCGCAGGAGCGACAGCAGGGAGAGGAGCAGGAGGGGAAGGGAAGGGAAGGGAAGGGGCTGCCTGCAGGCAGGGGGTGACCGGCTCTGTCCCTTCCCCTCGCAGGTGCCCGAGCCGGAGCTGGGGGAGCCGTTCGAGGCCGTCTGCGAGTCCACCTACAGTGAGGCCGAGTCAGCGGCCGCGGAGGTGCTGGACCTGCCTCTGCCCAGTTATTTCCGCTCCCGGAGCCACAGCTACCTCCGAGCCATCCAGGCTGGCTGCTCCCAGGAAGAGGACGGGGGCTCCGTGCGCTCCATCTCCCCGCCGCCCGCAGGCAGCCTCAGCGGCAGCAGGACCCTGCCCTCCAGCAGCAGTGAGTGCCAGCGGCGGGCAGCGGGGCGAGGCCACAGGGGATGGGGGAACCACTGCCCACTGCCCACTGCCCTCTGCCCTCTGCCCTCTGCTCTCTGCCCACTGCCCTCTGCCCACTGCCCACTGCCCACTGCCCTCTGCCCTCTGCCCTCTGCTCTCTGCCCACTGCCCTCTGCCCACTGCCCTCTGCCCTCTGCCCTCTGCCCACTGCCCTCTGCCCACTCACTGCCCTCTGCCCTCCACACATGAGGGGTCGAGCGCGTGAGGTGCTTTGGTTTCTCCTTCTCTCCCGCGAGGACAGCACGTGCATAGAAACATAGAATCCTGGAATGGTGACTTCAATTCAGGGAAGATGTGTGACATCTTCAGCTCTACAGACGGTCCCCTTCCTGGATGGTGACACCATAGAATCACAGAACGGTTTGGGTCAGAAGGGGCCTCAAAGCTCATCCAAGTTCCAACCCCCTGCCATGGGCAGGGACATCTCCCACTGGATCAGGGTGCTCAAAGCCCCATCCAGCCTGGCCTGGAACACAAGGCTTGGGTACCGGTAACTCCAACCATTGTTGTCCAAGGCTTCTGTGGGCTTATGAGGGCTTGCTCTGTGCTAGGGAAGGAAGCCAGCAGCAAGGAGTGCCTAGGATGGCTGGAGCCAGAACTCCAGATGTGGACTTGCTCTCCACTGCAGAAGGAAGCCATCAGCCAGGTGTGCCCAGGATGGCTGGAGCTGGATCTCCAGATGCGGGCAGTGAAATGGCAGAGAGGCTCTGGTTGTTGGGATTGGGCCGGTACTGCTGATGCAGCCTTAAGAGGTCCAGGAGAGCTCAAAATTTTCACTCAGTCAAGCCAAAAGCAGACCTGGGTGCTGCTGCTTGGAGTGCCCTGTGGGATGCCCACCTTGCCCAGGAGCACTGGCTGCCATCTCTGCCTGAAGTCCTGTGGGTGCAGGGGCACATGCAGCCCTGCTGCCCTACCCTGTCCATAGCTTCCATCTCCCTCCTCCTCTTCTCCACTATGCAGCTTGTTACCCCAGTCCAGGCTACAGCTGACAGGTTGGACTTCTCTCTAAAACTAACACCTATCAGAGACTCTGTGCTGTTTTCCCCAGGGTCTGAGCATCCCTGGTCTCTGCAGCCCCTTCAGCCAGAGGCAGACATTGGGGATGACAGGAGAAGGGAGGGCAGAAGGCATCTGCCTCTGACTCTCAGTGACAGAGGTGTGACAAGGCTTTGGGGCTCATCCTGAACGCCTTTGCAAGGTCCTGCACTGTGCAGGTCTCCTAGGAACAGCTTTAGGGGATCGGATCTGGGGGAAAAGGCCCCCTCCTGATCCATGGGGTTTGCAGGAGAGGTGCAGGCAGGTCTGACCCTGCCTGGCCAGGGGTCTGAGCTGCAGCCAGTGAGGGCAGGAGCTCAGGGACCTGAGCAGTGCAGCCCAGGCAGCCACGTGCTGAGCGTGGGACTTACCAGGGTGGTTCTTGTGGCACTCAGGTGACAGCGCAGCTCCATGCAGAGGATGAACCGTGCTGTGTGCTGGGCTCACAGCGCTCACACCCTGGTCCTTTCTCCTGTGGGCAGGGCAGAAGAGGTAACAGGCGTCACCCTGCTGCACCCAGCCTAGAGACCACTCTTTGAAAACCTCCTGACAGTGAGATGCTGGGAATTCATCCTTTGGCTGGACTGGCTCCAACTGCTTTCTCTCCCAGAGACACAATTGCAGCAGCCACACAGGAGTCAAAGGCACTGAGTCCCTCTCCATCAGCTGTACACAGGGACCCCAACATCCCTGGTGTGGGGTAAAAACAGGTCTTGCAGTAACAAGCAGTTATGAGCAGGAAGGAGCCTTCAAGGCAGAAAGAAGCCTTGCGACCCCCAAGCCCAGCACCTGCAGCCTCGGTGCACGATGGGCAGCGTCACACCCGGCTCCAGGCGCCCCAACTGCCACTGGGTGCAGGCGTTATTCATTCCAGGTCCCTCTCCTTTGATTAGTAATTACTGTACTGGATGAGAGCCTGGCCTCTCTCTGATGTGCGTCAGGACCGACTCCATCCCTCGGAGCAGGGGTGAGGCTGCAGGCAGCCCCGTTCTGCTGGTGTTTCTCCCCAGCTGGGCTGTCTCTCCCAGGAGGAGCTCCCAGAGCGGGTGCCTTCACCAGCTGTCTGGCCGGAGTTGGCTCTTCTGCACGCTGAGCCCTCCCTTCCCCATGGCCACAGCACCCAGCACCTCTGGGATGAGTCGGGGCTGCCCATGTTCCCCAGCAGAAGCACCATCCCCACCTGCAGTGCTGTCAGAGGAGGCTCCTCTAAACACCCCACGCATTCAGCACCCAGGTGAGAAGCAAAGAAAGTGAGTGCTTTGTCCCTGGATGTAAATTTGCCAGGATGATGGCGTCACTGGCTCAAAACAGCGAGGAACAGCAAGGACTGCTCAGCCCTCGCAGCGCTGGGAAAGCCCAGGAGGAAAGAGATGCAAGAAGGTTTCTGTCTTATCCAGAACTGAGCTGGTGCAGGTTCCCCGCTGCAGGACCACCAACTGCCCTGGCCTGGGACATGTTTGGTGCAGGAGGCTCCACCTGCAGCTGCCTTTGCCGAAGCACCATCTGCAGTGGTGGCTCCGCTCCCCAGTGGTCCTCATCTCTCCTTGCAAATGTGTGCAAGGGACAAGCATTGCTCTGGAGATGCTGCTTCTGCAAACGCTTCCTGAAATCCTGAGCACAGGTTCAGCCGTGCAGAGCTGTGGTGTGGGGAGCAGCTCTGCTCTCACTGCAGCATGTTGGGTGATGTAGGGCCCTCCCAGGGTACGTCAGGGTGGGAGAAGGCTCCGGAGAGCTGTCAGGCTTTTGCCTGAAGAGAAACTGGTTACACTTCCATGATGCTTTAAGGCACTTGATCTGCATCAATTTTGCATCATTTTCTTCAAGGCATTTTAATTTCTTCTATGATTTTCTTCCAGGTGAGGCTCAGTCGTAATGCAGGGCGTAAGGAGTTGAGGAGTCCTATCCAGAAACAGTTTTGGGAACTGGTTTGAAAAGGAGATGCCTTGGTGCTCCTGGACATGGTGGTGCCTGGTCATCATGCCAGGCAGGCATCAGAGTGGGCAGGAGGAGTTCAGCATCTCACCAGGGTTGTACAGTGCTGCTGGTGGTGTGCAGACAGACAGCCAGCCCCGTCACCCACAGGGATGCCAGGGTGAGGCTGCTCTTGGCATGAGCTCAAAGCACAGAGCTATGAGGGAATTCATAGGATCACAGAATGGTTTGGATTGCAAGGGACCTTAAAGCCCACCCAGTTCCATGGGCTGGGACACTTCCCACTGGATCACGGTGCTCAAAGCCCCATCCAGCCTGGCCTGGAACACCTCCAGGGATGGGGCATCAGCCCCAGAATATCTGCCATGGGCAAAGCTGTCAGAGCACAGGAGTGGGCCAGGACAGAACCCCAGCCGTGGGCAGAGAGGGAGCAGGAAGGGCAGCACCGACAGCCTTCATGCCCAGCTCCAGGCCTTCCCACCCAGAGACGTGCCCGTCCCATCACATCTCCCCTTCAGTGATCTGCACTCTGGGGTCATCACACTCAAAGGCAGAGTCTGGAAGAGATCCCCTGGGAGGAACTGGCTGCTTGCTCAACCCCATCCCTCCTTCCTACCACCTCTGCTCTGCTTCTGTCCCACTCTCTCCCCATCCTGGCTCTACTCTGCTCCACAAGACCAGCCCTGCTCCTTGCCAGCAGCAGAGCTGGTGCTGAGCTCAGTGCCGTGACAAATCCAGGCAAACAGTGGGCAGAAACAGCAGGCACAGCACAGAGGGGGGCTTCAAAATGACTGGTTGCCCCTCTCCTTGACATGGCCCAGCAGAGAGACGCTCATTCCCAGAGCACAGAATCATAGAATCCCAGAATGGTTTGAGTCAGAAGGGACATCAAAGCCCATCCAGTTCCATCCCCTGCCATGGGCAGGGACCCCTCCCACTGGATCAGGGGGCTCAAAGCCTCATCCAACCTGGCCTGGAACACCTCCAGGGATGGGACAGCTACCACTTCTCTGGGAAACCTGGGCCAGGGCCTCCCCACTCTCATTGTGAAGAATTTCTTCCTAATGTCCAATCTAAATCTTCCCCCTTACAGTTTAAATCCATTCCCCCTCTTCCTATCACTGCAAGTTCTTGTAAAAAATCCCTCCTCAGCTTTCCTGCAGCCCCTTTCAGTCACTGTGAGATCTCCCCAGAGCCTTCTCTTCTCCAGACTGAATAAGCCCAACTCCCTCAGCCTGTCCTCATAGCACAGGTGCTTCCAGCCCTTGGATCATGTCCATAACTTCCTCTCGATCCTTTCCAACAGTTCTACATTCTTCTTATGTTGGGGATTCCAGAACTGGACACAATACTCCAGGTGGGGTCTCATGAGAGCGGAGCAGAGGGGCAGAATCACCTCCCCTCACATCCTCCAGCCCTTTGCATTGGCTGCTGGGGCTTGGAGAGGGAAAGTTTTCTGATGGAGGGGGTGAGGAGCAGGGAGGAGCATCTGTGTTTGTGTGTGTGCATGACAGGGAAGGCAGGAGGCACAGCTGGATGGCAGTCACATCTTTGATCAGCCCCCTGGGTCAGTCCCCCCTGCCAGTGTGCGCCACCGAGGCTTTAAGTGGTTGTTGTTGTACGAGAGGAGCCTCTCGAGCAGCAGATTGGGACCTCTCTGCTTGGCACCACCAGTCCAGACTAATAGAGACAAGCAGGGCTCTGAGATGAAACAACTGAGAGTCCTCACCCATTCCCTGCCCACAGACACCCTCCTGCACCAGCATTCCTGCAACAGCCCAGAGGAACTGTTCCCACCCAGTGCCTGGTCCCAGAGATGAGGATTGGGTTTCTCCTCTGAAGAGGCACATCCTAAAGAGGCAGCAGCAGCAGCGATGCTGTGGCTGACACAGGCCTAGAGGACAGCGTGGGGCTTGAATCATAAAGCAAAGGGCTTTGGGCACCAGCTGAGGGCATGAGGAGGTGCAGCGAGCTCCATTCCAGGGAGGACCACCAGTCTCAGGGGTGTGTGGGGAGCAGGGCTGGTGGTAGACCCTGACAGGCATCACACCTCTGCCAAGACCCTTCCTCCCCCAAAAGCCTGTGTCACACTCAGATTACAAGGAAATTAGCTCCCGTTTGACAGCCAGCAGACAGATAATGAGCTGCCCTTGATCAGCCTTAAACAAAGCTTTGTGCCTTTCGAAGCTGGAGACTCAAAAGCCCCAGTGAAACCCATTCATCTAATTGCCAGGCGTTCTGAGCATTACAAAGGGCTCCCCAGCCCCTGCTCCTGCTTATTAGAGGCAGCACTGGGAATTGCTTGCTTAATAGACTGCTTGCAATACAGAGCTGGATATTTGATGTCCGGGAGAAAAAGAGGAAAGCAGAGGGGAGCAAAGCACAGCAAAAGGAGTTGAGAATCCCCAGTGCAGAGAGGCCAGCCCAGCCTCCACCCAATGCACCAGTGACAGCACAGAAGGCCCACACCAAACCAGTTCCCGCTCCAGCTCTGCCCAGTCCTCCCTGTGTCATCTGGTAATGTCAGTCTTGCTCAGAGCATAGAATCATGGAATGGTTTGGGTTGGAAGTGACCTCAAAGCCCATCCAGTTCCACCCCCCTGCCATGGGCAGGGACACCTCCCACTGGATCAGGGGGCTCAAAGCCCCATCCAACCTGGCCTGGAACACCTCCAGGGATGGGGCAGCCACCACTGCTCTGGGCAACCTGGGACAGGGCCTCCCCACCCTCACAGGAAAACATTTCTTCATCTCAGTCTCCCCTCTTTCAGCTGAAAACCCTTCCCCCTCATCCTATCCCTGCACTTCCTGATCAAGAGCCCTTTCCCAGGAATCCTGCCCTGGGATTCAGCAGCCTTTTCCCTGAAAGCCGAGGTGCCCAGAACCTTACCCTGTGCCTAAATCTTTTCCAAGGAGGCCAGGGAATCCAGCTCTGCCCCCTCCTCCTGCAGAACTGGGCTGTATTCAGTGACCTGTTGTACAGGTTAAGATGTCCCTGTGAGTGTGAGCTCTGGAGGGCAGAAATCCCCAGGTTCTCCCATTCTGCTGACCCCGTGATGGCAGCTTTGGCTGCAGGTGCCCAGCCTGGCACAGGAACCTCAACACCTGGAGTAGAAGGAGCTTAAGAAAGTCTAGCTGGTTCTCCAGGCCAGCCCCATCTTGACCCCAACCAGAGTCAGGAACAGGTTCATCCTTGAGAGTGACCAGTATTCCCATAAACAACTGCCAGAGCTGCACCCACCTTGTGCCCAGCTGTATTCCAGAGCTTTGCCAAGCCCAGGCAGGGCACAAGAGAGAGCTCTACCTGGGAGAGATTCCTCCCCAGAGTCAAGACAGAAGAGCTGCCCTTCTGCCTCCAGCCTACTTTCTGTCTTCTGTGTACGATTGTTTTCTCTGTTCACCACTACATTAGAGAGTCAGCTCCTAGGACTATTGCTGTGCTGGGAACCCTGCCCTGGGAGAAGGGGGATCCCAGGCTGCTCCCCTGGCACTGATGCTCTCGCAGGGGCAGCGTGGTTGTGCTTAGCAGAGGGAAGTCCAAGTGCGTTCACACCTCCGTGTGCTGTTAAGGCACAAAGCAGCATCGTGCAGACCCAGGCCCCAAGGGCTGCTGCACTGTGGGAAGAAGATTCCACGGCTTCTGGGAAAGTCACATAGTGCTGGCTTGTGAGGGATGGGCACAGACAGCCTTCCTCCTCCTCCTCCTCCTCTGTGAGCCGTGATTACCTGCTCTCTGGGTAGGAAGGCAAGTTCTGCTCCTCTCCTCTCTCAACTGTTGTAGCCTTCTCTTTGTGGGGAAAACATAGCAGTGTTTAGGGAATGGAAGCACTGGTGCAAGATGCCCAGAGAAGTTGTGGTTGCTTCATCCCTAGGAACATTCCATGTCTTCTCTGTCTGGACTGGTGGGAAGGGGTTGAAAAATGACTTTTTAATGGCATTTTGTTGCCTTTGCAATTGGAAATATCTGCAGGTTTGGTTTTTTTCTTGAATTATTATTTGTGTAGAGGAACCCCAAAGATTATCTGGAAGTAGTTCAAGCGGAGCCAAGCTTGAATGACAGTGCTGCAGGAGCAGGGGTGTGGATGGCTGTCCCATTCCTGAAGGTGTTCCAGGCTAGGTTGGATGGGGTTTGAGCACCCTCATCCTGGAGGTCCCTTCCAATCCAAACCATTCTGTGAACACCCAGAGCAGGCCAGGACACCTTGTTCAGTGGGTGAGCAGCCGCAGCTGAGGGGGAAAGCACTACGCAGCCCCTTGCTAATCCCATCAGCCAGAGCTGACCCCGGATGCCCTCTGAGGAGAGAGACTGTTATCACTCCCTTCAGATGTTTTCCTTCTTTTTGACCTAGATTTCACGTTCCAGAAATAGCTTTCTCTGACATACCAGCAGGAAAGGGATTAGAGAGAGAGAGTGTGTGTGTGCACATGCACTCCAGGGAAAGATTTTCATCGCGTGCTCCATCGGTGTTTGTAAGGGAAAAAAAGGGTACGTGTACACGTTCCATGATCTATTCATATGTCTGTAGGAAACAAATTGATGACAACTGTTTCTCTTCACACTTCCTTCTTCATTTTCCACTTCTAGTCTTTCCCTTGTTATCATGGAAACTCCCATACCAAGCCCCGAGCCCACCCAGTGCTGCCTTTTTCCCAGGAAGCGCGTACCATGACTACAACCCCTTTCTCCAACACCACCGCTAAAAGCAAAATTTCCCTGTCCTTCTGCCCCAGACTGGTGCTCTTTTCTGCCAGGTTTCAGCTCTACTACAGGCAGTAAACTCGCTCTGCTCCCTGCTGTGGGCACGGCTCTCTCTGGCACCCAGGAACCACTTTGAGCCCCAGGAAGGGGGGAGCTGCACCCCACGCGTGATGCTGTAGGAGAGGTGGAAACCGCTGCCCATAGACTTAATACTGGGAGGTGAGCACAGCTCCAGGGTCCCAGCCAAGCCCACCAGCTTCCAGCAGGGACCATCTACAGAGGAGGCAAAACAAAGGCAGCTGCCAGCATTTTCCTTTGGCAATACAGCCAGAAAGCCAAGTCCTTCTCGATGCTTGTTTTGTCAGCCTTGATGGCAGGAAAGGGAGTCAGAAGTGGACAGGGATCTGTTGGATCAAGTCCAGAGATGATCCGAGGGCTGGAGCACTTCCCATATGAGGACAGGCTGAGAGAGATGGGGTTGTTCACCCTGGAGAAGAGAAGGCTCTGGGGAGAGCTTAGAGCAGCCTCCCAGGACTGAAAGGGGCTCCAGGAAAGCTGGGGAGGGGCTCTTGGTCAGGGAGTGCAGGGATAGGATGAGGGGAGCAGTTTTGAGCTGAAAGAGGGGAGGTTAAGATGAGATCTTAGGGAGAAATGTTTTCCTGTGAGGGTGGGGAGGCCCTGGCCCAGGTTACCCAGAGAAGTGGTGGCTGCCCCATACCTAGAGGTGTTGAAAGCCAAGCTGGATGGGGCTTTGAGCCCCCTGATCCAGTGGAAGGTGTCCCTGCCCATGGCAGGGGTTGGAACTGGGTGAGCTTTGAGGTCCATTCCAACCCAAACCGTTCTGTGATTCAATGAAGTGCTGTCCTCATGGGAGAGAAGGAGAAGTGGAAGCACTAAGAGGTGCCTCAGCTTGCTCAGAGCCTCTGGGAGAGCAGCAGCAAGGAGCCCACATGTGGTGTCGTGCTCTGTCCATGAGGGTTGGAGAGCAATGGGCCAGGCACGACAGATACCGAAGGTCTCCTCTGAGGCTGAGGGGCCTGGCAGCACCCTGGCACTGTGGCCCTGCTGCATCCATGTGAGCCGGGACAGTGCAGAGCTGCTGTGGAGTCACCTTGCGTCCCTGCTGCCCGCTGGGCTCAGCACCTTTGCATCTCCCTCCGTGGCCACAAGGCTCGTGCCATCACTGGAACGGCCCAGCAGTGAGGTGGCGATGGTCTTAGTTGAGACACACAGACCTGCCAGGACAGCAGGGCTGGATGAGCTTTAGTGTGCCCAGGCTTGGGAATTTGCAGGATTTCGTACAGTGCAAATGAGGGTTTCTTCGTGTTCCTCTCATTCTGGGTTGCTTTTCCTCTCCTTCACGCTTTTCCATTCCTTTTTCCGTCTATTGAGCCACGATGTGGCTGTTCCTGAGGACTCAGGAAGGGATCAGCTTAGAGCTTTGCAGCCACTCACAGCTCAGGTGGGTGAGGGACTCTTGGGTCAGAGCTGCTCACCACTGCCAAGCCTCAAGGCAGCTGAATCGAGAGCAAGTTTCCTGTTCTCCTTGGTAGGCAGTGGAGGGAGAGGCCCTGGGCTGCAGGGCCCAAATCTCAGGGCTGTCTCTGGTGAGAGCCTCCTGCTCTGTTTCCAAGCGCAGGAGCAGCACATCCACAGCAATTCCCTCCGTGGCTCAGCCCTGCATGCCGAGCTGGCAGCGCGTGCGCTCAGCGCGGTGCCTCCTCAGGGCTTTCATCTCTCCTTGCTGCACCCCAGCCCTTCTCCACCGATCATTGTGAACACAGCAAGTCATAAATAAATCAGAGTTCCCAAGGACTGATGGGCAGCAGCAAGGAGCTGGGGTGGCATGTGTGCTCCTGGTGGGAGCCACGCAGCAATACCTGCAAAGCCACAAGCCCTGCCCAAGTGCACCATTGGGCAGCATCTGCACCACGCCGGGCTGAGGGGCACCCGCTGCCCCGTCTCACATCAGCCCACCACGTGGCATCTGGCCTCACGGAGGTTTCCTTCGGTCCTACAGCCTCGTGCTCAGCTCCCCATGTCTCAGCGCAGGATGGGAGGGATGGAAACGATGCTGCTCCAGCACCCAGCATGACTCTGCCCAGGTTGCCAAACCTGCCCCGTAGGCTGTGCCAGTCCTGCTGCCCTGAACACATCCATCCCTCAGCGTTCCTGCTCGGGCAGCCTGGCAGGGAGGCACGAAACGGGCACCAAGCACACCAGCAGCACTGAGGCATTGGGGGCTCTATTGCCTCTCCCTGTGCCCAGCAGGATGGAGCCCAGCTCCCACGATCAGTGGGAAACACCCAGGGAAACATCCTCTGCTGTTTGCTTTTCCATTTATTTAGCTCTGCACAGGAGATTTTCTCCGCTCCCACCACACCCTGGCTGGAGCAATCCTGCAGCAGGGCCATAGCCGTGGCCCCACAGGGGTAGCACCCACAGCACCCACACCCTGCTCGCAGTTCAGGGTCCCACTCCTGGCTCAGGGTCCTTTTCCCAGCTCAGGGTTCCATTCCCAGTTTGGGTCCATCTCACAGAACTTGCACCCCACTCCCAGCTCAGGGTCCCATGAGCAGCTTAGGGTCCTGCTCCCAGATTGGGGTCCCACTCACAGCACTCACACCTCTCTCCCAGCGCAGGGGTCCTGCTTGCATCTTGAGGTCCCACCTGCAGAACCTGCATCCTGCTCCCAATTCAGAGCTCCCACACCCAGTCTGGGGTCCCACCTGCAGCACTCACACCCTGCTCCCAGATCGGGGTCTCACTCCTGGCTCGGGGCCCTCTAGCAGTTCTTTCTCTCCCTCCCGGATTGGGGTCACACTGGCAGCACTTGGCACCCCTTTCACCGTTGAGAAGGACAGTGAAGCTGGTGAAGGGTCTGGAGAACAAGGTTTACCAGGAGAGGCTGAGGGCCCTGGGGCTGTTGAGTCTGGAGAAGAGGAGGCTGAGGGGAGACCTCATCGCTCTCTGTGGCTCCTGAAAAGGAGGTTGTGGTGAGGTGGGTGCTGGGCTCTTCTCCCAAGTGACAAGGGATGGGATGAGAGAAAACGACCTCAGATTGTGCCAGGAGAGGTTTAGATTGGATATTGGGAGAAACACCGAAAGGGTTCTCAGGCATTGGAACAGCCGCCCAGGGAGGGGGTTGAGTACCCATCCCTGGAGGTGTTTAAAAGACGAGCAGATGCGGTGCTCAGGATGGTTCAGTAGTGGACAGGTACGGTTGGTCTCGATGATCTCAAAGGTCTTTCCCATCCAGGCGATTCTGTGATTCCTGGCTCGGGGTCCCAGGCGCAGGTGCGGGGTTGGGGCTCCGGGAGCTCTTCCACCCCTCTGTGCCCGGGCGGGAGGGGCGGGGCCGAGAGGCGCCCCCGAGGCCGGGGCGAGGCTTTCCCTTTGTTCAGCGCTGTTCGGCTCCCCCGCGGGCGGGCCCGGGGTGGAAACGGCACCCGCTGTCCCTCTGCCCCCCCCCGCCCGCCGCACGCCGACCGGTGCCCGCGGTGCCACGCCGGACCCCGCCCGGGCGGGGACGCGCCCTGGGGGGGGCGGAGCGCGGCGGGGGGCGTGGCCTCGAGGGGCTGTACAGGGATGGAGCCTCACGGCGGCGGGGTTTGAGGCTCGGGGCGGGGCGAGACCGGGCGGGGCAATGGGGCGGGGCCTCCGCGGGGAGGGGCACACAAGGGGCGGAGCCTCAGGGTCCAGGGGGTGGCTGCATGGGGCAGGGCGGTGACGCGTGATGTGAGGCGGGACTGCGGGGGAAGGTTCGGGGCGTGTCCAAAGGGGAGGGGGCGGGGCCTCACGGGGCGGGGGTTTACGGTGCGAGATGGAGGCGGGTTGAAGCGGAGCTGTGACGAGAGAGGCTGGGCCGGGCGGGGCGTGGTTTAGGGCGTGAGGCGGGGCCTAGCAGGGCGGGGCCGCGCGATGGGGCGGGGCCGCGCGATGGGGCGGGGCCGTTGGAGGCGAAGGTTTAAGGCGTGGTGCGGGACCGTGCGGAGCCAGAAGAGGCGGGGCCTCGGCCTCGAGGGGCGGGGCCTCGGCCTCGAGGGGCGGGGCCTAGGCCTCGAGGGGCGGGGCCAGGCAAG